>MU122092.1:109045-202138 GCA_014904905.1 Wilcoxina mikolae CBS 423.85
TGGTAACGGGAAAGCAGCTGCAGTGTAAAGCGTCCTGTTCTTCGTTACCGGCGGCAGGAACAAGGGCCCTCGGTTTCTTCTTTCTCGCCTCAGTCCGATGTAGCACAGCAAGCTGAAAGATGACCGCCACTGATTGCTGGTTGCGAACCTCGTTTAGTTCACAGAAGTGCCCAGGTGGTGCTGCCTAGAGACCCTGAGCGGGAAGAGCTACGCTTGTAGGTGCTCACTCTACTCCTGTGATCTTCTCTGTGGAACCAGAGGATACGAACGGTATATATGATACGTAGACCGGTATAAGCTGTTGCCTCCAAAATCCAGAAGTTGAGAGCACAATTTAATAATGCATCGTGGAATCTCAGCCTTAGATGCTTGTCCACATAAAAGTAGCTCGATTCTATATTTATCGCTAACAAGAAGGTGGTGGTGGACTTGATACGCCTGCCCTTTGCGGCCAAAGCAGTCGAGTTTGGTCTGGCAGACTTGTCCGACGAGGTTGTCGGCTCTGGATCGCAATTGGATTCTGCATGAGAGTACAAAGAACGCGCGAACACACGACCACACCACTTCCAGGTTCTTTGTGATGTGAGGTTGGTGGAGTTATTCTCACGCCACCGCGATATATGTCCGCACTGTGGTGATGTTTGTCGCTTCATGCTCTCAGCAACAGATGATCGAGTTATCTGAGAGTCTGTCTGGCTGGCTGTCCGCCTGCTCATCTGTCCCAGGATCTCCTGGGTGCTAAGTACTCTACCCACCTGGGCAGGTATACATATTTAGCCAGCGCATGAATCTGTCTGCAGCAGCTTTTGAAAATACCTTGCTTCATACTTCAAACTGAGTGGCTTGGGCGCGTATGGTGGCTCTGCCTGTTTATTGATTTCGAAGGCTTTGACGCTGCTGCCAATGCCAATGCTGCAGTGGCTGCCGAGAAGCTTGTTGTTTGTGTCGTCTGTAACTGGGTGAGGCGCTGACCGACCGACCGACCGACCGTCTCCACGGTCCCCTGACGGTTTCACCACGCTAGCAGTCTCCTCCTCCTCCATCACCGCGCCGCATCCTCACACCTCACGCCTGAAACACCTTCCTCGACCCGATCCGTTCTTACATACCCATGTATGATATGACCGAGGCCGTAACCACCGTTAAACCCGCTTAAACTTCTCCACCTCCAGCTCTCCCTGTGCAAACGCCCGTATCGTCGACTTTCTTACGTCAAAACTTGTTCCGACCGTCAACTCCGCCCGTCGTCTAGCAGGCGCAATGGCCGCTGCACGCACCGCTAGAAACCCAATGGCTCCTACGGCCGCACCTCAGCAACCGATGCAAATTCAAATCCAACACCAGCAACACCAGCAACACCAGCAGCACCAGCAGCACCAGCAGCACCAGCACCAACAACACCAGCAATACCAGCAACAACCGCAGTATGGCGGCGCTGCATTCCCTTCCCCAAACTCGGCCGGCCTTTCCTTGTCGCCTGGATTCGTCCCTAACATGACCATCATCTACATCGATTACACGTGCTATATGCAGTTCCTTGGTCGGACTATCGAGGTTACCAAAACCGCGCAGAGCCTCGATGAGAAACGAAGCATCATCGACCAGCGCTTCGATTCATTTCAGTATGAGGTGACGGAAGAAATCAAAATGCTGAAGAACACTTTTTTACAGTCTCAGGGCTTGCCGCCGTCGACCAACAAGCGCAGAACTGACGACGAAGACCCATCCTCCAGCCTCCACAGCTCGCCAGATGCGAAGAAGTCAAGGACGGACGTAGAGGAAGGCGACTCCCCTGAAGATGAGGTCAATACGAAGGGTACTTGGCGATGTCTGTATTATGAGGAAGACCCCGAGACACACTTTCACTGCAAGGACAAACGGTACAAACGCGTCTCGGAACTAAGAAGACACGTCAAGACTCACACCCTTCCGCATTGCTGCAATAAGTGTGGTTATCGGACCGCAGAGGAAAGGCGATTGCAAAACCACAAGTGCGAGCCAGGAAACCGGAAGAAATACTCTCCTGTGACGGAGGAAGATCGTATAAAACATGAGCAGCTAGCAAGGCTGGGGATCAAAGTAGGACATATGCGCATGATCTTGTTTGGCAAAAAATCTGATGCAGAATCAGTCAATGGGGACGATGGTACGATCTCTATCTGTCAATCCCAACGGCAGTACTAATTGAATCATAGACACAGAAAGCTCAGAAAACAGTCGCCGACCGTCCATCTCCAAGGTGAACCCAATGCAGTCACTTCCGCCGATTAATTTCACTTACCAGCACCCCAACCCCATCACCACTACCCAACCACAACATCCCAACCTCGTAGCAATGAGCCAAGCATCATCACCACCGTTACCGATGTTTGAAACCCCCCACCTTCCGCAGCAAATGCTTCCACAAATGCCTTCGCACATGCCCCAGCAGATGCCCCAGCAGATGCCCCAGCAAATGCCGCCGCAAATGCCTCAACAAATGATGCGCCCCGCATCCCACACTCCACCCTTCCAACCCGGCTCTTCGGTGCCTCATTCTCCAGTGCAAGGCCACGCAGCATGGTATTACCACGGCGTCCACCAACAAGATACTGGCGACTTTGTGCTTTACCCGCCCGCCACATACCACCCCCAATCCCCCATACCCGGTGGCCCTCTGGGATCAGAAGGCTCCTCCTCCTCTTCTCCGCCGCTGTCAAATCACAACCATCAGTCTCCGCCAGGAAACTACACCCATCAAATACCATACACGAAAGCTGAGCAGGATCCATCGCCGGTTGCTAGAGTAGATAGTCTCAACACGTTCCTGCAGGACGTGTTCCCTGAAGTTGATGGCGCTCCGGTAATAAACCGCGCAATGCCACAATCGGAAATTCGAGAAATGGAAAAGAACATGAAGAAGCTTGAGGAAGCAGAGAAGTTAAGGAATAGAATTGATAGATCCAGTACCAGAACCAGCTTTTTAGTCAAGGTTCGACAGAATCGAGTGGAGATGGTGGAAAAGTATGCAACCTCACATTTCTTTTTCCTTCGAACTATGGCGGCTGACTTTGATTTTACAGATCCAGGAGTTTGTTTAGACGTTTGTCTACCCACTCTACGGGTCCCGAGCGGAGGGGATTCTGGAGGAGCTGGAGCGCGCCTCCGAATCTTGGGAACGACCGTGCAGCTCCCAAGGATGAGAACGCCGCCACTACCACCGCCACCGCTGCCGACGCCACCGCCACCACCGCTACGACGCCGGCTACAGCCGCGGAGCAGAAAAAGGCGGAGGGTGGGATCGTGGGCAGCCTCAAGAAGGTGTTTATGATTAGCATTGGAAGAAGGCGACCTACAGCCTAGGTATGTAGGTAATCATAGCAAAGTGTCATTCCTCTGTCTGTGATTTGGGCGTCATTGAGTTTTCGTTTATCTTTGGTACGATATCACGGCCGTGTTTGTTCTATTTTTCTTTTCACATTCTGCTTTCTTTTTTTTTTGCTGTTGCTGGGCGTTATATATTGTTTGGGCTTTGAGTGTTTGAGATATCATCTTGCAAGTGTTTTTGGGGGAGATCTATGGGGACGTTCATTTGAGATACCATCATCGACATTTCAAAAACATTTCCTTGTATTCATTCTTTTTTTTTTTTTTGGGCGTCTCTTTCTTTGGGTTTGGTAGGACTGGGTGGTATAGGCACATGTAATATAATAGGACAATACAAGATACTGAGTTGAAATGGAACGATGTTTTGACTTCTGTGTTGTTAGGTTACACTCGGGATATTTTGGACCAAACTCAATTGCAATTACCTGTAGCATCAGGGGATACTAGTACAAAGTTTGACTGTTCCGATGAGTAGAAGGAGGTCAGGACACATGTACAGATAGTCAGAAGTTTCTCGGATCCATGGCAGCATCTCCTTCTCGGTCACACATTCATGTGTCCGCGGGCCCGGGTCGTCTCCATATGCATCACAAGTCCTGCGGAATAACCATGCCAGTTGTTCTGTTACTCTAACCCCACTTCCTATGTATCCATCAAGTAAGTTTCCTCAATTCAAAAATGACGTCCAGTCCAGATTCCCCTTAAGCTTCTTCCCCTTAAGCTTCTTCTTCCCTTCCTTCCCCTCCTCACAATCAAAAACCGATGTGCCACAACACCTCAACCCAACACCTCACCTGCGGCCACAGTACCCCAGGCCCAAAATCAACCTGCCACCGACGATGCAACATATACTCAGACACGCGGTACATCATTACACGGTACCTAACCACCGGCAGCGAGTGCAGCGAGTGCAGGACCGTCGGGAGGGCGCTGGTTAGTGTTTGGAGGTCTGAGAAAGACGTTGGACCGAGGATGATAATGGTGGAGAGGGAAGAGGAGTGGGTCGAGGTTGTACTGGCTGGGACGTGAGGGGTGATATAAACAAGGAAATTATTCGCAATGTGGTGGTGGTGGTAGCTGTCACTCGGTGTCATGATCTACCACATGGCAGCTCACTCGCCATTCCACGTTTTTTGGAGGTGTTGCGAGTTTTGCGGGTTTGGTGTCTGTGCGGGAGGCCGAGCCGGGCTTGTGTGTACCGATACCTAGATTAACTTTTTCATCTGCGAACGCACGGTAAAATTATAACATACCACGTCGATTCGTGGCCGGGGGATAACATACCACGCTCAAAATTTCATACCACGTATAACTAGAGTACATAACATCTGATGGTATGCAACTTTAGATACATCCGCAGCCTTGAGCTTCAGTTTACTCTGTGAAAAATCGAGCTGTATGTGAGTGCGATGTGTCCGAGATTTGGGTCACCTGGGACCCTCTATGGTTGAGGCTGAATCTCAATGTTAACATTGCTAGTCTTTTTAATTTTCTATGATGACTACAAGCTCTCAAAGGGATAGTAACGACCAAACCTAGGGAGTGAGAAGGCACGACTTTCAGTAATTCAATTTTTACTCCGCCTTCAGTTCCAAGGTACAGACCATTGTTCTAATATCCACAGCGAGGTTCTCAAGAATTCTAAAGCCAGAAGATTCCCCCCCTCAAACTGTACTCTAAGCCATCACAGTGCGTGGTATCAACTTTAGAACGTAGTATGTTATACCCCGGCCGTGAATCGGCGTGGTATATTATCACTTTACCGGCGAACGCAGTATGCCTGCCTGTCTGGAGATCGAGCACATTCGCTAGGATCACTGTAGCTTAGGGTTTAATCAATAACCCAGCATGTTAATATCTCTATACTCTGAAGTATGAGCACAAGACTCTGCTGGCATGGATTTAATAAAGCTTCACAAGGCTACGAGGCAGATAACTGGCAGCTACGGTCATAGAGTTATGAAAGTGAGGCTTCCCGTCCGCTCAGCCATATCCAAGCATAACATCGCCAGGTTAGTACTGCAGTGGGTGACCATGCGGGAATCCCTGGTACTGTAGTTTTTTTGTCACCGGCCCCAAGTCTTTTGCAAAGTAATTGTGGTCAAAATTTGAAGTCATCAAAAAAAAGCCAGCACATTGGTGCGAGTGATCGTTTATGAACAGATGAGCAATTCCCCACGCCTGCGGACAGAAACTGGACAACTAGGTCCCAAGTTCGCATATTCAATGACTAGACGACGCCTACAAAAACCGTAATCGAGATCTACGCAGAATGACAGAGTGAGTGATGCAATGTGACGTGAGTTTGGAGAAGGGATATGAATTTAGCTGGCAGGCGTGCAAACAAACGAGAGGCCATCTCTGAGCGAACTCTGGTCTCCATAACCAGCACCGGTGCAACTATATGTAGACGCCAGCAGAACCTAAGTCGTGTACTATTCCTACACCAGCTACCTAGCTGCAGGCGTATTAATTACATGGTCGACATGTTCTACGTCCTGTCTGTCAACGGCCCGTGGAGGTATCAACCATTAACTCCAGTATGTACCTTTGACGTAGATGTACAAGTATATCTATATAAATAATGTACCTAAGTTTTCCACGGAATTTAGCGGGTTCTATGCATATGAACAACCCGGAAGACATTGCAATACTGTACTTCTGGCTGGCTGGATCGCACGGCCGCGTACGCGTCTACGTATTCATCCATCTCTCTTCATCAAAGACAATTTGCTGGGTGAATATTGAATCTCGAGGCTCAGCCGCCGAATAAAAACCGCAGTATGTATATTGAATCACCATGCGGGCCGCAAACCCTTCCAGAATCGAGCCTTATTCCCAAAAAAGCACAACCCTTTATTCTGTGTTTACTCCTTTATCTAGCGCCCCCGCTCCTTGTAGGAGCGGAGGAAATGCAAATGCAAGTATAAATATAAAAACCAGTGTGATGTAATGCAATGCAATATCAGCGAAAGGAAAGGAAAAGCCATAACAAAAAGTATAAAGAAAAAAAAACAAACAATAACTCTTTTCTGCTTGAGGAAAAGAGAATGGAAAGGAAAATATGCATCAAAATGGCGAGGGGCGAGGAAGTAGTAGAAGATCCCCCGAATTATAAGCAACGAACACCTTGCTTCTTTTCACCTTGTAACGCCAATTCGGAAGAGAGAAAAGAGATAATGGGGAAGAGGATGGAGGGTATATTGAAGGAAACCGTTGAATGCAGTTAATAGGAAAGAAAACCGGAGGAAATATTTTTTAGGACCACTCGAACTGTGTCGATGTCTGAGATGCTGTAATTGGCGCTGTCGGAAAGCGACGCGGCGTGCGGAACGATGCTGGAGACAAATCGCGATATGGTCAAACTTTAAGAGAAGGGAGACGGAGAAGAGAAATAGGCAAAATAGAAAGAAATTGAATGATGAGGAGAGGAGGAGGAGGAGGGAGGATTAGGAGGGACTGAGAGAGTCTCGCCGGACTCATCCTAAACGGAAACCCGAATCTAACCACATAGCAGCAGAAGCACGTCCCATTTTTACAGCGTCTTACCGCGTCCAAACCACCGCCATAAGAACCCACCCACCAACCAGTCCCCATATCCAGCCTGCGCGCATACTACCGCGGAGTGTTGATGCATCGGAGCAAATATACCCTTGACTTTTCCAATATGCACATCCCTTTCCTAAGTTGCCGTCCACGACAGTGCCTGAGTTGCCAGTACCTGAGTTGCCAGTACCTGAGTTGCCAGTACCTGAGTTGCCGGAGCTTGTACCGCCAGTGTCTGTGCCTGTACCGCCAGTGCCTGTACCTGTGCCTGTGCCCGTGCCTGTACCTGTTCCCGATCCTGCAACACCCTTTCCATCAGCATCGTGCACCCCAAAGTCATCCAACTCTTCATCACGCATGGGGGGTATCAATTCTCATTCCAATCATCCACAGAGCAATACCTGGATAAGAAGAAGGAGCCGGCACTTGGCCCCCCGCAGGCGGCGTATAGTACCCTGTACCCGCACCCACAGTAGTAGTCTGTGTATAAAGACCCTGATTGCCACTACTACCACCACTACCACCGCCAACGGCACTAGAAGCCGCACCACTATTGCTAGGATTCTCACCTCTAGTTCCACTACTAGATCCTCCGGTTCCTCCTGTTGCTACTGTTGCCCCTCCTCCCGTATATTGCTTCCCACTGCAGGTCCCAGCTGGGCTCGCCCTCTTCGACGGATCACCTGCGTACTGAATATCCGTCCCTGCATCGGGAAACATCACGTCTGTCCCTGCCGTTGTCGAGCAGCCGTTCCCAACGTTTGCCACAAAAACGTTTGGCCCTGACAATGCTCGTTTGAGGCGATTCTTTTTACTGCCCGTGATAGTAACCACCGCGCAATTCATGTACCTATTCTCATGGTTAGGCAAAAGAGAGTGAAAACATAGGTAGTGAGTCTTACATTTCCCGATTTCCAATCTGGTTGAACCATGTCCTGTAAAGGTCAGCATGGATTGGGGTTGTTGTAGGGTTAGGGTTAGAAATACCATGCAAAAATCGCTTTTCCACTCGGTGTGCCGGCTGGTATTGTAAACTTGAAGTCTTGGTTCGCTCCGGAGGCATGAGGGCAATCTCCGATCCATGACTTTATCACAGTCCATGTACTACCGCCATCGAAAGAGAGCGAAGCTTGGCATGAGCCGCCGTTATGGACGGCTGATCCGTCGATCCTGAAATTTAATTAAAAGGCTGGATTTTTACGGGGACGGAAGGACATACTTGAGATCATAGGTTCCTCCTGGTGCGTAGTCCCGCACACTTTGTCCCTCAGGGGCATTGTAGTCCTTGAGATGGCCTTTACATGGGTAGTTTGAGCCCGACGGGGAGAGCGGTGAGGTATAATCGAAATCGGCCTTTGCAGTGTTGTAGTAGGGGTTGGTCTTATAGTTTATTGGAGGCGGCTCTAAGGCGATGAGTTAGTTCTGGGTTACTAAGTACAAAAAGTAGATTGAAAGTACCGGACATAGCCATGTGTGCAGTACATACTGAGAGGAAGAAGTGTAAGAGAAGTACGATTGTGGCTATTGTGCACCGCCGAGATGAGAGGTGAGACATGGCGAATTAACTGGGCGCTGTGTAACAATCCCCTTCGTTATCGCGATAAGATGTTGGCGGGAAGATGGAACGCTGGGCGGGAGCAAGCGGCAGCTCTATCACTGCGGGACTTATAAAATCCAGCCACCACGAAGGAGCAGCGTCCGGTTTCTTTGAATAGAATTGGGAAGAGATATGAGTAGAGAATGTTGACGTGGAGGGTCCGTAGATGGGAGTTCGAAAGGTATCGTCAACCTTTACGAAAGAAAGTGATAGCCGGCGATCAATGGACGTACAAACGTGGTATCTGGTGAATAGCTGAAGGGACTACCACGGCAGGTAAACACCGAATGGAATAGGAGTGACAGTCTGTGGCTCTGTGGTCAACACAACGCAGCGGCAGAGGTGTGGGAAAGAATATCTATGAACTGGAACAGTTTCAAGCCCTGCGTATGGTATGGACAGATAGTTTTATACACTAGATGAATTTCCCCCTCAATCTGCCTCAACAATCCTCATTCTTCGCCCTGCCACTTTGCAGCCCGCCCGGCCATCGAGACGTAACGAATGTATCGTAACTCTCCCCAGATTCGTGTGCCGTGGGTACGAGGCGTGCCGAATGATCTGCCAGGGGCCAATTCAATGTCGGGGCTGTCTTTCCCCACAAACATTGTGCCAACCATGTTGAAGATATCACAACTCAGGTACCTGAGCGACGGGGATGTCAATACGACACGAGCCGCCAGGATCGCCCTGAACCGAAAGTACCACAGGACATTCCGGGCGGTGAGTAACTGCATCCAATTAAGCCGAAAGAAGCATCCTCAAGCATAGAGAAGCAGCTGTCACGGACTAGTGAATGCTGTTCATCGTCCAGCGAATGTCGTGATGAGCTGGTCTCAGACAGCCCAGATCCAATACATGCAGTATGCAACTGCGTGTCCCTCCGCGTGGAATATGCCGGGGGATTGAAACAGAAGCAAAACCTGAGTAAGTAATTGGACGTGCTGGACGCTGTTCCCGTCAATTCCTTCGACAAAAAAGTTTTATTCCAGGAACGACGTGTTCATGGCGTGGGAGGCTTGCAGTCGTTAGTAGGTCCCTGCATACTTAGGCTATTGGGCGATTACTTACGGCAAGCGGACCACGTGAGAATGCTGTGAATGAATGATAGAAGGAAAGCTTTTGATGCGAGAACCATCGCCAACTAGGGAGGCAAGATAAAGGAGGTGTAATTGATCTACCGGTCCAAGCAGCTCCACGTCGGCCTGTTATGGGCGTTGGCTGTACCTTTCTGTCTAGAGCATTGACAGTCGGTTTGTCACCGCAATCATCGCAGATGTTTCACCCCCTAAAAGGACAACACCTGCAGCAGAAAACACACGCGATCTCAGGAAGGATGTATTTCTTTGTTCTTTTTGACTTCGTTTTAGGCTGGCCCTGAAAGAGGGCAGAGTGACGACAGGAAACATCGAGCGGGACAGAAAGGATGCAACTGCATCGGAACCGTGTATTGTAAAAGGGGATAACTTGCGGTTGGTTCGTCGTCTGTCATACGCCTGCTTGTCGACGTGTCAACGAAGGAAGCGTTGAACAAATCATCTTCTTGGGCGCTTCTCGGGAAGGGATGCATAGGTTGTTCGATGATCCTGGTAAAGTGAAATGCCATAGATTTCGGTCACAACCGAGCAAACTCGAAGAGAGCGGGTGAATAATTGACATCAGTGACAAACACTTGAACTATTGATATCTCCAAAAGGGAACAAACGGGGCGAACTTTGGTGATATATCATTGTAGCATTGCAAACTCGTAAGCTGCAAACAGAACATGTTAGGCGACCATAAAGTTGACTGGGTGTTGTCCTGTTGTTGTAGGTTGCACAAATGAGGAGTAAGGTTTGTGACGCATGAAAGCAAATACCAGAAGAGCATAATAAGCAAGCATGCACTCAATTTACCTCTGCAGGAATGCTTCGGGGAGAAATGGGGACGCAGGCAAAGTTGTGTGGGTTCATCAGAAAGCTTGTCTTTGCATCAACTGCAATTCCAGCTGGTTGTACATCACCACATAGGTATCGCCATTCAGAAATCAACGGCCAGCGAAATACTGGGCACTTCGTCGGTAGTACTCTGAACTGCCGGAGAAGAGTTTGAAGCCATACGAACGGCATTTTCAAACTACTTCCTTCTCCCGAGGTACTTTGGTGGCGACCCAGAACTCACTCTCATAGACCCAACTCAGCATACTACCCTCCCCACTTCCAATGTATTCGCCCTTTTTACCCCGTTCTCTCTTTTCCAACTTGAACCCGATGGTTTTCGCGATTTCGAGGACTTCATCAACCGTCAACTCCATGCCTTGCGCCACCTCATCGGCAGCCTTCAAATCTGCCTCCCGATTTTCCCAGTGCCACAATAGAGGCCCATAATTGATCCACACTCCTCCAAAAGCCAGTGTGCTCCAAATAGTCTCCAGATACGAAAATATGTTCACAGCCGTGTCAATGAAGAACACTGTAGCTACAACATTAAAAGCGCATGCTGTATCCGGGCCACCATATGCCGCAACAAAATCACCCGCACTCATCGAGAAGCGGTCATCTTCGGCTGCCCCGGCCAGAAGTGTACCAGGATGAACATCTGGTACCGATACACCACGAAGATGGTTATCCCGTGAGCGATGGTTTGAGAATGTGCTGACGAAGGGGTGCAGCATGTGTTGATTTACCGAAGAAGTGCAGTTTAGGATATAGTTCGATGCCATGAGCTGATGGAATGAGTTCTCATTCCCTTGAGATGTATAACCTGCAACAGCGATGTCAAATGCCAGCCGCCCTAACCCGGCTCCTGGTACTAGCACTGAGACCTTTCCCCTCGCTTCCGCCGGAAGACTGCCAAACCTGCGATCGAGCTCTTCCATCACAGGTGTGTAGCAAATGTTTCTTTCAGTCGCCCCCTCTACAGTCCAATCTCGGTAGAACTGTTTCAATGTGCTCCGGACTTTATCGAGATCATCGGCCGTAACAGCGTTTAGCCATTCCTTCCCTTTGAGAACCTCCGGATCAATTCCAAACGCGTCGATTGAATGTTTGAAAATCGACTCAGCAAGCAATGCATTGTGCTCAATGGCGTCGTCTATCCGAGTAAGAGTTTCGGGATAATTGATGGGAGGCGCTGATAGAATCGATTTCTGGTAAAGCGGGAGTGCGTGAAACTGAAGCCTACGGCGGTGGGTGAGATTGTTATGCGCTGTCCGGCGGTAAAGGCTACCGTTTACTGATGGTTAGCCAGCAGCCCACACCGACAGGCGGCGGTTGAGGTGGGGGGTCGCAGACTGGAAGGAACCGAGGGTCGACAAAATGGTCTCGAGCTCCGATGACGACGCAGATTGGTTGCTGTACTGTTCGTCTGCCATCAAGGAACAATGGTCGGTTAGGATGGAAAGGGCTATGAACGAGGAAATGTGTTTCGAGATGCTGTGATATTTCGACGAGAAGAGCATACTCGTATGGAAACACGTAGTAACAAAATCTACCCGGCCTTGCAGGGAGTCGATGGCGGGTTTGCGAGCACCGACCCGCAACGATGCGAGCTGAAAGAAAAACAATTTACCAAACGAAGGCCTTATCTGTCTTATCTACGCCTCGTTTGTCCGGAGGGCTTATTGTGCCCTCGAAAACTTGTTCTCTGACCGATTAGCCCTTACCCTAGCCAGCATCACCCGTCACAAACTCATGAGACAAACGTTGCAAGGAATTAGCTTTCTGATATCGTTTGTGACGATTCTGTAGGGGAGTTTTGAGGATTTTGGGTGTGGTGGGTGGTACGCACTGTACCATACGGTATCACAAATCCATGATCAGCAAGGTAATTATTGGCAAAAGACGTCGTAAGATTAATCCTCATAGTTTACAAGTGCTTGCTTAAGTGGGAGGGTATATTATTTTGTAGATTTCATTGTCTTCTTACCTGATAGTCTGTACAAACGGATTCGAGTCATTTCTTGTGACATTATCCTTTGTCTAGAGCTGGAGCAAGAAAGATGCAGTGATCATCTCACCCCACCATCGACTCTACCCCTCTTTACTCGGTCCTCGAGAGAGTTTGTTCCATTACGTTGCCCCTCGTCTTCCCACGAGATACACAACGTCCAGTCTATACCAGCGCGAGAAATCCTTCCTGACTTGTTTGGCTCCTAGTATGGAATTCCTTGTCCAAGATTGCTCACTTTGCTTACCATTCTACTTAGGTTAGGTGTCCAGTTCTCGAAGTTGCAGCACACCGACGACAAAATGACACACATGTTCCGTCCCGCCGGGCACCAGCACGAGGTCGGGTCCGGCGAGTTAAATATGTGGACACGAAAACGAGCGAAAATCAAAGAAGAGCTGCGTAGAACCGTCCTATAAAAAGCATCAAGACCCTCTCGCTCGGCTTCTGACTACGGAAAGGGACGAGATCTCAAGCGTCAACGAAACAACTCGAAGTCTCGTTCTGACACGGTTGTTGCCGCGGAAATGAGGATTTGCCTGGACACAGAATAGAATGCACTGTTGTCTGTACATAGGAACGGAGAGGGGGGCGTGTACGATGCGGATTGGCAGCTTTTTTTTACAAGGTTGGAGTTGCGCGCTCAGTAAATCACACCGCCACGGCTCGCAGCAGCTGGAAAAACTTCTCGTCCTTTGGAAACTACAAGGTGTCATTGCTTTGAAGCATCCACTTGAGAAGGTTGCCGGGGCCTCTGAATGCAGTGCCGTCTGCAGGTACTTCGTACGTCTGAGGCGCTGTAAATAGTCGTTCTACTGCTACATCACAGGCGGGGCAAACTATTCCACAAGGAAGAGAAGTAGGACGCCCTCGAGTTGATTAACTGTAAATTTTCCTGTATAGACTTGTATGTTAGAGTGGCTGTCTAAGGAAGCCTGAACATCATTCCTGGCCAAATTCCTCGCGCCTTACATTTTCTTTACTCCCACCAATTGCTCAACCCAATATTCACTACCACAACACATAGTACAACTGCCCCAGCCTTCTACCAAACTCATGCAAGTTGCACATTAGGAACTCGCCAGTCTCGTTGCACCCCGTCAATCTGACATCTTCATCTCCACCCGTATCCCAACCCTCGATTTTCAAAATACCCAACTGCTAATCTAACCAACCTTTCAGGGACACACCGCACCCCGCCACGTATTCGTTGGTATTGCGTCCTTCCATTGTACCAAGGGCTAACCTTCCCTGAAGAATTTGCATGTCAACACTTGGTCTACATTCCATCCAGGAGAATACGTACGGCGCTCGTCAGCTTGCTAGCGCCTCCCCACTCGATCCTCTCTTGTCTACTGAATTCCCCCCTACTTAATTATCTAGCGTCTGAGCGAGTGATCGTACGTCCCCTACCCGAAAAAGGTATGGAAACATTTGATGGATAGATTTTTTTCTGGACTTCATAGTTGGATATTGGAGATTTGTTTCTTATAAATCATCGTACATGTGGAGGGACCCGATCCTCTGGTATAAATAAAGTACGGCTCAAGTGCCCAGTCCGCATCGTCCAGAGATATTTCCTGAGTGCGTGAGATTAGGCATTTCTGGTTGGTATCCTCCCCTTTTAGCTGTTCAAAGAAACCATTCTGCCTGTGTCAGGCTCCCTCAAGCCGTGTTGTTGAGCCGTTGCTATGGATTCATTAGGGACTTGTTCGTCTCTCGAAGTAATAGATTTTATCCGGTCCATTCCATCACTCCGAACTCGAAAGGAGCGTCGTATCCGCGGCTGTTGATTGTGCCCTATCTCCACGCTGTCCCGAACAAACCCAAAATTGTCTGAAAGCGAGAGGAGAATGAGAAGGACAAAATCCTCGGCTCACGTGGTACCGCAATGGTGCATCTTGACGACGGGTGCGCCGATCTCCAATATATATCTACCCGTTTCGGCCACTAATTAGACGAATCCTTGGTGTCCCAGGAAAACAGTTAGCCCTTGCTATAACGGACGCCAAAAATCCGGCCTTTTTCGTCCGGTACAGCGAGGGTTCGGTATAAATGTTGATTAATAAGCACTTTAGTCACATATAGCTACCAAATCTGGTACATCCAGACAAAATTTAGCCCACCAGGGATGTGAAACTAGGGGGTTTCCGGTGTTTTAAATACCCGATTCGGTATAAAGTACCTTGGCATCTGTTATAGCAGAAATTATTTGTATGGGAGCAAGGGTTAATATTTTCAACAATGCCATCCAGTTCATTATAAGCCAGAATCCGGTATAACAGGTGGATTTTGGTAGTGAAGGGACTTTTGCTCTCAGAGAATCCGGTACAGCAGGGTTTCCGGTACGCCGCGGTACGTTATAGCAAGGGCGAACTGTATGTGGGCGATTCTTATAAGAAATGCATCACACACACAAATTAAAACCGCGTCCTTGCTTTTAATCTACACACAGAGATAGACCGGGCTATCATTCTGAGTCCGCAGAAGGCCTCTCTTGTCCTTAGGGCCATATTCGGAGGATTTCTTACATGCACGGAGAGGGAATGCGTACTATTCCAGATACAGGGTCAGATCCACATACTCTGCAACTTCATCGGCTAGCCGATGAAGTTGCAGGGGCTTTTTTCGAGATAAGGCTGGCCCTCCTTACTGACCCAGACGGTATTTCGACTCAGCAGCCGATGGAGTTGAACAGGGGATGCATGACCTAGTAACAGATTCGAAGTAAAGGTGATAGGAATTTTTGCCTTCTCGTCCGGCCGTTCTGAGTCAACCCAAGTGCCCTATTTCTGAGAACAGAGGGTGTCCTATTTCTCAACGGTTTATATGGTCTAAAGAAATAAATGCATTACAAGGAGATTAACATATGAGCAAGGCCAGCGCACAGTCACGATAAACGTACTACCACCACGAGAACCGCGGTGCGTCTGCATGATAGTAGCATACTCGTTGTACCGTGCGAACGGTGAGCCTGGATGGCAAGTGGTAAAGCTCCTTGGGCGTCCACTGAGATGACTTCGCGAGGTCGAGAAGTCCATCGCCTCGTTTTGGCACACTGCTTCCAGCCAGACCAGTAGGTTGCCCCATGAAGAGAACAATTTCTCTACTACGGTCACCTTTTCATAGGTACTCTACCCATAAACTAGACAGTTGAATGGATTCGAAATTTTTTGTCGCTGTCTGGGACGCGATTTACACTAGTAATCTTAGACCTCACGATTCTTAGGAATATTTACATTGTTTTTTTCGTAATCTTTGTCGCTCTCATTCTACTTACTGTACGTGTCATTCTCATTACTGTACGTGTCATTCTCAACGTTGATTTCCTTGTCGAGACATAACACTGGAGCAGCAGCTTCGTTCAATGACCCTCGTCTGAGCACGTTCGAGCGATGAAAATCCATCACGGAACAGTGTGCAGTTTTCTAGAGGCTAAATGCATCAAAAGACACTGTAATTGAGCTGGCAGATTATCTCATCGTCAGCACCCGAGGAGAAGCAGCTGGTAGCCGGTGTCTCGCACCGAATTAACATGCAATAAATACTTAACCTAAGCAGTGGAGCATGGTGCTAGAAACACCAGCAAGCGGGTTCGAAACCTGCAAAGCTCAATTGGTGTTGTAAACACCAAGGTCCCACTGGCAGGCTTCAAACCTGTGGATACTGGTGCTAAAAAATACTCATTGCTGGTTCGAAACTTGCCATCCGTAATTGGTGCTGTAAACATCAAGCTCTCCCAGGGTCGAAACCTGGGGTTATCGCTTTTTCTACCACCGTATAAAGGGCGATATTGGGGGTGTTCCGACCCATACGCCAAATCTTTCGGTTAGCCAACCGGTCGACCCATATGCCAACTTGTCAGATTGGTGAATAGGTCAACCTGTATGCCAACCGACCCATGTGCCAAATATTTAGAAGGCACATAAAAGCCCATTCCATTATGAAGCACCATTTTTTTCTCTCAACAGTCGAACTTCTACACTCACCAATGTGACTTTCCTGTGCCTCTATCTTCTACCCAGTTTGCTTCGAACTTTCTCAACTACAATCATGACTGCGTGCACTCCAACTACCTCTCCCACTGCACCTGTCGGTTCCAGTCCACCATCCAGACCAACAACTGGTTAAATCACAAGGGGATGAGATTTGAGATACTCAAGGAAGGAAGGAATAACTTCAAGTTGGATGTAACCAAGCGCACGGTTGTTATGTATAATTTAGCTGGAAATTTCGAATCAATGCTGTGAGCTAGTAAAGTACTTGGTGCACTGGTCGACCACTTTGCCAGTGGGTTGACCCATACACCAAATCTTCCTGTTGGCCAACTGGTCGATCCATATGCCAAATAGTTGACTGCTTGGCCAATAGGTCGACCGGTTGGCCAACGGAAAATTTTGGCGAATGGGTCGGAACAGGGGCTTGACTAACACACAGCTCTAGAAAGAAGCAACTTTGGTGAGATACTCTGCCTCTCCGCTCCGAGGCCTTTCTCGTTCCCTTAGAGGTGGTTTGGTAGATAGTATCTTTATGATGTTTTTCAGCTGTGGCCCTCTTACTCCGGACCGTCCTGTATAGCATCCGGCGCCGGCGTCCGATTTGAAGTCGTTTGACAGGTCCCATGCGATTCGAATTAACATGACAAGATCGCTTGGAATAGACAGCTGGGCAAGGTGCGAGAAACACCAGCAGACAGGTTCGAAACCTTTAACAATTGATGCTCTAAACATCAACTTCCCAGGGTTGAAACCTGTGGAAACATTTTTACATGCACTCGGCTTAGATCAGGGCCTTTGATTAGACGTGCTCTTGTTTCGTGAGTCAAGCAATGAAGTGGGCTTTCACAACAGTATTAGCCTGCATTGTAATTCTCGGTTGACCCGTACACTCCAAATCCGGTGGAATAAAGCAAGAGCAAAAGAGGGGTTCTAACACGTGGCCTAGTGTTTACAGCATCAATTGAGCACTACAGGTTTCAAACCTGCTCGCTGGGTGTTTCTAGCACCAGTGCTCACGGCCATCACTTTTTGCTACTGTATCGGGGTTTGTTGGATTACTTTTCACCTCGCGCCACCCTATAGTGGTGGTTTGGTAGTATTGTTAGGGACTCTGTCTTCCAGCTGCCATTAGTTTATACATCATCATGGGACAGTTTGATAAACCTCGAGTGAGTAGATTTCCCCATGGAGCTGCAGAAATAACACGAAATGAACGCTTAGCCTAGAAAGCTGAGCACTGGCAATGGTGCGATAAATACCAGCCTTAGGTTCGAAACCTGTCGTTCTAAACTGGTGCTAGAAACACTGGTTCACTGGTTCAAAAACCTGTAGTACCGAATAAACCTTTTGTTCTTATTTTACTCCGTCTTGTAAAACAGTACCGGCGTTCGGGTTCAATGAGATGTCTCTCGCCCGCTGTATAGGCGTCTTCTTCTTCTCATGAACCAGCCGCTTCCTTCGCTTGCGAAATAGTACTCACATTATAACCGATTTACTTTTGGTTGGAACTATGCCAAACTTCGGGTTGCAGTATAACATGAAATGATGCTTAGCCTGGAAAGCTGAGCATTGGTGTTCGAATACCAGCCTCAGGTTCGAAACCTGCACTACCGTATTTATTCACTTAATAGGTACACCCCAAATACAGTTAGCGTATATTATTTACCGTATATGGTAGTCAACACCCCCGAAACAGGACATTGGCATGGTCTGTGCACATTTTAATTTTCAATAAATTACCATTAATGGTAATAAAATAAACGCTAACCTAATTAGGGGCGTACCTCTTAAGTGAATAAATAGTCTTGTGACGCTTTTTTTTTCGCTGCGCAGAAGCTTCCGCGTAGCGAAAAAAGAACCGTCCGAGACTAGTGAATAAATACGGTATCTAGTCATGAAAATTGGTGCCACGAACACCAGATCACGGGTTCAAAACCTACAATCATTCTTTTGTTCTTATTTTATTCCGTCTTGTAAAAAAATACCGGAGTCGAGGGTTTACGGAGTGTTTCTCGCTCACTGTATAGGCCGCGAGTGGTGCGTACATGCATGTTCATAGGGCCGATCGCCTTCTTCTGCTTCTCCGCTTCCGGAATCTAGAGATATATCGCTCACATTATAACCGACTCAGATGTACTTTTCGTCAGAAACATGCTAGTATAACATAAAATACGCCTAGCCTTGAAAGCTGAGCGTGGTGCTAAAAACACCAGCCGCAGGTTCGAAACCTGTAGTTCTCATCAACATTGGTGCTGTAAACACCAAATTGCAGGTTCAAAACCTGCATTGCCGAATCACTATTTTGTATTTATTTTACTCCGTCTTGCCACACGATACCGAGGTCCGCTTGAAGTGTATGTGGTGTTTCCCGGTCGCTGCCCATACAGAAAGCAGAAGAGATTTGTCGCTTTTTTCCTGGTGAATCAGCGCTTCTTTTGTCACAACATAACCTCGGGAGGATATATTTGTCAGAACCATACCTGAATCCGAGTCGCAGTATAACGTGTAATACCCTTAGCCTTGAAAGCTGAGTGTGGTGCTAGAAACACTCAGACCGCAGGTTCGAAACCTGCAAAGCTCAATTGGTGCTGTAAACACCAGGCCTGGGCTCGATGCCCGAGTGCTCAATTACTCTTTTGATCTTATTTTGTTCCAATGGAGTCAAGACATTGTAAACGAGAGTCATATTATGGGACGTCCCGGCTAGGCCCTCCCTCCACCTGGGAACGTTGTAAAACAGAAAGTGGGCAAGATATGATGTCGACGACTTTCACTCGTGCAACTAGTCACGTCTTTCACCAACTCCGGGAACCCGACGGTTCCGCCTCCTAGCCAATGCTTTCCTCTCTAGAACCGTATCGGAAACACCCTAGAGATACAATCCCAGCCGGCATTCGATAAATCCTGCACGAGAGTAGTTAAAATTCACCAAATTAGCAATAAACTAATGTGGCTGAATATGGTGCTATAAACACCAGTCAACAGGTTCGAAACCTGTAACCAATTGGTTCTGTAAACATCAAGCGGACTCGAAAACCTGTGGTTATCTCTTTTTTGATATTGTTTCTATGTACCTGAGACTCGATGTGAGTCCGTCTGGGTGCGTAGATTACCCACAAAACTTGAAATGAATGCGTATCTATGTAGATCTTCGCTGGCTCCTACGGTTTGTTTTAACATGCAATCGGCTATTGTCTTGGATGGCTATAGCAGTCGAACGACAGCTATACCGTAAATCTATTACACCATCATGGAATGAACGCTTAGCATAGACAGCTGGGAATGGTGCTGTAAACATCAGTGAGCAGGTTTCGAAACCTGCAGTGTGCTGTAAATACCAGCAAGCGGGTTTAAACCCTACTTAGTTTTGCTTTTTTATTGCGCTGGAGTCAGTCATCGTCATGACGTCACCCGGGATGGTATGTAAAATACCAGAAGATGTGAGTAGAAACGCACCGTGCTTTGGTCACATACATTCCCAGCCGGCGTTCAATAAACTCCGCATGGTAATACATAAACTCATCCAATTAGCTATAAGCTTATCTGTTGAGTACGGTGCTACAAACACCAGACCACGGGTTCGAAACCCGCATGCTCATCTATGGCCGTGCTTTAAACATTTAAGATTCCAGGCCCAGGCTCCAAATCTGTAGTGCTATAAACATGAATTTCGCAGGCTCAAAACCCGCGGTTATCACTTTTTACTGTGCCGCTCGGTACCCGTGTGGTCGGGACCTCAGAAGCGAGTGTTTGTATTTGATCGACTCGGGTATTGCTAGCAGAAAATGTCCTTGGTAGAGTACTCGTAATCGGATTATGACGGCCTTTTGGTAGATTCTGAGTGAGCGAAGTCCCTCATCAAGCCGCTCAATTGACATCAAGTACGCATAGCATAGACAACTAGGCATGGTGTTAGAAATACCATGGCCAGCACGCAGGTTCGAAACCCGCATGCTGAGCCGGTGCTTTAAACACCCAACAAACAGGCTCGAAACCAAATTGTGCTGTAAACACAAATTTCTCACACACAAAATTTGAGGTTCTCTTTTTTTACTGTACTGATCAATAATGTGTTTTCGACTTGGGGGTTGTTAGCAAAAAATGTTACCAGTAGATCTAGAATAATCGGATTGAGACGGTCGTTTGTTTGGTGGAGTTTGATTGAGTGCAAGATTTATACAGATATGAAATATTAATACACGTACATAGCCTAGAAAGCTAAGAACGGTGCTATAAACACCAGCCAACCGGGTTGAAACCTGTAATGCTTAAAATGGTGCTGTAAACTGCACTCAAGATTCCACGCGCAAAACCTGGAGTGCTATAAACACCTAAGTCTCAGACCCTAGGCTCGAAACCTGCGGTAATTACTTTTTACTGTACCGGTCGATACCGGTGGGTCAGGATCTCGATCGCGAGCTCATGGCGGAGTACTAGTATCTGTATGTTTGGTCGACTCGGGGATTGTCACAGGAAAAATGTGTGCCAGCAGAGCGCTTGTACTTGGAATGAGACGGTCGTTTTGCAGACATATAACATGAAATACACTTAGTCTACAAAGCTGAGTACGGTGTTAGAAACACCGCTGAACATGTTCGAAACGTGTAAAGCTCAATGGTGCTGTAATCACCTAAGATTCTGGGCTCAAGCCTACAGTGCTCTAAACATAAATTTCTTAGGGTTAAAATCTGCGGTTACCGCTTTTTTACTGTACCGGTTGGTACCCGGATCCGTGGTCGCGACCACAGGAGTGAGTGTTGGTCGGTCGACTCGGGTATTTTCTGCGGAAAAAAATGTCCCCGGCTGAGTACTTGTACTCAGATTGAGACGGTCGTTTTACACATGTATAACATGAAATAGAGGCCTAGCATTGACAGCTGGGCATGGTGCAAGAATTGCCAGTGAACAGGTTCGAAACCTGCAAAGCTCCACTGGTGCTTTAAACACTCAAGATTTCAGTCTCAAAACCAAATGGTGCTGTAAACACCGAACAGGCTCAAAACCTGCAGTACCGAATCATTCTTTACTTTTGCTCTTGTGAATTCCACTGAAGCGTTTCTTATTATGGCTACGTTTTTCCGCCAAACCTCGTATAACTCCGCCTTCAAAAACATGACCTTCCGTGAATAAGATCTAATTTTTAAGAGTTATAACCGGACAAAGATTAAAATTCAAACGGACATGGGGTACAGGGTCGTATTTTGACGGAAAAAAGGCCCCATATCTTGCTCGCCGTACTCAAGTACACGTCTAATTAGACCTGGGAATTGTATATACAACATGTATAGAAAGCTGGTAAGATATGGCGCCTTTTTCTCGCGACCAGCAGCTTCTTTGCCTCCTCCAGTTCCTCCTAGCTGATCCGATGGTGGTTTGTTTCAAAGCTGTAGTATTTTTATTAAAACCATCGAGTTAGCAATAAACTTCTCTGGCTGAACATGGTGTTTGAAACACCAGTCAACAGGTTCGAACCCTGTAAAGCTCAAGTGGTTACGATGCTTTAAACACCCAACGAGCAGGTTCCAAACCTGCAGTGCTGTAAACACCAAACAGGCTCGAAACCATCAGTACCTAATCACTCTTTTGCTGTTGTTTATTCTACTCGAGCGTTTCTTGCCCGCCGTCGACGTCTACACCCAGATATGACGCCTTTTTCTCGCGACCAGCATCTTCACTTACTCCGGTTTTACCTTAGCCGATTAGATGGTGGTTAGTGATGGCATGAGCCGGCTCGGTACGAGCCTGAGGAAGGAGCTCGAGTGGGCTCAGCTCATGGCCGGCAAGGCTTACAAAGGCTCGGGTTGATTCATGAGCTTGAGCCTAAGCTCGACGCTTGCCATGATTTCTATAAATACATACAGTAATATGAGATCGTGAAATTCCTCAGTGAAATCGGATATCTAGGCCCTACGGAATGAAGGTCTCCGTGTCTCCAGTAACTGTTCCAGCGGGATGCTGATCTCCGTCCCGGGTTTTAGGATACGGAGTCCAAGTCTCACATCGGAAATCCCTTGACCGGAGCTCGAGTCCAAGCTCGAGTTCGAGTATTATGGCACTCGAGCCGACTCACAGTTTCTCACATGGAGTTCGGGCCGACTCAAGCTCAAAAGCTCGGGCTTTAAACTCGAGTCGGCTCAGCTCATGCCCATCACTAATGGTGGTTTTCTTGAGAACTGTGGTATAATGATTAGGATCACACAAGTAGCAAGCAGCGTAGCTGGCGGGCAAGGTGTTAGAAGCACCCTGTAAGCAGGTTCGAAACCTAAAACCTAGTGCTGTAAACACAAACCCCGGGATTAAACCCTACGGTTATCACTTTTTGGCTGGTTTCTAGGTGAGTAAACTCCCCATGTAGTTGCTTAATTATCAAGAAGATAACGCTTAGCCTACCAAGCTGAGTATCTACTGTAAACATACACACGCAGGTTCGAAACCCGCGTACCCTACCACTGCGGTTAAACACTCAACATTTCAGGCTCGAAACCTATAAAGCTCAATGGTGCTGTAAACACCCAACAAACACGTACTGGCTCGAAACCAAATGGTGCTCTAAACACCAAGCAGGCTCAAAATATGTTGTGTTGAATCACTCTTTTGCTCTTCTCTATTTCACTGGAGCATTTCTTGTCCGCCGTATAGACCTCGAAATAGCGCGTGCAACAGAAAGCAGCAGCGATTAAACACCTTTTTTTTTCTCGAGGTCAACCGCTTCTTTCACCTCCGGTAGCGGGTTGGTTCCACCTAGCCGCTCCGATGGTGACTTGCTTCAGAACTGTGGTATAATGATTAGAATCATACAATTAACTTGAAGCTTATCTGACAAGCATGGTGTTTGAAACACCGGTAAACGGGTTCGAAACCTGTATGCCTACCCGGTGGTATAAACACCTAACAAACAGGCTCGAAACTAAGTAGTGCTGTAAACACTAAACAGGCCCAAAACCTGCCGAACCGAATAACTCTTTTGCTCTTGTCAATCCTACTGGAGGATTTCTTGACCACCGTTGACGCCTTTAGACTTGAGGATCGTATGTGTAATGTTAAATAGAAAGCAGCAGATATTTTCTTTTCGCGGCCAATCACTTTTTTCGCCTTCTCCGTTTCCACCCAGCTGATGGCGGTTTTCTTGAGAACTGTAGTATACTACGATTAGCAAGAAGCGTATCTGGCTAAGCATGGTGCTAGAAACACCCAGTGAACAGGTTCGAAACCCACATGCTCAATTGTAACTGGTGCTCTAAACACCTAACAAACAGGCACGAAACCTCCTGTGCTCTAAACACTTAACAAATAGGCCCAAAACCTGTAGTGCCGAATCGCTTTTTTGCTCTTGTCCGTCGTCTGCTTAGACTCAAGTATTATGTACAAAGATTTAACGCCTTTTTCTTCTCGCGGCCAACTTCTTGCTTTGCGGCCTCCAGGAGCGGGACGGTTCCACCTAGCCGATTCGACGGCAGTTCGCTTCAAAACTGTAGTATAATGCTTAAAACCAGGCAATTAGCAAGAAGCTTATATGGCGAGCATGGTCCATTGAACAGGTTCGAAACCTGCAACGCGCAAATGGTGGTGTAATATAATTAAGGTTCGAAACCGCATGCCCAACCGGTATTTTAAACACCTAAAAACAGGCTCGAAACCTCCAGCGTACAATTAGTGCTGTGAACACCAAATAGTCTTTTGCCCTTGTCAATTGCCCGCCATCTAGACCCCAAGAAAGCTGGTAAGATATGTCATCTTTTTTCTCGCGACCTGCAGCTTCTTTACATCCTCTGGTTCCACCTAACCGATCCGATAGTGGTTTGCTTCAAAACTGTAGTATAATACTTAAAACCACGCAGTTAGCAATAAACTTATCTGGCTGAACATGGTGTTAAAAACACCGGATTGCGGGTTCGAAACCTGCAGTGCTATAAACACAATATTCAAGGCTCGAAACCTGCAGTGCTGTAAACACAATATTCTAGGCTCTAAACCTGCGATTCTAACTTTTTACTGTATCAGTGTGTGGTCGGAACCTTGGGAGCGAGTGATCAAGATAGTCGTATGCCTCTCGTAGATTCTGAATGGGTATATCTCTCATGAGCTATCGAATAACATGAAATACACTTAGCATAGACCGCTAGGTATGGTGTTAGAAACACCCAGCCGCAGGTTCGAAACCCGCCCTTAAACAGTGCCCTAAACACCCAAGTCCCAGAACCCAGGCTCGAAACCTGGGTTGTCTGTTTTTGGCTGTTTTCAGTTTGGTGGAGTCTGAGCGAGTAAAGTCCCCATGAAGCTGCTGAATTGACATGTAAGGAAAGCTTATCCTACCAAGTTGAGTACGGTGCAGTAAACACCAAACCACGGCTCGAAACCCGCCCTCAACCGGTGCTTTAAACACCCAAGATTCCAGGCTCGAAATCTGCACATGCTCTAAACATCGATATCCAACTTCCCATGGCCTGGCCCGAAACTTATGCACGTGGATACCACATTTTTGCTACATGCAGACGGGCTATGTTTTCAGTTTGAGCGAGTAAACACCCCATGAAGCTGGTGAATCATTATGCAAGGAACGCTTAGTCTAGCATGGTGCTATAAACACCAAACCACAGGTTCGAAACCTACATAAATCGGTGCAAGAAACACCAGTAAGGTTCCCCAGTGCTGTAAACACAAATCTGTGCTGTAAACACTCAAATCGCGGGCTCGAACTTCGAGCCTGTGGTTCACACTTTTTACATTGCACCCGGGCTTTACTGATACAGACGGTGAGTACTCCATAATAGTTGAAACCACGCAATTAGTAAGAAACTTATCTAGCTAAACATGGTGCAAGAAACACCCAAACCCAGGCTCGAAACCCGCGGTTCTCACATTTTCCATTGCTTTCATCCGAGCATTTCTGATATGATCCAGACGACGAGTATAGGTAATAGTTAAAACCACGCAATAAGCAAAAAACTTATCTAGCTGAACACGGACCCAGTCAGCAGGTTCGAAATTAAACCTACAGAAATTGACATCGGTTCAAGAAACACCACACCATAAGAGTGATTCAAAACCTAGTACAGGTGCTGCAAACAATTGCGGCCACGGGCTTGAAACCTGCGGTTATCGCTTTTTACATTTCCAGACCCCCCTGCGCGGTGCACATCATATCATTCCGCCCAATCCGCCATCCAAGTAAATGTCCTGCTCAGATCCAAGTTCATGTCTACTGCTAGACCCTAACCCCGCTCAACCCAACGCCTCGTTCTTGCCGCCATATGCATGATCATCAAACCTCATAAGACAACCCTATCCAGGGCTGGCTCCGCGATCACACCTCTGCACTGGTAGCGGTAGCTGCAGAACGTTTTGCAGCATAAACTCGAGTATTCTTCACCAGTGATTCGTATCTCGAGCATGGTGGGGAAAGTAACGCTTGGATATAAGACAGTAGAGTAGTTACAACAAACTAAAATAAAACAGTGGCTATACTCCAAAAGGCAAAAAAACAAATTACGTTATACAAAAAGGATATCTCAAAAACACCCGCTTCCACAACCCACTCCTAAAACCTAAAAACATTCGAATTCGCCTCATTCTGTTTCGACGGTGTCTACCCGCACCCAATTAGCACAATCCCAATCTCAAAATAGGGGAGGGAAAACTCACCATAGGACTAACAGGACTCGTATCCCCCCTATTACTCTCCGTATTCTGAGCAGCCCCATGCATCGGCGCAGGAACATGTGGATCCCCGACATCCATAACTCTCGCATCATAGCTCGTGGGGGCCTCTCTTGCCTCCAACGCCGCCGCAACCGCCTTCCGGTGTGCTTCTAGGGCTATACTCAGTACATCATTTGTCTCGATCAACGTAGTCAGGGTATCTGCATCCGGCGGCGGGTCATCGGCAGAAATATACATCTGCATGGACTTTATAGCCAGCTTGCAGCGGTCTGAAAATTCCTTGATGAGTTCGTGGGTTGGAATCTCCGCCGGTGGCGTGGACTGTAGTAGTTGTTGCAGGAGGCCGGCGCTGGTGTTGGCTTCACTGACACGCGCGGCGAGTTCCTCGGCGGAGGGGAGAGTGTTGCTACGTGGTGGTAGAGGAGGCACAGGCATAAGTGGTGGTGGTTGCTGGAACAGCGGCTGCACAGGTAGTTGGGAATTCCGTGCCTGTTGGCGGGCGCCATTGTTTTTTTCTTTCATCCATACCTCGCGGAGAACGGTTAGGCCTTCGTCTGCGATGCGTTCTGGGTCCATTGTGAAGAATTCTAGGGTTTCGCAGAGGATCTGGTGGACGCTTGGATCGCGGCCTTGGCGGAGAAGCTCCTTCACTGCGGATGGGAATTTGGTGTCGCCGAGGTTCCGAGTGAAGGTTGGTCCTGGGTTTTGCGCAAGGATCCGCATCAGCATTATGCTGTTGTATTGGATGTATGGACGAGAGACGTTTTTGAGGTCGAGGTTCTTGCGGATTGCGGTGGCGGCTAGTGCGGCGGCTGAGGGGGTTGATTCCGCGATTTCGACGATGGTAGGGAGGTGGAGGAACTCTTCGCCCTGTTGGCGGGGGTTAGTGCGGGTGTGCGGGGTGGAAGCGGAGAGAGGGGTAGCGTACGGGGTTCGGGTTGTCGGGACCGCCCGTCTCGCAGAAGGATTGCTGTTTGAAGGATGGTGAGAATGGTCGGATGGAAGAGCCACGGAGGGGGGCGGTACTATCGCTTGTAGAAGGGTGCCCTCCGAGCTACCATCACCCGCATGCACACCGTTGAAGCTTGCATTGCCGTTTCTGCTGGATCCGCCAACTAGATACACCTCACCCCCGTCAGCACTGTCTCCGGATCTTTGGGGGGGGGTTTTGTGACATACCGCCCTCGGCACGGGTTTTGATCGAAGTGAAGACTTTCTTGAGTTTTTTGTCCATGGCGGGGTCGGGTGTAGCTGGAGAGGTTTCTTTGTTTTTTTTTGTTGTTTGTGGGGCGCGAAGGTGGAAGTTATAGCTTTGTGGTGGTGGTGAGGTTTGGGGAGCTTTATGCAGGTTGGCTTGGCGCTGCGTTACCACTACGCACCGCACTGCCCCAATAATATATGAATCCCCGGGTTCCCCTGATGGGGCATCAACGCTTTTTGAGGCGAAAAGTAAACGTCTACTTTTGTTTTCTCGGCGGGGACGCGCGGCAGTAGTGGTGTACGCAATGCTAGTATACTACGGACGTCGTGTGATGATGGTGATGAACAATAGTTGCAAATGGTGATAGGCGGTGGGCCTGTTATCTACCGGTTCTCTTCCCCCAAGCTGGTATGGTAGCAGCCGCCACTCAGCCACTGCCGTAGAAATTCACTTTCTCATGTTGCACTTTCATATGGATCAGGTATTCACACTTCCGGGTATGGGAGTGTCGGAAGCCGTTTGACGGAGTTGAAGCCGCCCAAACAATACTGTAGTCTACAGGTCAGTTGTCTAGTACTCTATGTTAATGAGTTTCTGGAATACGCTGAACCATAAGATATCACCATGAAAAGCATGTAGAAATGATCTTACATGGGGTTAGGGTTGCAATCCTTCGATCATTCCAGGTCACTCAACCATCTCAACCAGCAACCCTCCTCATTCAAAGCAGTGACCTTACTGCAACGACGCATCACACAAAAGCAAACAACACAATAGTAGCGATCCAGTCCAACCAATCTAGAATTTTACAGTTTATCCCACTCAACCCGCACCCCCATTAAACCCCATTAAGCAAAAAAAAAAAAAGCCAACAATCAAGCATCAATCCGCCTCCTCCTCCTCCTCCTCCTCATCGAGTGCTTCCACCACCAAATTCCCACTGGGCCACAACCCGTCCCCAACAGTCCCAGACTCCGGACCATAAACCTTCCGTGGCATAACACTGACCAGCCTGAACCCGTAGGAATGCTGATACCCACTTGGCCTCTCGCCGCCTGCATCTTCCACGTCCATGCACTCAACAAACGCATATACCTCCTCCATCCGTGCCTCTTTTGCAAACTTCCGTACCACCCGTTCCCCGTCGGCCGTGCGGATACTGACTCTTGCGGCTGGTGTTCCCTCACTCGGTTCACGGGGGAGTGTGTTGGCCCTCCACCGGCGCCACTGCTTCCGCTTTTCTGCTAGCGTTGATGCTTCGGCGGCTAGACGCGCGGCCTCGGCTTCTGCTCGCCGTGCTGCTTCCTCGGCGGCTTTACGTTCTGCGGCCCGTTGACGGTCGCGGGCTAGTGACGCCTCGTAAGCACTGTTTTGTTGATCGCGGATTTGGCGGTCTGCGGCTTGAGCGGCACGCTGGGTGCGGATACGTTCAAGGGCGGGGGAGTGCGTGTTGATTGCGGCCAGGAGCTTCTGCGTGAATACGGCGGGGGTGCAGGTACCGGTGACTCTTGTGACAACACTCATTCCCTGCGAGCTCGCGCCGGGAGGGGTGTTCGGAGCATGGGTGACGAGTGCGGCGAAGGGAAACTTTGTGCAGCCCAATGCGGTGGAGACCTGGTACGCCTCGCTTTCCTGGACCGAGCCGCCCCAGAGGATGATATTGTTGGCTTTGAGGAAGGCCACAACCTCTGGTGAGGACAGGGTTTCTCTGTTGAAGTGGCTAGTGTCGTCGTGCTCATCGCTCTGCAGCACTACCAGTAGGAACCTCAACTCTTTCTTGGACAGATCGAGCGCCTGTGTATAGCCACCCTCGAACCACGGCAACCGCGAGACAACGCCATACTCTTCCTCAAAGCCTCTGATAAACCGTGCAGCTGTGTCCCGGGGGTTTGTGGAGCGCTTTGTCGTTGTGGCGGCTGTTGCTGTTGTGGCGCGGAAACGCGGGAGGAAGGGGAAGATGAGGTAGAGGAGGCCAATGGTGCCGTTGGCGATGCGCCATACGAGTGAGAAGGGGAAGAGGAGGAGCGAGATCAGCAGCGGAGGCTTGCGGGCAAGGTGCGAGGGCTGCGGGACTATTCGTGGAGCGGGGGTCAGGCCGGTGTTGTTTCGCCGGGTGAGTCCAGCTACTTCTGTTGGGGCTGGTGGACGTGCGGCGGGTCGTGGGGCTGCGGCTGCTGCTCGTGCATATTCTTCGGCCTGTAAGGCTTCGGCTACCGAGTCTGCCGTCTCGCCGTCAAAGAAACGGGTTATGGCTAGCTGTGGGAGATTAAGTAGTAGAGCTTAGACGAGGAGAGGGAGACGCCGACCTCGACATTCCACTGCGATCGCTGCAGTAGGGGGATAGCTTGTGGCCGTGACTGAGCGGTGACGGCAGTGAATTGCTCCAAGGCCAGCCGCTGGACATCGGACAGCTGGTCCGGAGATAGAGAGGGGTCGCTTGAAGTCGAGGACATTTGACTGCAGCGACGGGAAGGGGAGCAATGGTGATTCGAGGTTGGTGTTGACGGTGGTCGATAGCAGCAGTTGACGAGTTGCCGTGAGCATCAGCTGCCGAGCGGTTATGACACGGTGCAGCTGGTCGGGCGTGACCTGCACAAATAAACCACCAGCTCTCGAATTCTCCAACAAAGCGTCACTAGCAATGTCGACAGCTCGCCAACAAGGCCTATTGAGACATTGTGTGCATTAATGCAAATTTGCTCTATATACTTCATTTCCTCTCCCTCTCCTTGCACTGTGGTTCGCGAGCCGCAGACGTCATGTTTCACTTGAAGGGTGGGAAAAGAGCCAACCCCAACTCCAAGAACCTGAACGCATCGTGATCTCATAAGGGGGCAGTGAGGTAGAGTACATATATCCAGCGTTCCCCTCGCGTTCGTCTGTAAGAAACATACCCCCCCGATACCCCCTCGATCGACTCTCCCAGTAAATTTCGCATAGACATGCCTCCTGCACTTGCCCGGAAAATCCTCATTATAGCCGCAATAGACGGTCTAATCCTCTCCCCAATCCAAAACTCACGCTCCTGCTCGCCACCCGCAAAGGTTCCTCCAGGAAGCATCAGGGTCGACTACAAAACGCAAGCCATCTCGCCCCACCACCTCAACGGCGATGCAAAGCAAACGCCACTCGATGTGGGCGAGCACGCGCGGATTGAAGCCCAGGGGATAGTCGGTACGAGCCTATCTCTTCCCACTCGCGAATAAAAACCTAACTGAAGTCGTCATCAGGCCTCCTCAATGTCTCTCCCACCAACTCCTTCCTGATCGCCATTACAGACTCCAAACAGGTGGCGCTAATCAGAGGCCAACACCCCGTCTACGTCATCACAAACATAGCGCTGATCCCGCTTTCCTCCCGCAAAGACGCCGCGCACGCAATCGACAGAGCTAATTCCTCGCGGAAGCCGGCGGTGACGACGGATGGTAACGCGTCTGATACGGAGGATGAGGGGGAAACTGATGCTGAGGATGGGACCTTCACTCCTGGTCCCGCTGTGGACGACGAGGTTCAGGACGAGATTACGGAGGTTGGAAAAGCGGCGGCCGGTCACACGAGATCTAGCTCTATTGGGGAGGATGTGATTGGGAAGAAAGGGGCGTATGGGCGGTTTGCTGAGAAGTGGTTTTCGAAGAGGGGTTGGACGGTGGATCGGAGGAGATCCGAGGGCATGAGTGCCATACCTGAAACCAAAGTTAGCGACGACGAGCTCACGAAGAAGCCGGAGAATCAACCTGCACCTCCTACTGCGGAAGGCGACATTGCGGAGGGCGAGGCAGCGGTTGAGGAGGGGAACAGTGATAAAGATCCCGTTGAGGAAAAGTCGGAGGAGGTGACAGAGGCAGTAAAGGAGACTGTAACCCATAGTCTCACGCCAAAACTGTTGCACACGACGAAACTCCTTCTGGCGCACAGCAGGAGCTTTTATTTCAGCTATGATTGGGACATCACTAGGTCATGGGGATCTCAGGTCAATGATGGGAATTCCAGCCTTCCACTTTTTAAGATAGTTGATCCACTGGCAAGTTCAAATTATCCAATTCTCCGACTCTCACATTGACTGACTTGGTGAACAGTACTTTTGGAACCGGCATCTCCAGAAGCAATTCATTGATTCCGGTCAGCACGGTTTCATCCTCCCTCTCATGCAAGGCTTTGTCGCTCAAACCACCTTCTCTGCGACGTCCACACCTTCCACGCCTGAAGCTGAGACTGAAACGCCTATCCAGTCCCAAGGACTCCCCGCAACCGGAGAGACTTCCTCTACATCGCAGTCCATCGGGGTTCAGGATTTCGCGGCGAAAGATACCCCAACTCCCGATAAGCAGCGACTAATCCTCACCCTTATCTCACGACGCTCAACCCGCCGAGCTGGTCTTCGCTACCTCAGACGAGGGGTAGACGACCAAGGGCACACCGCCAACTCTGTGGAAACCGAGCAGCTCCTCTCCACGCCAACATGGGACCACGTCTTCAGCTACCTCCAGATCCGCGGCAGCATCCCCCTCTACTTCTCACAATCCCCCTACTCACTCCGTCCGCGCCCTGTCCTCCTCCGCTCCGAAGACTCCAACGCCGCCGCGATGCGTCTCCACTTCAAGAACGTGCGTGAGCGATACGGCAATATCCACATCGTCAACCTCGTCGAAAACAACGGTTCAGAGGCAATAGTCGGCGACAAGTATCGTGACTACGTCGCCAACATGAACTCCAGCGACTCCGGCCTCCCACAGATCGGATGGACATGGTTCGACTTCCACAAAGAATGTCGAGGCATGCGTTTCGAGAACGTCAGCCGCCTCTTCACCGAAATTGGCGACGTCCTCGACACCACCATCTCCTACACCGAAGACATCTCCGGCACGTTCACCCAACGGCAACACGGCGTACTCCGCACAAACTGCATGGACTGTCTCGACCGCACCAACGTTGTGCAATCCGGTTCCGCCCGTCGCGCACTCGAATCCCAACTCCGCGTTCTCGGAATCACCCTGAACTCCCCAACCACAGAATGGTTCAACATCCTCTGGGCCGACAACGGCGACGCAATCTCAAAACAATACGCCTCCACCGCGGCACTCAAGGGAGACTTCACCCGAACCAACAAACGTAACTTCCAAGGCGCACTCACCGACTTCGGTCTAACAATGACCCGCTACTTCACAAACATAATCTCCGACTTCTTCACCCAAGCCGCAATCGACTTTCTCCTAGGAAACGTCACAAACCAGGTCTTTGTCGACTTCGAAGCGGAAATGATCTCCTCAGACCCTTCTATCTCCCTCCTCCGCGTCCGCCAAAACGCAATCGAAGTCTCAAGCAAAATCGTAGTAGCAGACGACACTGAATCTTTCCGCGGAGGATGGACATTCTTATCACCCCGTGACCCCGGGGCAAGAGCAGGGACAATGGTAGAGAAGGTATTACTACTCACAGATAAGGCGGTGTACATGTGTGCATTTGATTTTGCGCTCGAGAAGGTCAGCGCGTTTGAACGTGTGCCGTTGGATGCGGTGAGGGAGGTGCAGTGGGGGACGTATATTACGTCGACGCTTGCGGCGTCACATGTGGATGAGGAGAGGAATGTGGGGTTTTTGGTGAGGTATTGTGGTAGTGGGGAGGGGAGACATGTTGTGAGGGTTAATACTAGGTCGTTACAGACGACGCCGAAGAAGGAGGGGAAAAGGGAGGAGGAGGAGATGGAGTTTTGGGCGTTTAAGGCGATGCCCGCCGGGGCAGGGGTGGATGCTGTTGCTGCTACGGGTAATGCGGAGAGTGAGAAGGAGGTGGTTAGGAGTGTTGTTGGGGAGCTGGCGGGGGCGTGTCAGAAGGTGAAGGTGACGGAGGGGGATGTGGTGAGTCTTGCGGAGGCGAAGAAGGGGACGGGGTTAGTGGAGAGGTGGGGATATGCTGTTAAGAGGTTGGTGTGGGCATAAGAGGAGGAGGTTGTGTTAAGCATGTTAGATATCCCGATGGTGTTTGTTTCTTAAAGAGCGGCAGTTAATGATTTATACACCTCGTTCCGAATTGACCCGATTGGAATCACTTGTGCATGTACTGTCACTCGGGATATAAAAGTCAGATGTATATCATGTGAAGCCACCCACTCACACCTATCAACGCTTGATTCTGGGCGTAAAGAGTAAGTAGTACACGATATCTGGCCTCTATCACAAGCTGCTCTCTCCCACTCCCTCACTAATCCTTCTCCGCAATAGCCTGCAAGCGCTCATCAATCTCCTCCTCAGTGAGTTTTCTAAACAGCGGGTTCCCGTCTGCACCCACAACACCGACCTCCACCTCTCCCTTCTTGAAGTCAACCGAGAGCACACTACTCAAAGCGGCGACACCCGTTTCCACAACCTCCTTCCAATCTCCAGGCGCAAACTCCTTGTTCTTGAGTTTCTTCTCCATGTAGTTAAGCGCTTCCTGCTGCTTCGGTCCAGACGCCGTCGCCTTCGACCCAATGTAGTACCCCGCCGGATCCGTCTTGTAAAGCTGCGGGCCGAACTCGTCGTCGAGACTAATCAGCGTCATGGCTACACCGAGGGGACGCATGTATGCCTTTTACCGAGCGTTAGCGAGGAGGGTGCAAGGATTGGTGGAGGAGGGGTTATACCCGCTGTGTATACACCTGGTTGATATTCGCCAGCCTTTTGCTGAGGACATCACACGGCATCTCGTACCCGTACTTATACCTAAACTCTGCAGCCTCCGCACGAGCCCTAGTGACAGCGGCGCGAGCATCCGCGATCGAGCCGGTCATGACACATCCAACGCTTGGGGAGAGACTGAAGATGTATGTGACGGAGGAGGGGTCGAGGAGCTTATCCTATTTCTGGGTGTTAGACAGAGACAGCGGGGAGGGAGGGGGAGGGCGGAAAACGGACAGGAACTTTTTTCTGAGAGATTACCACGGCACAGTCTTTTCCGCGGACGCCGATGGAGGTAATGTTTGCGGCGGTGATGGCTTTGAAGGCATATTCTGTGAAACATCTTTGAGTTAGCACTTGTCTTGACACCCCCACTTCACCATCACAAAGTAACTAGGGGAAAAGGAACACTGTTGTAACTAACCGACTTGATACAACCGCCCCTGATCTGAGAAGATTGTGATGTGTCTGTCAAAACCGGCGCTGCCTGTAGATAGACAAAGAGGTACATTAGTATTCTCTAGCTCTAGATCGGCGAGTGCGAGGGGGAAAAAGACAGACCCGACATGGTATAGAGATGCAGCGAGCTTTAGTGAAGATGGAAGGCGAAGTTTCGGGGGAGATGGTATTGATGATGGAGGTTGATGGAGGGAGAATGTTCGTGGGGAAGCAAGTTGGTGGTTGATTGGGAAGTTGCGGCTCAACAGGCAAACAAGCTCTGGTTCGAAAGGACAATCCTACGACGTCAGGTACTATCACTCATAATCTTCTCCCACTTAATTCACCAACGATCATCCACCATAGCATAAATAATTCATGGGCAAATCACAATTCTACGCCAAAAACTCCATTTCGAGGTTTCTTGCAGGAACTTTCTTGTTTCTGAATTATTTGCACTGGCCCCACATTTCGGGGTCAATACGGACGCAGGCGGTGATGCTTCGGATGTTCCAGGACACGTCGACACCAATAGAGTACAGAGGAGGGAATCAATGGTACAGAGGAGGAGGATGGGGGGATACATTAGGGTACAGTATAGTAGTTCTGGGCATCACATACATAAGCGTCGTGTAGGTAGTAACATCCCAGGTGTATGCGAAATCTCTTTCCGTTATAACATGAGCCAGTGTAGTGATATGCAAATATCAAGGGGAGGGGGTGCAGGTGGGGAAAGGGTGAGCTTTATGGGACAGTGATATGTGATAGGAGAAAGGGGCCAGGGATGATGCAAACAAAACAGACAGGAATCGGGACACTAACTCCTCCCTATAAAACAATTCACGAAGAAAAGAGACTCGTAGTCGTCAACAACCAACCAAAGAATAAAACCGAATGCAAAGGAAAGGGGACAAGAAAAACCCAGCACTAGGCGACCAAACCCCAACCAACCGATATAGGACAAGGAAAAAGTAGGATCCACACAAAGAGACACCTTAACGTCTGACCGAGCGCCTTCTAAAGTTTTTTATTTCGCCTTCCCAAATCTAAGCGTTTTGTTGCTGTTGGCGTTTGACCAACTCTCGTGCCCATCGTGCTGTTTCGATGGTTCGGTTCTGGTATTCGCGGTTTGATCGGACTTCCCGGATCATGGTGGTAATCCAGTCAGCGCGGAAGTATGTTGCGATTTCGCCATTGGGGAAGGCATCCGCTAGGTCACTAAGAGACATTTAGAAAGGGATTCATAAAAGAAACGGAAGATTACTACGCACCCAAGAACACCCATCGCTGCCCTCATCAAGCCTTCAGTCTTGTTGTGATCGGCGTTCACGACGGACAAGAACCCAAAGATATGCTGAACATATGGAGCCAAAACGTTTGCTACCACATTCGTTAGCAGAGGCAACCACCGTATGAAGGTACTGAAGGTTCAACTAACGCTTTCCACCGCTCCTCATGGCAATGATAATACCGCCATAGGCATCCATAATACCCTCGCGGAGCGAAATGACGTATTCGATCATGTCATAGTTAGTCTCCGAGTTCACAGAGATCCCAGATGCCTGCTGGAGAACACCCATTACAACTTCGAGGTAGGTCTCAAAGTGGCCACCAATTGCCTGCGCGATATCTCCAAAGCACTGGAGAATGGCGGGTTTGAACTGCTGACTGAGAGTATTGCTCTGCAAATTGTTCAAAAGGTAGTTCATGAAGTTGTCGCAGTAAGGGGCGACCTGCTCTCCGATAGAACGAGCAATGTCACTGGTCAACCCTATTGACATCGCGCAGAGTTGCTGTTCTTCCTGGTTGGAGAGGGCATTGTACAAGAATTGAACGAAAGCGTCCATGTACTTGGCGAAATCCCCTTCCAAAGCATTGGCGAGTGCACCAACCGCTCCAAAGATTGCATCAGGAACAGAAGAGTTTGGAGGTAGGTTGGTCAAGATCTGAAGAAGGATGTGCATAATTCGATCGGCCTGAGGCTTGATCTCTTTGTCGAGACGTTGGGTAATAGTGGACATAACCACAGCCAAACTAGTTTGCATCTCCTCCAATGTATTGCGATCGTCTGCACCAACTACCTGGGCTCGCAGCTCGATGGTTCTCTCCAGGCGCTCCAGGATGACGGTGGACAGCTGAGCAACCGAAGCCATCTCATCATCACCGACATTTCCGACGAATGAGCTCAATACTTCATATGACGCAGTTCGCAGCTGATTATCGGCGTCCACACTAACACAGGATTATTAATCAGACGGCGAAAGCGTTGTATCACTCGGGAAAGCAGGCTTACCGTTCAGTGGTTTGCAAAAGAGCGCTGACACTGTCCTTGAAGTACTTGGATAACGCATTCTCCTCGCCTTCCTCAGTGTTGTCACGGCCAAATCGGTCGGCCAAGTTCATCAGAGCCCAGCAGCAAGAGCTTGCCATTCTGGGGCTGTCCTTGAGCCCAGAGAAAAGAGCCTGAATCAGGCTAGGTAGATGCAATTGAGCGTCAATTGCGGGTCCACACTGCTCACAAATCTTTCCAAGGGTGTAGGCAGCCGAGTCCTTGACCATCAGGACTTGATCGTCCATCATCCCTACCAAAACCGGCAGCGCCTGCTTGACAAGAGGATCCAACACCTTCAGTTCTGGTCCTTCCATGATAGCGCCGAAAGCTGAAATCGCGGCATCCCGCTTGTGCCAGTCTTCACTTCGGATGTTGGCCTCCACGAATTGCAGGACATCACTGATCAACATTCCACCGACACACAGAGCATACAAGGATAGACACTGGTAAGCGGCACGAGCAGTGTTGTACTCGTCATCAGCGGCATCTTCGTCTTGGTGTGTAAGAAGCTCAAGCAATACAGGAACGACCTCCCGCGTGGCAATCCCGGCGAAGTTGAAGAATGGCCGAAGTTCGGTCATTCCTTCTTGCTGAATCTACAAAACCGTCAGCACAGTTGCTCTTGGCATAAAACGCGGGGATTGATTTTTACCGATTCATTCTCTTCCGCAATGTTGATCTCCTCCTCGCATACCGTGCACCAGAACTCGATGGCAAGCTTGGCCACCTCATCCTCAGGGCGGCCCATACCGACGATTGTAAGACCAAACAGAGCCTTCTCCATGTAAAACTTCATCTTGTCGTAGTATAAGCTCATAATTCTGTTCAAGCATCCGAATGCCGCGGCCTGTATCCGTGGTTCGGTACTCTGTGTGGCCTCGCAGATAACTTGCATGATGTAATTTCGCTCCCCATCGTTCTCAAAGTTCGTTCGAACGAATTCTAGGGAGTCTCCCAGAGCTACCATTGCAGCATATCGCACATCCTCATTTTGTTCTTCCTTACGAGCACCCTGGACGACGGCGGTAAGGATAGCATTTGAATGCTGGCTCAAACTCTCTCGGAGATCAAGATCATCCGACTCGGCAATATAACCGATAGTCGTTAGCGATGACTGCTTGTTGGAATCTGACCCCTTCTCAACATTGTGCACCAATGCCTGCATCAACTCCGGCCATTGGTTTCGCGGCAGCTCAATGGTAGCCAGAGCAGCAATGAACTGGGCTGCTGAGGTCCCAGCACGCACGTTGTTAGATTGAAGGGTTTGTAAAGCATTTGCCTTGATCTGGGTCTTGATGTTCGGGTCAACCTTATTAAGCCACTGGTCCTGCAACTCGGCCAAGCGTGGTCGGTCTCTGGCCGATATGGTATTTTTCAAGGCCAGACCGGCAGCTGCACGAATATGTTGCGGTGAATCCTCTTTGGCCATTTCTGCCGACAACATGTGCAGGTAATCTTGCTGTAAAGTCGTTAGCACCTGGCTCCCTTCTCCTCCGTAGAAATGTGCGAAAGCGGGATCCTTACGAAATGTGTCTCCGAAGCGGTCGACAGCTGCTTCTCAGCAGCATCTCTGACGGCGGCATCTGTTGGTGGAAGTGGTTAGAACAACTGTTTGCAAAAAGGCGGAGATGGACGGCATTGCAACACGACGGGGGCCATCTTACCTGGAGAGAGGGTATGCGCGAGAACTTCGGCTACATTCATGTTGGCGGTCGGTTGTCGGGATTGTGTGGTGCGGATAGGGTCTATGAGGATTGCTCCCACAGATGGAGGTTGATACGTAGGGGCGGAGGAGATGGGGTTGAGGCGGAGGTTGGAAAACAAAGCACGAGGCTGCCTGTTGACAAGTCGGAGGTTTGACGCGAATACCCTGCAACAGTGACGTTACACTGTCCCTTTTAGTTCCAGAAAGATGTGATAGACGATCAACACAACTGGTCAACCAGACGGAGAACGTGGGTGGCGAGACGAAAGATAGGGTTGTATCAAAGTCGAATCGCACGGATGGTGGTGGTGGGAGGGATGAGGGATGGTGGGGGGAGGAATGGAGTGTCGGGGGATAAGTATAACTAACGAACCTTCGATTTGCGGCAAAGCGCGAAGTTGCTTTGCCAAGTCGCGAGCGGCAGATGGTGGCAGAGGGCTTCGAGAGGTGGCTATCGACAGGACTCCCTTTGGGCGAGTCTTTCTAGCTGGCAAGGAGAGGAGGTTTGCGGTAGATGGTGGTCGTGGTTCGTTGGGAGAGGAGTATGGTGAGTGGAGTACCTCTTGCGGGATCGAGCGAAGTCAAATTTTTGGGGCCTTGTTGCTGGCTGTCGATGCACGACCAATCACGTTTGCCTCAGGCGATTACCACTTAGTTGCCTCGAACGTGGAGGAAGGCCAGAGAAGAGACGAAGGCGTGCTCTACCAACAGACAGACAGACAGATTTCACACAGATAGACGTCAACAAAGGAAAAATAAGGAAATGCCTACTTCAGGGAAATACCCCTTGCCCCCAAAGTCAGCCTCGCGCAGTCCTGGTTCTCACTATTCCGCGACGCAAGGTAAAAAGCTTGTGTGCAGGTTGAGATTGGTATCTAGAGCACAGATCTAACGTTTACCAAACGAGAAGCACAGTCTGTGGGGAACCAATCAAACTTTCGCTCGGATCCATTCTTCCAATCTATGAGATGCAGGTGTGCTTGAGCAGAGTATCTGCAACCGATTGGGTGTGAGGACGATCGTATTCGATCACTTCACCCAGAGGGCACCCACGTCCCTTTGTGCATATCATACTAACATCTCTGCCACTTGTTTGCTTATCTGCATCGTGAAGAAGATTCCCGTATGGCTACCGGACTTTATCCTAGCACTCGCCACCACGTCCAAAGGGATGTTTTTGTTGTGATTCTAGAAATATTTCCTGGATATCCCCCCCATAACGCCTTCCGCAATGCATAGTAATGTACAAAAAGACGCAATCATTGGTGCATCAGACTTTGATGCATCGTCACTTCGGATCAACCTCCATGCTGCCGCTCGCATCCTTTTTATCGCCCTCATCTTCCTCATCCTCGTCTTCGTGATCGAGATCAAACACAGAGTATCTCACGCTGTCTTTGGCAACTACACATCCCACCCTCCTACCTTCTTTTCCGTTGACGATCACCTGCGTTGGAACCCACTTTACATCAAATGTCCTCCGGCTCGTTGGTATCACATCCTGGGCATGCACCAAGCCGGCATATGAGCATATGCTCCACGAGTTATTCGTCGGGTTATAGCCCTCGTCGTATTGGAGATTTGCATAGTCCATCGACACGAGTTCCCCGATTCCAGTGCCTGTAAGAATGAGTAAACGCTATCAGGTGATGGGAAATCGAAAGGACGATTTACTTCTGTTCAAAATTATCATAATCACAAGGTTATCGTCGATAAACTGCAAGTCCACCAATTCCTGTTCTGACTGGATCGCTACTTTGGCACAGCCTATTTTTGAGGCCGAACTCAAGCCGCCAGTGGTGTCAATTTCACAGCGTATCATAAGAACTATTCGTGTCGCTACGTTAGAAATCTGTGCACGGGTTATATTGACGGTTTGGAACGCACCAAATTTTTCATTCTCTTGGTTCCCGGGGTGGAGGAACATGTAAGCCAATGGGATATTCTGGCCGTTCTCAACCATCCGAATATCTTTCCTGACGATTTCATCCTCGCTAATTAATATAGGTCTACTAAGCCGTAGCTGTTCCCTCATGGACTGTTGTGGCTTCGAGAAAACTGTCTTGCAGAGACCTTCCAGATACTCGGCGAGGTCCATAAATCCTGGAACAGCGACGGACTTCTCATTCTTGGAGTAGAGCTCGATAATACTTTCCCCGCGCTCTTTGTACGTACTCAACTTTGGCTGAATGTTGCGTTCCAAGAACGGCAGCAGGGAGGATTTCTTAATGTAGTTCCCGACAAATTCGGCCACTTTGAGCGTGTCGACTTGTGGATCTTCAGTAGGTTTGTCATCGATATTTATGACGGTCGATAGCTGATCCAGGGCATAGCGTAACCAGTTCATAAACGCCTTATACAAATCCAGCTCCTTATTGACATTTGAGAGGAATTCGTGAGCGTACAAGGTGATTGCCGAAACCACTTCCAAACAACGGGTGAAGTCGTCAGGTTCCAGCCCAAGCGGACTGCCACTCTCTTTCCTGATATCAATGAGCAACTCGACCGTTAATTACAACTGTTACGTACCATCTTGCCAAACCCCTCAGTCGACAAAAGAGTACACTCAACCGTTCGCAAGTTGGGAGAAGATTCTCATGAACCAATCTGCGCAGCGTTTCATACCCATTGACCGAGCTCTTTTCCCACCGTTTTTGACCCTGCCGAATGTCAGCCACAGGTTTCAATACCAAGTATGATATGCCGCCTTACTCTCTCAGTCAGAGTATCCATCAGCCATTCCTTCAAGGTTGGACTGGGTCCTCCAGTCACCAAGAATTCGAAGAATTCTAGACCCACTTCACTGCCCACATTCTCGGCGTCTTCAGCGATGATGCCGACAAATTTCTGCGTCAGATCGTTCATTATCTTGAACTCGGTCTCTATTGTAGTGACTGTTTCACGCATGTATCGAATCAAAGCTTGAACCCGAGTTGATGTCGATGCGAGCTGAAACAGATACTGGCCAAACTGCTGGATGAACAGAATGTCCATGGTTGAAAACAGCAAGTGATTCGTCTTAGGTTCATACAACAGAAGAGAATGAGTAGAAAGATCAAAGGACGCTGCATGGCGGATGAGCTGCAAACAGTTAGCTGACAACACTCTCCTGTTGTTGATGATACATTCTTACCTTTGACCCAGGCTCTAGCTGGTGGGTAAGCGAAGAAAGATCCATTGTACCAATCAAGAATGATTCAAAAACACTGCGAACATTAGAACTCTGGGATTTCACCACCCGTCCAAGACCTACTTCAGGAGGATCTTCCCGCCCTCTTCGGCAATGAGGAGAACATCCAAATGGCTTCCCTCTCCGCCTTTGGTAACGGCATTGATCAGAGCGTCAAGCGTGGTTTTGGAGGTGAAGGTGCTTTCACTAAATCTATACTTAGTTTGGATCCAAACGACGTAGAGGATAGGGGACTTCATACGGTCCTGCAGAAGATGGCAAGACGCTGAGCCGGGGAAGCATAACGCCAATGTCAAGGTCGAACAATGCCTGCGGCGTACACTCTGCGGATTTAGTTTCCGGTATTCGACGACCCGGAACGTTCAAACGCGAGTGATTGTCGACCCATCCCAGACAAGTTACCTTGCCAAAGCCTGGTGCCTCGGAAACGATACAGTGTATTGCTTTGCCATTATTGACATCGTATATTCGCGTCGAGCCGTCGCTGTAACCTAACGCCAACATCTTGCCTGGGTCAATGGTCAACTAAAACATCTCGGAAGCTATTGTCCGCTAAGAAGGCTGCATACCGTCCGGACGCCAACGCAGCTCTTCTACCGTCACTTTGCTTCCCAACTTGTGCGTCACTCCCCAGACGCGCTGTCCGTTCATTCGGTATAGGTAGACATTTTCGCCGGTCGTGGCAATTGCGATCAGATCGAGTAGAGGACTCCAAGCCGCGAGACCTTCTCGCACAGGAACTGGGAATATGCCCTGATGGAGGGGCCGAAAACCGCGACCTGGAGCGGGGGCAGACCCGGGTTCTGAAACGCCCCCTTCCATTCGAGACCGTTGTATTAAACGCCTTGAAGGGGTGGTGAACTGTATTGGCAATTTTTCGGCGGTTGAAGACGCGGAGATGTGGGGTGAACACGTGACGAATTAGTATTCATGAACCTCACAGCCTGCTGGAATCGTCTTGATCCCCGCCAACGACTAATCCTACCAACAACCATCTCATTTGGGCCCCGAGTTATTCCCATATATTTCCTCGGCCTCTGCGACACGGATATAGGCATTACCGACCGCAAGCCACCCACAATTTCTATCCTATTGTTATTAGGCCACCTCAGAAATCCCACCACATACCCCGCCATCTTCCAGAACTCGGTTTCAAGCCAACCTCAGTTGTATCGCGCATCCGGCGAGCGTTGTCAGATTACATTCGAGATTACTATAGCTGTGTGCAAGAGTTCGGATCAAGAGGGCTAGGCGACGTAAGCTGTGGTGAAGTGCATTACCATCGTCAGAGTTCGTCGCTCAAGAGAGGTGCATTGCGCAATATCTAGGAATCGTGATTAAACCAGCTATATGCCATAACACCGCCGCCATCATTATTTTACGCCCTCCTTATCCCCGACGTGCAGGATAGTTTGTTATGGCAGAGCGCCCTTCAACGGCATCAGGAGATCGTATGTCTACCTCCGAAACGGCAATTGTGGGGGCTTTCGCTGTGCAGTTTTACCAATGCTTGCGAAACAGGTGCTAGAACTCCCCCTCCAAGTGATAGACGGATCGGTGCCCACACATCGTCTCCACGGCCGAGGAATAAAGGTAGGAGAGCGTCATTTAGTTGGGTTCTGGCAGTGGGTTCTGATGTGTGGAAATCCTCAATAGACACGAATAGCACGCTATGCAGGAACTTGACGATTTACGGATACTGTCGTTACGAAGGCAAAGGTTGGTGTTCAGTCGTTGAGGGGGATGAATTGGTCTGATCCCCGGAACCATTTCCTCTAGGCTGCGCATTCAATCATGACCCTCACTCACAGAAGCTACCAAACTCAAATGGAGGCAACAGGTGTTTTCTTAGCTGCTGTGCGCTCGGACAATGAGGAGGTTAAACAACTAACCATGTTTCCTGTTGCAACAGTTTAGGACGAGGAAAGTTCAACGTTGATTCTCCTTCGTTTACACCTTCGACCCCGCCAAAGAACATCATATCCCCAAAAGCGGCCGATGCGGCCCCATTCACCCCGAGGGGTGGTGCAGGTATGTTACCGAGTCGGGGAGGTCTGGGGAGGCATGCCGTTGGACCACGCTCATGTACCTGCTGCTCCTCCGCCAATGTTAGGAACCCTCACACCACCCGTCCAACCCCAATTTCAGGACACAAGTAACAGGCAAGTTTCGTCAAAGACCCGCTTGAGCAAACCACTTATCGACACTTCCATTTCAGCTTTATGATGTCGCAGCCACTTGACTCGCAGCAATCGTACCATTCAAGTTTGCAACATGGGTTTGATAACATGGGGCTTGGGGACAATGTATTCATGCCCTCTAAGTCTCGATACCGAACTAACAAAATGAAGACTGCTGCTCAGAGTATTGCTCCTTATGAGTACGGCACTGGCCAGGTAAACCCATATGCACAGGGACAAGACATGTTCTACCAGCCCACTCAAAGTACATACACTATGCCGGTCAGTTTTACGTCGAATGCGACAGTATGTGAGTGCTAATGGATTGCTACAGCTGAACTTCCTCAACTATGCGCCGTTGGCTCCATACCCGCAGAAATTGCTGCCGTTCCAGAAGAACATCCACAGCTTTTTTCTGTCCGACAACATTCGGGAGGAGCTCCAAAGGAAAGGCGAGGCAGCTCTTCAGACAATGCCCAGTAAGCCTCTCTCGATATCAATATAAGCTTCAGCCCTTGTAACTGGGTTTTCTGAAGACATTCCCGGTTCGTTACTTCCGACGTCAATCAACGAATATCACTCGCTAGTCCCGTTGGATATGTCGAATCAGAAGAGTGCGCAGACTTTTGGCTATCCCAGCTGGGTATACAAGGCTTTCTCGACTGAAGATGCAAACACCTACACACTGCGGAGAGTTGAAGGTAGGATTCATTTACCATCCGACTTCCAGCTTCTGGATATTGACGCCGTCATTTAGGCTTCCGCCTGTCGAACGAAAACGATATCCGGATAGTTCAAAGATGGAAGAAGGTCACCAGTGCTAACATAGTAACCATTCACAATGCTTGGACCACAACCAAGTTTGGAGACAGCTGTAACAATTCCCCCGCGAGTTTTGTCAGAACGACACACTGATACCACAGGCCTCCAGCCATCGTTTTCGTTTATGACTACCACCCACTCTCCAAGACGCTGGCAGAAGCACACTTCGGACCCACCCCAATCTTTGCCGGATCCCGCCACGTGCCCGAGAACGTGGTCTGGAGCTACATCGTCCAGTTGGCTTCAGCCCTGAAGACAATCCACAACACCGGGCTCGCCGCCCGCGTTATCGACTTATCCAAAGTTCTGCTTACAAGCAAGATGAGGTATACCACGCAACCCACCACTCCCCACTCAGCGCAGATTTCTAAACCACCACCACCACCACTAGAATCCGCCTCAACTGCTGCGGCATCCTCGACGTCATCGCCTCCGAGCCCTCCCGAAGCCTCCAAGAACACCAATCCGACGACTTCATTAAACTCGGACGTATGATGCTCGCCATAGCCTGCAACTCCCCCGTCGCAGCACAAAACTATCCAAAAAGCATGGAATACATCGGAAAACAATACTCCACCAACCTCCGAGACCAAATCTTCCTCCTCGCCTCGGGACAAATCAAAACCATCGACGAACTAGCCAAAAACATCTCTTCCCACACCCTCCAAAACTTCAACGCCTCCCTCCACTGCGAAGACGCATTAGAATCCGAACTCTCCCGAGAACTCGAAAACGGAAGGATCGTAAGATTACTATGTAAATTCGGCTTCATCAATGAACGGCCGGAATTCGACCACGATCCTAGATGGAGTGAAACGGGTGATCGGTATTATATCAAGCTTTTTAGGGATTATGTTTTTCACTCGGTGGATGAAAATGGAAACCCAGTGGTCGATTTGGCTCATGTGCTTACGTGTCTGAATAAACTTGATGCGGGAGTGGATGAGAAGATTATGTTGGTCTCCAGAGATAGCTTGAATTGCTTTGTGCTTTCTTATAAAGATGTGAGTTTTAACCTACCACCGGGAGGGGGCTAATAGGAGACAGTTGAAACGGAATATTGAAAGTACGTTTATGGAGTTGTCGAAGAGTGGGGGGAGACGGTAACGGCTGTGGGTTGGGTTGGTTATGTATGAGGAACGAGAGGAGTGTATGTGTACTCTTATGGTGTTGGGTTGTAGCTTTCTGCCCGGACCGTGTATATCGAAGGTACATTAGTATACATACGGGACAGATTTAGGACGTTGAGGGTTTTGGGTAATTATTTTTTTGGGTGGGCTGCAGTGGAGTTGGGGTTGGAGTTGGAGTTGAGGGAATGGCGGGTGTGGATGGTATGATACGATATGTACACTGTGTTAGTTGCATGTGTGAGGTGGGTAGGAGATATCCAGAACTGAATGACAGTGTAGACAAATGAAGTAACGATGGGCTTTCTTAACACAATGGAAATCTATCAAATAATCTGGTATCCAACCTCCCCATTACAAACCCCAGTTCTCTCTACCTACAACCCCTCCAAACTCTGCCCACCCACACTCATCGCCGCCTGAATAACCTTCAACATCTCCTCCCCCTTCGGCGCAGTAGTAAGATTCTCGTTCCCCTCCCCCTCCGCAAGAATCAAAATATCATCTTCAATCCGAACACCACCCACATCCCAATACCTCTCCAACACCTCCGCATCAATATACTTCGAATGCACCGGGTGCTCTAGGTAAGGCTTGATAATAAACCGCGAGAAATAACTACCCTCTTCATCAGCACTGGGGGGGGTTTTTTGGGGGGGTTTTTTGGGGGAGAGTGTGTGTCATACATCCCCGGCTCAACCGTAACAACCATATCCTTCTCCAACACCCTAGGAGCAACCCTCTCTCCATGTAACGGGAAGTTAATCGTATCATAAACCCCCGCCTCTTCCACAGTAACCCCCCACGAAGGTAACTCAACATCATGTACATCCAACCCCACCATATGACCCAACCCGTGTGGAAAAAACGCCCGTGAAGTCCCCGCTTTCCATACCTCCTCCTCATTCCCCCGTAATATCCCCATCCCAACCAATCCCCTCACCGCAATCCTATGCGCAAGTAAAAACACATCCCTAAAATCCACCCCGGCTACTGCTCGCGCTATACACGCATCCTGCATTTCCTGCACGAGGTCGTAAATCTCCTTTTGCTCTGGTGTGAAGTTGCCGGAAACAGGAACCGTGCGAGTGACATCCGCGCAGTACCCTTCCCACTCACACCCCGCATCGATAAGTACCAACTGCTCCGGCCGGAGTGGGGAATCGTTCCGTGAATAGTGTAACGTTGCGGCGTTGGTGCCGGAGCCGATGATGGGGGCGTAGGCTTGAGATTTTGCGAATTGCCGGATGCAGGTGGAGAGGTAGGAGGCTTCTAGGTGGGATTCGTTACGTGCGAAGGGGAGGGTACGGAGGATGGAAGAGTGTGCGGAGGCAGTGATGGCGTTTGCTCGACGGAGGAGGGAGATTTCGAAGGGGGATTTGTAGACGCGGCAGGTGTTGAGGACGGGCTTGAGGTGCGTTGTGTTGTAGGGTGATGGTGGGTGCGGAGTGGAAGGGGAAGAGGGGGGGAGGATGTAGATTGGGGAGGTGGGGTTAATACGTCGGTAGTGTGTGAGTGCGGGGAGGAGGTGAGGTGTGGTTGTTACGGCGTCGACGTCGTATCTACCCCCCGAGGTTTAGCACACCGCCAGATGGGGAGGGGGTGGGAGGGATACTTCTCAAGACACTCCTTAACCCCCAACGGCATACCATACCAAAGCACAGCACTCGGGTCCAGAGGGGGGATGTAGAGCGTTAACTCATCGGTTTCGAGACAATACAGTAGTTCGCAATCGGGGATATCCGTGACGCCGCTGAGGTACTGGAAGTACCGACGTTGTCGGAACGGCGCGGGCATGTCGGAGTCTTCGAGGTTCTGTGAGGGCGTGCCGACGAGGTGGATGAGGCCGCAGACGGAGGGGAGACGCGTGGAGACATTGCGCGCATTTTGTTTTGCTGAGGATTGGGATGTGAGTTGAGAACCAGGAGGGGAAGGGGGGAACGAAGGCACTCACCGGGGTATTTTGGAGATGGAGAAGGAAGCATGAGTTTAATGTGGAGACCATTTGTGGTGGTTTCGCTGAGGTCCGCCATGATGTCGTGTTGTGTGTAGCTCACTCACAGCTTGCAGCTGCTACAAGTGAGCTCTAAACTGACTTATCCATCTTTCTATGTCCCCCAAACCACGCTAACACCACCACAACCACAACCCAACCCCTCCTCACAACCACAATGGACTCCCGACCCCGCGGCAACCCACGCGGCAACCCCAACTCCTCCTCTCGCGGCTCCTCTCGCGGCGGCGGTCGCGGAGGCCACGCCGGCGGTTCTCAACAGGAACGTAAACCGCGAGAAGCAATCCTAGATCTTTCCAAATTCAAGGACAAAGCGATAACCGTGAAATTCAACGGAGGGCGTGAAGGCGTGTTTCCTCCTCCCCTCCCCCTTCCCCGTCTTAACTAACAGAAACAACACGACAGTGGAGGGAATCTTGAAGGGTTACGACCAGCTTATGAACCTAGTTCTTGACGATGTGAAGGAGACGTTGCGAGGTATGTTCTTTCTTCTGTCCCCTGCCGGGAGGAGGGAGAGGCTAATGAGGTGGCGGGATAGATGATGAAGGAAATGAACACACGCGTGAACTCGGGTTGGTAGTTGCGAGGGGACCGATGTTGACGTTGATTTCGCCTGTTGATGGGAGTGAGAGGATTGAAAACCCGTTTATGGCACAGGAGGGATGAGGAAGGAAGGAAAGTTGGGGGGAATATCTACTTACTCGGCGTCTTGCTTTTTTCTGGCTATGGGAAAGGGAGGGGGGGTTTAACTTGTCATAGCGGCCATAGAAATTATGGATGGGTGGTGTTTCCGCCGTGCTGGCTTCTTGACATACACAGAGAAGGGGAGGCCTACAAATACACCAAACCAAAAGCTCCAGAGGTTCTACGCCTTTTTCCTTTACTTTTTTAAAAGTACAGTTGGCCAGTCAACAGGGAGAAAGAAAAAGGGAAAACGCAAGAAAGATCCAGAAACCACAAACCATATTTACACCGGTACGAACACCCCTCCCCCGTCCCCCTCCCCACCGCCAGCCAGCCAGCATCAAAAAACATAGCAAACCCACAAAAACCCAACATAAGAAAAACACTGCAGTCACCAGTAGTAGTTGTACTTTAGTAGTAAGTAGTAATAATTCCCGCCCCGCCTGCCCCAGCACCACGAAAAGAAGGAATCCCCAAAGTAAAAAAAAAAAAAAAAAAAAAAAACTTTATATACTGGTAAGGTAGAGTAGCTATGTAAAAAACAAAAAAACCACAGTGTTGTTTCCGATCTGATGATGACGATGATGATGATTCCAAACCACCTATTTCTCCCCAAATAAAATAAAAAAGCACCCAATTCATCCAAAGAAAATTCGTGACCTGACACCACCACCCTTCCCTACCCACCAGCAAAAAGAGAAGATGAGAGAAAAAAAAACCATGTCATCCAAACCCCGCCCCCGCTCCCCTTCCCAAACCGAAGAAAACACGCACATACACCACATGTATTACCGCCTATCATCGTCGCTTTCGCTATTGCTGCTGGCCTCCGCTAGATCCCCGAGTCCTATTGCAGCTTCCTCGTCACTGCCTAGTAGTCTCTGTCCGACACTACTTCTCCTCCCGCCTGTCATGCTTGCTCTCACGAACTGGTCGCTGCGCCGCATCTGCATACTCCTCCTACTTTGCATCCCCGAGAGGCCATCCGTTGGGATACCGTTATCTGGGACTGCACGGTTTGCCATGCCGTGCGGATCCGTGCGTGAGAGGTTGAGGAGGTAGACTCCCGTGAAGATAATGAGGAAGCCGCAGAGTAGGGAGATGGTGTTAACGGAATCGCTGGTGTTGAAGCCGCGGAAGAGTACAAAACTTGCGATCAGTGTTGCCGTGGTGAACATTACATAGTAGATTGGATTCACGCTGTCTCCGGGTCAACCACGAAACGAAAATGTGTGGGGGGAAAACGTACATGGAACTTGAGTACTGGCTCAGCGCCTTATTGAAGTAGTTCATCTGTGTCAGAATACACACCGCCACGACGATGAGGAAGACATAAGTGCTGGGGTAGATAAACTGGTTCATGCCCGCAAAGGTCAATTTCAAAGCTATGCCGAACGCCTTGCAGCTAAGCACCGTCAACGATCCAACCGTGCTGCAAATCGAAATGTAGACGAGCGGGTTCTTTTTGCCGTATACCGGCGAAACCTTGTAGATCATGATGAGCGAGAATACAATAACGCAGAAGACGTAGAATAGGAAGCCTATAGCAAGCCACAATATTAGCAGCTGCTACAGCTCGGGCGGCGGCGGCGGGAGAGTGGGGAAGTAACAGACCAGGCTGCAAAGCGAAATTCAACATCTCGTCAATCCTGTCGATCTGCTCATCCGCCGGCGCATGCAACACGATGATCACACTGCCGATCAAGCAGATTGCGCATCCCAGCTTCCCTAATGTTCCCAATTGTTCATTAAGGAAATATGTCCCCAACACCGCGCTGTCGCTTTTTCGTCAGTTTTTTTCCCGTCCGACGCACAGCGCTCCATGGAAGATGCCGTACCCAACCAGCACACTCAAAGCTCCTAACGGCGTCACCAGGATCGCCGGCGCAAACGCATATGCCGCAAAATTTGAAATCTCTCCCAAACCCACTATTCCGCTGTATTAGCCTCTAACGGCGGCGGTGGTGATATGTGTGTATGTGTGTGTAACGTACTCGTCACCATCCCCGCCCACCAAATCGGAGTCTTGAGATACGAATATCCATCTCCCTCGAAGCCCGTTCGATTTGCCGTGTCTATAAGCCCCTACAAAGGCCGCCCGCCGTACCAATTAGTCCTTCCTCCTTCCAATAGGCGCATTGTGTAGTGTGAGGGCGCATACCCGCTTCGTCAGGACAAAACTTGTTCCTGTACACCCAGAATCAGCAAACACGGCCTGGGCGCTGGAAGTGGGGCCCGAGCGGGGGGGGGCGGTGGGGGGGGGGTGGAGGGGAACAACAAACCTATTGCCATGCTTGATGTTATGGCTAATGCCAATCCTATATATCTTCACACCGCGCGCACATCAGCACCCTCCCTCTCTCTCTCTTTCTCTCACACTGCCGGTGATGATGATGATGAAACGCACTTGTCCTCCACCATGATGTCCCCGGTATCTACTTCTACTAGAACCCTGCTACTGCTGCTGCTGCTGCTGCTTCTATTGGTGCTCCTCCTCTAGTTGTGTGCTAATTGAGCCGCGCGTGGGGATTTTCCCTCTCTCCGCCGCGCGGGTTGGAACCCGTTTCTATCGGTAGCCGTTGTGGGACGCCGTTGTTTCTCTTTTCCGTGGGTCGGGTGGTGGGTTGGGTAGCGCCGGGTGTCTGTGGAGCGGTCGGTGGTGGTAGAAGTGGTAGCGGTGGGTTTCGTCGGACTCGTGACAATTATTCGTTAAATCGTCGTCGCAGCGCAAATGAAAGCTGCCGCTGCTGCTGTCAAAAAACGAGCGTGTGTGGAACGATGGATGGATGGGGGGGAGAAGGAGGGAATGCCGAGGTGAGAAGGTTGAGGATGGAGTGCGTAAGTCGCGGATATGTTGGGGGGGAACTGGAATTGGGGAAAAGCAAAGTATTAGCTTTCTGGCTGGTTTTTGAAACACCCGACGACGCCGACGACGACGATGATGATAGAGGAGAGCTGGAATAAAAAAGAGGCGCAGTGAGAATGAAGAAAGAGAAACCGAAGTGCTACTTGGTACTTTCACACTCAGCAAGCAAGGCAGAGGGCAAGGCAAGGCAAGGGCTGTCGAACTGAGAGACAAGACTTGAAAGAAGTACAAGTATGGCTGACGGAGCCACCACAAGACAGACAGCCAAGGCCACGCGGCTTGGGAGAAAGAGGCTTTCGTTCGGCAGCAGCAGCAGCAGCAGCAGAGTTAATAGATGCGGGCCCACCTATCTTACTCTGCTCTACCCTTGGCAGCTGAGGAGCTGTTTGGGACTGCAATCAGTCTACAAGGCAGGCGGGGAATTCCACGATGGAGATCCACATCACACAGTCCAAGCATATCCATCGTCTCCTCTTGTCTACGAAACGCACATCGTGTTGTGCAGATGTATATATAATAGGGCATCGAAGGGAAGTAGTTGTTAACGTTTTGATGCAGCAGAGTTACAAAACAAAAATGGAGATGTGTTCTCAACTCAACCTGAACCCCCCACAGCTTGCTCTGCCTTCCATGGCTGGCGTTTTATTTTTGGCAGCAGCCTCATCAACCCCCGCCACTCACCATCGCCAGAACTCCCGGCACCACCGCCGGCACCACCGCCGTCTCCGCCGCCGTCAAAACCACTCCTCAACAGAACCGCCTAGGTTTACCTTACCCGTTCCAATAGCCAAGCGCCCAGCGTGAACGCGCTGTCGCGTGACAAAGTAGAGAAATTCAGCAAACTGCAAAACCGAACATGTAACAGAATACCACACAGGCTCTCTCTCACGCACACACACACGTTTGCCCAGATTAGCGAGAAAAGACGATGTCTTGTAGCTTCCGCCCGCCGGCATGAAATAATATATCCGAACGAACCATAAGGATAAACCTGGACGCTGCATGCAGGTACATAATATACTTACACACCCGTCTCTATGTACACGAACAACGGATCCACACATTCCAGTGGAGGCATGTAGGAGTCTGACAACATTGAAGGGCAAAGCCCCCCTTCGCCGGCCTTCAATCCGTGAAGATAAGATAAACCAAGAGATGCACTGATATCATCCGACGTCACTCAACACACCCTTGTTGTTACTCAACCAACCAAAACAGCCCTTCATTTTAAATTCCTAAACTAAACTATCCTATCCTACCTCCCTAACAAGAAGATATATACCTTTTCTCCTCCAGCAGCAGCATGCTCCCCCTCTCATCCGAACCAGGGAAGAGAATCAAACATCAACTGCGCTAACTCTCTCAACCCTCCCCCCGCTAAAGAAAGTAAACATAGCCACTAGACATTGCGGTAAACACGCACAAGCAAGAACGCATCAAGCAACAGCGGTATATAAGTATACAGAGAAGGGGGGAGGGGGAAGGATAAGGAAGTACGCGATAGGGGAAAAAAAAGCAACAGCAGCAGTGCGGGACCAGGGGAGGAAGCAAAACAAACGCAAAAAAAGAAACACAAATCCAACTGGTAAACAGATCGCAATCTCTGGGCTGCCCGAAGCGACCCTTCATTGACTGTACTGGGTGAGAAAAACAGGGGAAAGGATCGGAATGGGGAGAGAAATTAGTAAATGTTAGTTGGTAACTTACGTGGGCTCTCAAATCTCCAGAGAACCGCAGAACCGTATATGTGAACGCCGTCAGACACCAATACGCCCACCTACACAAATCTTATACCCCACAGACCGTACAATTCCAACGATGATGGATCGCAAGACATTCCCACCCAAGAGAAAACCCAAAACACCGAAAACGCCAGGAACACCTAGATCACAAGCCGAATGAAGGAGGTACCATGCCTAATGACTAGATGTCCGTCCTCAAAAGTCGCAGCGATGGTTAGAAGAACGAGAACGCAGAACTGGAACAAGATGAGAAATCGAAAAAAGAACCGGTAACTACTCCGCGCGAGCGCGTTTCGAAGCTGGAAGAGCAAGGTTACCACTTAGTGTCCAACCACCGCGGGAACGCCATAACCAACCTTGGTTCTCATCGAGTTCACCATCGTCATCATCTTGGTCGTTGGAGTTTTCCCGAAATCGCTTGAGTGAGGTAGGAGACATATTACTAGTGGTCTTCAGCAATTGTGCTGGTGGTTGGTCGTCTTCATCGTCTTCATAGTCGATAAGCTCCTCTTCATGCGTACTGAGCACAGGCGAACGCGTGATGTTGACCGCATCCGTGACAGAAGGATCTTTCACAACTTCAACTTCATCTTGGGAACCGACCTCGGCGTTCTCCAAGTGAGAGTCTTCGTATTCCTCAAATTCGTACTCTTCATGTTCGGCATCCCCCTGGATAAATTCCGTTTCTTCATGTTCGATATAGTCACCTGGGATCTCCTCGTAATAGTTACCGGATTCATCGTAGCCATCTTGATCTGGGTGGTTTCTATCAACGTATTGGTTCTCCTCAGTGGCAAAATCATTACCCTGAAAAGATTCTTCCTCGTAGCTTTCGGCATCTCCCGAACCATCGTCCTGTTCATCGTTGAAATTCCGTTCAATATTATCATAACCGTTCTCAGTGCTCTGCTCAGATCGTTCCTGATACAGGTCACGCTGTTCCCCCTGCTCGTATCCGTATGTCTCGGGACTGTGTTGCTGATTATCATACTCTCCTTCATTATCATCGCCTCCGAAAACTGGAATCGGTGATGGTTTGTTACTACTGTCGTCATCTGGGTTAGATGGTGATCCGTTCCAATCACTACCATTGGCGGTAGGTCCCGTTGGGTGAAAACGTTCATCTGTATCATGTTCCTCACCGGAATGTTGACTAGGTGAAACGGGATTGTCGGAAAATCGCTCGCCTTCTATTTGAGCAGAGTAAGTATTTTCCAAGTCACACAGGAGCTTGATTGAAAACGCACCACCTTCCGCATTGGCCGCAGAATTTCTCCCGGTTAATGGCTCGTCCTCATTGGTATGATCTGTAGGGCTGGCAGGTCTGGGCTGTTCTGTAGGGGCTTGCGCACTGTCATTTTCATCGTCTTCATCATACTCCAGCAGTTCTTCTTCCTCCTCCCTTGATGTTGATGGAGCTGGCACAACATGATCCGATTCTGGATTTTCGGATGGTTTGATAGTGAGAGAATCGCTTGCAACAAATGCTATGTCGTCAGGCTCCCCCGAGTCTTCACGAACAGTAGGCTGATCATCCACATTGTCGATATTGTTCGCCTCTTGGTTAAGAATATTGTCACCCGACTGCACATCAAATCGAGCATTTTCAGACGGATTATGTTCCGGGCTCCCATGTTCATCTGCAGAAGCTTGCTCGGATTCGACTGGGATGGTTTGGGGGTGTTCAACTCTTTGTGATTCGTTTGTGTCAGCAACATCAGCCGTATGGCCTGCAATATCTTCATCGTTTGAATATTCATCCACAAGGGGAAGCTTCAAAAGACTCAAACATTCCTGGAGACCTTTCCTTTCTTGCACTGCAGCAGAAATCTCTTCCAGACGACAGTAAAATCTAGGAACAGTATATAAGGCCATATTGGCAGGCAACGCGATGTCATAGCCGTCGTTTTCGTAAAGCTGATTATGCAAATCAAGGATACGTCGCAAACTGACAGACTTACAAGCCGTGTTATCCTAGATATTGATTTAGTTCGAGACACAATATCAGAATTAAAAGCCAGACTCACCTCTCCAATCTTCAGGCCCAGCAATTCAATGTCCATGACTAACTCGGACTCCAATCCAACAGCAGGACCCAAGACATCTCTAAGATGCATAAAGAGCTCGCCTAAGGGTTTGTCACAGACACGCACATCTGGAAGCAGATAATCTGATGGAATATCGCTGTATATTTCGGCCAATGCGGGGTCTTCAGACCAATCAGCCATAGAGGGGAACAGAGTAAGTTGAATCTGCTCGTATTGAACGATGATGGGATATTGATATGAAGAATCATATGAATCCTCGCCCCGAGAAGAGTCAAAATCAACCGGCCGAGGATACTCGTTCTTGGTTTGAAGCTCATACCCCATTGCGTGTTCATGGTCGTTTGCAGGAAAGCGCTCATCGTTGCCAGGTACTTCATGGGTGAGTGTGGCAGTTGAGCTCTGGCTGCCATCGTTTTCTTCCTGTTCAGTTGTAGAATTAGGTTGAATAGCCGGTTCAACATGAGACGGTGGTGACGGCTGGGGTTGTTCGACACTAACGGCTTCGTGGATACCATCGACGGTGTGCTTGGGCTGAAGCTCCGAAGCAGTTGGTACCTCCATCGAATTAAATTTGGTCACCTCTAGTTCCGGAGAATCTCCCGACACGTCTAGTCCGGTTCCTGGACGATCGTCACCTGTTTCTTGTGACACATGTGACTGCTCAAGAGCCGAAGTCGCTTCACTTGAGATATGAGGCTGTGTAGAGTCACTGTTTTCAGGTTGCGCTGCGTCTTCGGCTGTTGCTTCCTTAGTGCTATGAGATGCATCGGATATCTCGTGGATGTATTCTACTGGCTCGTCGTCTAGCATGATATCGTCGTTATCAACTTCTGGATCAACGTGGCCGTACTCGACTGAATCGTCTTCCATAGTCATGTTGACTTCCAAGTCCCCGCCAGATACAGAGTAAACTTCTGCATCTAAGTCAATATCGAAATCTTCATCTCTTCGTTGATCGCTGTCGGAATCTAGCATTTCGTCATCCGTAGACATGAGCATGGACGCGTCCAGAATAGGAGCGGTGAGATGGTGTGCAATTTCAGCCTGCATCGTAGGTTTCAAAGGAGCCTGATCTTGGAAGGAATATGTTGTACCAGGCGTGTCGGGATTATCGTACAAGTCCACGGATTCTGTCAGAGGACGTACGAGAGACGCACGCGATGGGGGCGCAGCCAAGGTCATGAATGAACTATCCTTCTACAGGAGTCGGTATCACAGTCTTAACTGTCCGAAGCTCGAGGGAAATGATGTTATAATATGCGTCAGTAGATAGCTGTTGGTTAGTATAGTTGGGTCAAGAAGGCGAGATAGGTCGGTCGGCTGGGAAAAAGAGGCGTAGAGGGGTAGCGAAACGTGATCGAGAAGACGACAAACGAAGTTTGGATGGATGGAGAGGGAGAGGGGCGAGAGGATAAAGAGACGTCAGGGAGATGATGCAACGCAGATTTTATTGCACATAGAAAAGAATAGGTAAGAGGAACTATGCGAGATGTGGTGACGATACTGATAGAGTAAGGAGGGAGTTGTGGAGAGGAGGGAGGGCCGCGTCTCGGTCGCTAGATGAGGGCTTTTTTTGAGCTTGGCAGTGAGCAACAGAACACATCGTCTCACTCGTTTTTACATCTCTCTCGCGCAAGCCACACCTCAAGGTCAGCTATTTTATCCGCTGTCTACTGTATGATACGTAGCTGAGGATAAGTTCATGGCTCAAGTGATAATTTCCATAAAGTCGAATAGTGCGACTCTGCAAACACCGAGTATAGGTAGGAAGTGCTGTAGATAGAGTGGCAGGAAAAAACATGCTGGAACCTACATAGCTGGATCTCTTTTTGATGATCAATTTCCATTTGATTCAGATTTGCTTGCTAGTTTTAACCATTCTCAATCAATAATTCATTCACAAGATCTAACTCTCGTTATGCGGCTCATGAACTCAGGGGTTACACAAGGTCTTTGCCAACGTCATCACTGGCATGCTCAAATCGTCAACCTACCACCGGTGGACAACCTCACAGCTATCAATGTCAAATGCCGAGTCTGAAAAGAAGGTGGAGGTAATTCACCACCGCCTGAAACTTGCGAGCGACTCTGGTTGACCAAACTACAGGCACCGAAACGGGTGATTCCTAAATTTGCGAGCTTCAAGCCTCCCACAGCTACAGCCACAGCGATACCCCTCATCGCAGCTCCAAGTTCTAAGGACGAAAAGCATTCTGGAGAAAATAGCAAGGAAAGACAACATAGTCATCGAAGAGGACACCATCGGTCAAGGTCACGAAGCCGCGAACGCGAACGGAAGCACAGGAGGGATCGCGATCAAACAAAGGATGACGAGGAACGCCGACGACGACGAAAGCACCGGGATGATTCTCCTAAACAATCGCACCGCCGTCGAGATACACGGGAGGAAGATGGTGCACATCAGCGCCAAAAGACAAGATCGTTACTACCCGAAGCCACGTCGTTAATTCACCAGCTGTCTCCACCACGATCGCCCTCTCCAGAGCCAGAGTCATGGGATGCACCGCAGAAACAATACTTTATGGATACAAGGGGGGATGAAAACAATTTGGTATATGGAACGATACATCGATATTCTATCCCTGATTACCGTCGCAGTGGTGCTGGTCGCATAGTTGGACTTTCTACGAACATGCGGATTGATAGGGACAAGGGCGATGGGAAAGTTCTAGTGCTCAAATCTGGTGGCAACGCTAGGGAGGACTCATCCGTGAGGGGCATGCGTCAGGCTTTCGCAAAATTGGAAAGCAAGGATTTGAAAAAATTGCGAGTTAGGAAGGATGAATCGGGCCTGGAAGAAGCATTCTCAAGAGGTTTGGATTTTGTTCCACTTTCCATCAAAACCAAAAAACGGAAAACTCGTGATGGAGAGGGATCAGATGGATCAGACGACGATTACCGGGATCATTATCGCAGTATCGAAGGTCTAAAGAAGAATTCTGGCACACCAGATGACCCCGACCTGGACTACGCGTCGGAGTCTCAATCGGAGGGTGATTATATTGCCAGTTCGGTATGGGGTGACCAGAAGCGGATGGTCGAGTTAGTACGTAAGGTTGATACTGAGCCGAAAGATATTGAAGCCTGGATGGCATATGTCAACCACCACGATACGCTGGTCAGCGGAACAGGGAGACGCAAGACAGCTGCAGAGAAAAGAAGCACAGCTGAAATCAAGCTGAACATTCTACAGAAAGCGCTGGAGAAGAACCCTGGCAATGAAAGGCTGCTACTGAAATACATGGACGTCGCGGTAGAAATCTGGGATTCCCATAAGTTGCTCTCAAAATGGAGGCGCGTCCTCGAAGAGAACCCAACAATTATCAGCCTATGGACGAAGTACATCAACTTCCGACAGACGGACTTCTTATCCTTTACTTACCCAGAGTGTTTGAAGTGTTTCTACGAATGCCTTGGCGTTTTGAAGGCGGCAGCTTTTAAGACAGATGTGCGGCGTCCAACCCGCGAGGCGCTGGACGAGGTCATTCTCTACATATTCGTTCGCGCGGTACTGCTCATGGACGAATCTGGATACAAGGAGAACGCCGTAGCCGCCGTCCAAGCAATGTTAGAGCTCAACCTGTTTCCGCCACATAACATCATTTGTCCAACATCGCAGCAAGAGTTTGACGCGTTACTGGAGCAGCTCGAAAGGTTTTGGGATAGTGAAGTCCCTAGAATTGGGGAAGAGAAAGCGCTGGGCTGGGCTTCATTTGTTGCATCGGGGGAAAATGGCGATTCACCAGATCCAGCTCAGTATGATCTCCAACTTCCACCGCTGGACGTTAATGACCCTTTTGGATCATGGACGGATGCAGAGGTTGAATGGTCGCAAAAAATTGGAATGCCCGCCCGAACAATAGACGAGGTAGAGGAAGACGACCCTTACAGGGTAATTCTATTCTCGGACCTGAAGGCTTTTATGTTTTATTTTTCTAGCGAGAGCGCTCGCAAGAAAATGGTCGAAGCCTTTCTCATGTATAAGAACATGCCCTTCCTCAACCCACAGAATTCAAATAGTGCTGCTATAGAAGACATTTTCCTGCGGAGTGGACTATCGGGGCTGAGGCTTGATTCTTTGGACATTTGGTTCTGGCCAAAGAAACGGAGTAGGTGGGAGGCATCGGCAATTACCTGGGAGGGGATGGAACCAGAAAAAAGGGCCGGGATGGGTGATAATCCTTTCGAATTCAAGCTTCGGAACTTTCCGCTTGGTCAGGAAAGCATCTTCAGCCAGTCAACCGTGTGGTTTGGCGGGATAGAAAACGCTACATCGGTCAGGCCTGAAGATGTGAGATTTATTCGAAACACTTTGAAAATGCTCGTGGATAATGGTGGCAATGAATCTTTGGCCTTGTACTATCTTGCATGGGAGTGGGGGAGTACACCTAACGGGTACGTCACTATTCTGAAGACATGAGAGAGCAATACTGATGATAGACAGAATCAAGAAAGTTGCCAAGTCCTTGTTGAAACGCTTCAAAATATGCCTGCCATTATGGAGTGCATACGCCCAAATTGAGTGGCACGACGCAGGAGTCGATACTGGAAGGAAAGTGTTTTCTATGGCACTGGGAATAAGCAAAGAATGTGCTGCAAGTTCACGACGCGATTCAATTCTACTCTGGCATGCTTGGATATGGCAGGAACTTTGGCAAGGAAATGTTCTAGAAGCCCTGCGCCTCATTCTCTCCATCGAGCACGGAGAACCTCCCAAGGATACAGATGGCGGCACACCTGGCCATGTTTCAAAATCATTGCTCCTGAAAACAAGGAGGGTGAGTATGTCAGTCCACCTGCTGGAAATTGCTGACGATATACTATGAATTCAGTACTTGGAAGATCAACAACACACTATGCTGTCATTACGCTGTATCGAGCATGCAGGGGTGTTCAACGATATACGCGCGTTACTCGAATATTTAGCCGAAGGCGTAAACTTAGACGCCTCACTTGCAGTGTACGATGCATTTATCCTGGAGCTAGAACGACGTTCAATGACTGGATCTGACTCACAAATCCACGAGCTCTGCCTTCTCCGAAAGGCACGCCTGATTTATCACCATTCAACCACAGCAAAGCCGTTCAAGCCGGCGACATTGAGGTCAAATCTAGAGACTGCTTTGGAAACCTTCCCACAGAACTCAGCATTCTTGAGTCTCTATGCATGGAACGAGAGCAGAACGAAGATTGAAAACCGGTTGCGAATGATTGTTAGGGATCGGGTGCTTCTCGAAGGAAAAGAAACCGTGACAGGCTGGCTCTTTGCTATTTGGGCGGAAATGAGGGCGGGAGAGCACTATAATATTCATGCTGTTAGGAGTTTATTTGAGCAAGGAGTAAGCTGTGACCGAACTCGGTCCAGCGTGCAGCTCTGGATGATGTTTGTGGAGTTTGAACTTCAGCAACAGGATTCCAGTAGAGCTAAAGAGATCTTATTTCGGGGAATTAGGCATTGCCCGTGGTCCAAAGGTTGTTCCTGAAGTATCTACTTATCTGGTGTCGTGGCTAACTAGATGTTAGGTCTTATAATGATGGCCTTCACCAAACTCCGGAGTTTGTTGGAGCTTGAGGACCTCCGCAAATTGCTGTCGATTATGACTTCCGAGAAGGAGCTAAGGGTTCACGATGTGACAGAGCTGGAAGATATGGTAGAGGAAATGTACAACGGCAGAGGCCTTGCACACGAACACTCGGGCGATTTCATTGCTCTCCCTGATGACAATCCGACTGATGAAGAGATGGATGAGTGATGATTTATGATAACCGCGTCAGGTGGTTGCGAAAGCCAACCACACCAAGGCGCGGAGGGCAGACGGCGAAGCGCAGACACTTTTTTGTATACATACTTAAGTACTTAGTACTTATTACTTAGTACTTTAATCGCATACCGAATCTAGGGCACGAATATTTCCTGTTTGATTTTCGCCGCTCCCAGGCATATCGTTTTTAGGGTAGGGCATAACTTGCGATTGTAGCTGCCCAACCCTTCCTATAAATTGCTATCTTCCTCCCCGACTTCTCTCTCCTTTCAGTCCACAAGTTCCTCTTCGACACTGCATCACTTCTTCTCTATACTGTCCATCTCTTCGATCGAGTCTAAAGTTCTCATACCATCACATTGCCTATCATGTTCGCCAGGTCAACAGTCTGCACTCACGACAACTTTAAGCTTGGCGACGCCTGCTTTCAGTGTCGAACACCTGAGCAGATGCTCACCATTAACATCGAACTCCTCAAGCCTGGCGTTTCGAGGCAGATTCACCAAATGATTATGAGGGAAGATGTATCATAGTATGTGAACACAACGCCTAACAGATATACATTTGCTGACTCTTTTCTTTCAATCGTATAGTATCAGTACAGCAAGCGGTACTCATATCTACGTTCTTGATCATTGCAAATTCATCAGGATCTTTGGCCGTTCTGTCGAGGACCTCATGAAAGGCCGAGAACTTTTGTTTGACCGCTTTCATAATGAGTCACCATGCTCTGATCCCTTCCGAGGTAAGCACATATAATTAATCATTCAAGTTTACCGGGTTACCTAACTAACCTTTTTTCAGCTGTAGGAACTATCGGCATTTTGGGGGATGCCTTTCTTGACAGCGTCAAATGCGTTCCATACAAAGGACATCTTTATTCCCATAATGAATCGTCCGGCAAACCTTGCAATCTCTACGTCCTTGATCCGGTTGAACTTAGCTTTGAGTCCAAACTTCAAGCTGCCGTTGGCATTGATCCATGGTGGAGTATGAAGCTTGTGTCCTCTCTTGACTTCAACAAGATCTGCTCGGAAGGTGTCAACCGCATTCACAAATTTGTGGTCGATTCTGATAAAGCTGTTGATCGCGTCAAACACGAGGTATGTAAAAAAGATCAATTTGTTGACCAACACATGCTAATACAACACATCGCAGATTTATTTTGGAAAATCTTTGTGGTACGACAGAGATCCGGGCAATCCCTTGAGTACACTTGAGAATCGAGCCATGGGCAAGGAGGGCTTCTCTCGTATCCTCAATTTCAATAAGGAAGTTCATACCGCCTTCCGCAAGGAGTGGGATCTGCGTTCAATCAACCAGTTCATCGCTGGTATCGAAAGCTACGGCTACCAGAAAGTTGGCTCCGTTCAGCGAACTTTCCGGATTACTTCTATCTGTGAAGGCGATGCCATGGAAATGATTTGGACTTGCAAGCTTGGATGGGGTAATAGTAAGTTTCTCATTCTTGAATAATCAAATTATCATTGCTGAAGCTAAGATTTATCTCAGAATTGGAAGTGATAAAATTTCGTACTCGTGAGGCCAACCTCTTTGAAGCCACGATGATCAACAAGAGTACGGCTATGGACTCAAAAGTCACTACACGTGGTATTCAGAAATTCGAAACTTCTCCTGAACTTGTTGACTTGATCGTCAAAAGCTTCGCTTACATCGATCATGAAATTACCGAGCTTCCGGACCGGCCCAATTACTTCAATAATTACAAGGCCGAAAAAGTCGAAATGAATACATGGATCCTTGGCAACCGAAAGATTACGATTGAACGGTTCCTTTCTACGAGCAAGAAAGAACACTACACCATCAAGCTTTCCAGTCTGACTTTGAAGAAGCTCGCTCGTTACATTGATCATGAGGGTCCTGAAACCGCCGATCACATAAAGGCTGCGGTCCTTGACTTGAACCGGGGAGCACAGCACATCCACGAGATGTTTACCCTCAAGGCCGAGGGCCTCATTTTGAGGCCCAAGGTAGCCCCTAAGCTTGCTGGGGCGGCGAGCCACAAAGAGTGGCTCGCCACAATGCTGCGAAGCCCAGTGTATCTGACGAGGAGGAGGCGAACCGTGTAAATGTACATTAAAAAAAAATAAAAAAATGGATGGGATGACATCATTACTCATTCGACTTTGCAGGCCCGTGCTTAAGCTTCTCGCGTGTTCTCGGTTACGATTCTTTTGCATTAGTTGATCGAGGAACACGAAATCTCCACTCGCAAAACACCAAAGCGACGACAAGGTCATTCCCATGACTTCTACAACCAAGTGGATATCATCTGAAAGCACCACGAGTCACAACGTCGGATCCGCGGAAACTTGTTACATGTGTGTCAAGATTCAAGATGCAACAAAGTATCGATTTAAGGTTTAGTTTTGAAGACGATAGGGTAGAAAGTTTATATGGCTTTGTTGCCATATGCATCAAGTGGCAGCTGTCAATGTTTCGCACCATTAATTTGATTCCAAGCCTCTTTGTTATAGGTTCTTGTCCTTATCAACTGTCTCGTATCTTCAAAGCAAACTCCTTCGTCTCCAGATTTCTATCAACATGACAGTTGGGATAACTGGAAGAAAGTGCAGTTTGGGATCAATATCTAGCTGTCAATCCAAACTCCAACGTTCAACAAGAGACATATAAATTTGTGTTTATAATGTCATTGATGATCCGGAACGTCAACATGCGATTCACAGGTTTGGAAGCAAAGCAATGAAGCCATATAAATACCAGCTGGCGGAGCCCACCTCGCCCCAAAGCATCTCAACCCTCAACCGATTCCTCCATCAGTCCTCGACTTGTGCGCCTGAAGTTGATCTTCGGCGTCTACTTTCTTCTACCGTAGAAGCTTCCATCCATCCTCCCTTTATTCCATTTACGTCTGTTATTTGTCCGTCTTTTCTTTCTTCCATTTATCCTACTCCTCCCTTTGTGGCCTCTGGAAGAGCTGCAACTTGAACCATGACAACCTCTACAGCTGCCCTCCACGATAGTGGAAATATCAGTAACAGCGATGACGATTGGGATATGGAGAGCTTTTTCGATCAAATTTCCGATCCGACACAAACAGAACCCGCTTCCGGGATTCAGTTGCCTCAAAGCAATAATCCTGGCGTAGAGGACTTGATTTATTCTGGCGCCCTGGATGCTCAGCAGTCGCTGCACACCTACGACGATTCATTACAGGGAAAGGGCAGGTCTGAACCAGAAGTAGACATCGAATCTGATACGGAATATACGAAAAACAAGAAGTCTAAGAGCGGCATTAGACGAAAGGATGCAACACCGTTATTTACCACGCCATCTGGACACAAGAGGGGTCCTCTCAATGGTGGATGTTTCTTCCCCAACAAGCGCCCTCTTCCAGACTTGATCCCCGACTTTCGTCCAAAGCCATACACAGGTCCCATGGCCAGTGTGAAGAGCGAACAGTCTGCAGTTAATACTCAGGGCAAAAAAGTTAGATATAACATCTATACTACCATCGCGGACACACATCCAAACTTTGCCCGTAGCCTCGGGCACAACTTTGCATACGACTCCAGAGGTCGATTAGCGGAACATACCCTCTTCGACCGAGAGAGTTTTGCGGCCTTCACTAAGTACCATCCCCTAGGAAAGAACCTGTGGTTTCGTTTGGAGAAGTTTCCGGCAAACTGCAAGGGCTTTGGGCTCTTTTCTGGAGACCACTCCACCTACAACAAATGCCGGGCTAAAGATTGTCCGAGCAAGGAGAAGGGGGGACGTGGTTTTCACGACGGCGCAATTCGTATAGCCATCGAAGAAGTCCTAGGCCGCCTTCCGCGGGGCGACCGTTTCGATAATAACCCTTACTTTTGCGCGGGATATCTCCATATCGACTGCCTCGAGAACCTCATGGATATTGGGCAACTCATCCGCGCTGGGATGTTGAGACCAAAACCTAGAGAATTCCATCCCAAGGAACCACACACCAGCAAGACGGAGCCTCAGATCCTATGTCCGCCGGCAAAGTTGGTCACCTGTTTCGAGGAGTTTTGTAAGAGAGTCTTGCAGTTGCAGTGGGATGGTTACCTACACAACCTCGCGGATCGTCTGCAGACCTATGTGTGGTTAAGCGTACAAAAGAAAGGGAAATGGTCGACTCACGACGCACCATCAGATATGGAGAAAGATGATGCAAAGGAACTGCTAAAGCGACGGCCGGTTGACCCAAACTGGGGAGGTGGACGCCGCCCTGGGCTGGCCATGAAGACCGTTAAGAGAGCAGAAGCAGCTGGAAAAAGGTGTCAACTGGTTGGTCCCGGCACTGGGAGAAATTCAGAAAAGGCAGTGGAAACTGCACAGAAAATCATCGGGGAGATTGAAGTTGTGATACCCGAGGACTCGTTTGAGACTGGAGAAGCATGGTTAAGGGACTGTTACATCCCATTAACGAATCCGGAGTTATATCTGCAAGATAATTCCTTTACAAATCCCGAACCAGCACCGACTCAGCGGAACTCAACACCCAGCATAATTGAAAATTCACCCCTATCCAGGAATCGAGCACAGACTAGGAGTCCAGCAAGAGGTTCGTTGCAAGGAGGAGCTAGTAAGAAGCGGACGAGAGAAGATACAGAAACTCCCTCCGTTGCCGAAGATATTGTGGGCTCAACCAGGCTGGAGGATACAGATGCCGGGGACGGTGCGATAAAAAAGCAGAAACAAATCCACATGAGCACTGACGATGCTGCCTTCTTTGATTCCACCGCCCTGGACCTCACTAAAAGCCAAGCTGAGTTCCCGAGTTCCCAGAATGCGTTGTTCAGCGGATACCCACCCAAATTCTCTTCCACCCTTCAACCACAATTTCCAGAATCCTCCCTCCCGCAGTTTTTGCTCTCCCCGAATTTCCAGCAATTATTCTTTCCCCCAATTCAAAGCCCGACTTCTTTACTCTTCGAAAATCAGATGACGCAGAGCCTGCAGACTCCTTCCGCCCAAAGTTTAGGCTTCGATTTCAGCCCGCTAGACACGCAAGGCTGTAGTTTGGATTCTGTACAGAGCTGGGGAGGAGAAATTTCGAGTCCTTCCATTGACCCTTTTCTCTTGAGTCTTCCCCTCGATGATGCCTCGCGGGTATTTTCGCCAGCGGGGTTTTTAGAGCCTGTGGGAGAAGGCTGGAAGGAGAAGGAGAAGGGATCTGAGTTGAATATTTAGGTGTTTTGTTTTTGTTACGATAGGCGTTGGGTATCTACAGCAAGGAATCTTTCACAAGTGGGTACAAATCTTCTTGATGCTGTTATAATTACTAAAAGAGTTTCTAGGAGTTGATATATGTTCAGTTATGCAGGTTATGTTAGAGAAAGAATATTCTGATTCAAGTACCTAGGCGTTTTGCGTTTTATGCTATTGGGTTGACATCCGCAAATTCCCATGCTTTTGTCCACGTTTGGAGTTCCGGTTTTGGTTTTTTTCATATTTACATACCACATGAAAAGAGGTGGGTTTTTGACTACGGTCCTAAGTAGTTTTTGATCGTATAAGCGTTGTTAGAGCGTTTTTGACCGTTTATTAACCGTACCCAAATGGTATCCAAAGGTTTCGAATTCGCCACGGTTAAAAAAGGACAACCTACTTAGGATCATCAAAACCTCCCTTCTTTCATACTGTAGTTATATATTGTAGGAATACAGATTTCATGAGATGCCAGCGCTAGCTTGTCGACAATTGTCTCGCACCCAGACGTTGCGGATTGGCAGACCCTCTGGTCCCTGAATCTGCCGACGCTGCTGGTGAGGAATGACCTTCAGCTTACTGAAGGTATAGCACCTGAGGAACTTAGGTGGAGCGCCAAAAGGTCACATGATAAGTCACATGATTTTTGAAGTGATGTCACATGATCACACAAGAAAATTTCACCCGCTCTCTCCGCAGCATCTCCGCAGCAAATTTGGTCAGCGGCGAGAAAAGAAGAAACAGCTGCTTCTACCTGCATCCATCTCCAACATGTATCCATCTATCCACCAAACAGAGAAGAACCAAGTTGTTTACTCTACATATACTTCTACCATGTGAATCTTGGATTTTCTTCACAATAGATGATTGGTACTGGGATTACTAGTAGACGACAAATCGTACCAAGACGTGCCAAGACCAAACTGAAGGTCATCGGCTTCACGAGTGAAGCACCACGTGCCTGAAGTGAAACGAAAAGATACCCAACATGACAGTGTCACCTGACCTCTAGTGTAATGGTAACGTGACATATCATGTGACTATTGGAGGAGCGTCATGTGGTTTTTGAGCCTCCTCCTCCTCCTATCTTCTTTGAGTTACTTTCGTACATCTTCTTTCGTCTGGGTGGGAAGAGGCGCCGGTACGTACCCGGTCCAGCCAGATGTTGACGTTCGAACTCGCCGACCTCATCAAAGGTATTCTATTTGCTTTGCTCTAACTATTGAATTGCAACCCAGTGTACCTGGTATGGGATGCAAGTTATATATTTGAAACGTACCTGCAGTTGTTCCAGCTGGATCAAGGCCATCCGTGCCCTTTCTCCTCTCGTTGGCGTTGTTTGTACGTAGGCCACACTCACTTGTCGTATGGTTGGGGACTCCTAGTTTGGGAGGGGTGGGATATTTGGATCGGAGTCAGAAAATTCCCAAAAGGGTAATAATTAATCAAAAAATATTAATTAATGGGAATTGATAAGCGAAAACACCTGCCAAGCGACCGTTCTGGTTGCCAAGATGCCTATTGTGAGCCTCAAAATTGTCTGTTTTCGGCAATTTTTGACTGTTGTGAAACTTTTTGTTAGAGGGACATTTTTTTCTGTTACATACAAAAGTCCAACTTTTTGAAATTCATCAGCACCACAACCAAGGCTAGGAAAAATAAAATGAGCTCATACAATTGTAGTGCAGAGCCCAATGAAACGATCTATGAAGAGAAGATTATAAAAAGTTTTTTTGGTGTGGCTGGTAGCATCGGAAGTTGAGGCTCAAAGCCCTCCGGTTTAAGGGGTCTCCAACTATATGAGCTAAGGGCCTGTTTGGCAGAAACGGATAGCAAAACCTCCGTTTCGCTGATGAAAATTTGGTGAATAATGGTAGATTGATGTTTGGATGAGTGGGCATTCGATATTCTGTTGTTGCATCGTAACAACCTCTGTCACTCCAATCAAAAGTTGTGATGTGATATTGGCCCAGTGGAGGTCTAGAGTATGTGGAGCAGACAGAAAAGGACTTCTGGAAGTGCTTTTCTCGAACGGACAGTTTTTGCAATTGGTGAGGACGTCCGTTTCTCTGGAAAGGAAGTTATTGTGCCAAACGGGGGGACTCCCTTGAACGGACGAAATGTTGAGAACAAATCAAGAAAAGAATGAATAGTCTGAATTGTCTACCGATCCAGAAGAAGGAAAACAGTAGACTTATATACAAAAGAGAGAAGAGGAAAACTCCATGCCGACTGCCAAAGCCGGAGTCGAGTATCAGTGCCAAGCTCTCCTTCTCAGCGTGGGGGCACGCGAGACCGATGGGGGCAGGCAAGCCACCGGCCTCATGCCCGAAGCCACCGGGCCAAATCCCTAGTCAACAGGCCGGTGTTCTCGGCTCGACGCCCAGGAAGGCTCTGGTCATGCTCCCGAATGACGTCGAGACTCTCCGGGCTAAGCCCCGAGCAGTGACATCAGTCTACTGGCGTCAACACGAAATTCTCAGTTACCAAAGGGCCGTAATAGATACGTTTTTACACGAATGAATTTTGGCATGTCAAGAACACTCAAACTTCGTACGTAGAAATATAGTAGATTATAAAATGTAGAAGTACAAAGTGACGCGAAGGTCGAAAGTCTATACGTAATTACAACCCTACATACATAATGACCAAGAACCAACTACTGATGTTGAATCCCCCGTCGACCATCTTGACGGATACAGAGTCATTACACCAAGCTGTAGCTATAGGAAAAGCCACCTCCAGCAAACATCAGCATCTCGCTGGACACTACAACAGAACCGTGCTGTTCCATTCCAGCCTCGACATATCAACAATCCCCCTTCACCGCTGCTCCTTTGCTATTTAACACCAGTCCCTTCACAGCCAATGACTGCGAGCACTTAACCGCCATCACGAACGTCTCCACGTTCACTACGTATCATAAGTCAGTACATGTCGGGCCATTCCTTCCCTTTCAGAAAACTCACAAACAGCTCCCTTTGCATCCGTGTGCGTCATATCTTGTGGAAACATCGTCAGAGATTCTGCTTTCCCTAGAGCTTGAAATCGTTCCACCGAGTATTTGGTATGATCCACGAAACCAACTCCCTCACTCAGCGCCGTGTCTCTAGACCAGTTCGTAAACGGCCACTGTGTATTTAGCACATCCCCATTCCACGTCATTGTGGGCACCATCCCACTCAGAATCGGAATCGCATTCTTCGCCTGCACATCCTTGATCATTTCCCGTAGATAGTATCCAAAAGTGTGGACCGTCTCTTGTCCTCTCCCGCCGGTTGTGTTTGAAACCACGATTGTCTGATCCCCAAGTCCAGGAAGGACTGCACGGTCTTTTCCAACGTCGGTACCAGTCCCGGGCGTTCCTTTGTCGTTGTGGCCCATCTCGATTATCACGTAGTCTCCCGGGACAAGCTTGGAAAGCAAAAGCGCCCAGAGGCCTTGGTTGATGTAGAGGCGAGTCGAGCGTCCGCCGCGTGCATAGTTGTGGAAGGGGAGGGCAAAGTAGTCGCCGAGGTAGGCACCAAATCTGGTGATGTTAGTTGTGAGACCTATAGTCTTGGAAGATGCCCAACCCTTGAAGAGGCGTGGTTGCAGGGTCGAATGTGGCAGCAGTGCTGTCAGAGCAGAGATAAATGGAGGCGGGGCTAGCACTTGGTGCTCCATGTGCTATGGATACCAGCTGTAGAATGAAGCCTGCGAGCAGGAAACGGATGTCGAATAGGGGAGTCATGATTGTTGTCCTTGGGGAAGGAACAAGTTGGGTATTTATGTCAACACCATAGTAACCCCCAAGAATCCCGAAGAAATTCCCGCATTTCAGGAAGATGAATCTATTAATCTCTCCCAGGTTGTCTGCGGATGGAAAGTTCCATCCAGGCCATGTTTCGCTGTGGTTTATCCGGTGGTATATTTTCCCGGACAAAAGCGACGGTGGTAACACCGGCGATCATGGTATAAGTATTAAGCCCAGAATGGAGTACTGTGGGTTCGTTATTTCCGGACATATAAACCGTAGTCCTTGAAGTCGATGGAGTTCCAGGTACATACTGACTGCATAAATTGATCCCTCGCTCGCTGAAACAGGGATCCATGGGTGGATCCAAACATAAAATAAGCATGAAAAGCCAGCATTAACGACAAACGGTCCGCCTGAAATTTATATCATACGAATCTCAATTACAGGACAGTCATCGATCGACGGAGTTGTCCGACGGATAAACACCTATGGGATTAGGATCAGTACTGTGCAAGGCCTACATTGATGACAAACGTGCGCTCAGCTTGCAGTTTAAATCACACAAAGACTGCGCTATCAAAAAACGCACATCCATGTCGTCTTCGGATCCCCTAACCCTCCTTCAGAACCTCCCCAACCCCGATGATATCCTCCTCCTCCGCCACTTCAAGAATCTTCCCGACCTCCGCCGTATTTCTTACCAACTCCTTCGCGCCAGCATAAAGCATCCTCAGCTCGGCACCCACTGTCACAGGCATCCAATTCAGCATGACATATGGCGTCGCCATTCTTCCATCCTTCAGTGTTGTCGGATAGCTCAACAGCACAAATCTCGGTGCGTGCTCCGGGAGCCCATCGGCCACATCTTTTAGGCTCTCATATACCTCATCTGCGGGTTTGATCTCGAAAGTCTTTTTGTCGATGGTAAGGATTATCGCTTGCGGTGTTTTTGCGCGCGAGGTAGACAGGCGGAATTTCCGCAGGCGAGCGGTGGTATCAGGCGAGAATTGATAGAGGCGCGCTTCGGAAGCCTGTGAAGTTAGCTAGGTGTTATTGAATAAGGAGTGGAAAAAGATGATAATACCATGGTACATGTATGGGGTGAAGTTGGTGAGAGAGAACGGAAGTGGGGTTGGCGGGGTTGGCGGGGTTGGCGGGGTTTGAACCAATAAGCCGCAATTGTCACTCGTGATTTCGGATCTCACAGAGCTCACGACTGCACAATAATACAAAAACAGTGTGATATGTAGGCCAGTTCAAGTAGTAGTCATAACAGAGAAGTTTTGAGAAAGAGACTAAACGGGCGAACTTCCAGCTCTTCCCGACAGTTCCTTTGGCTGCAAAACGCGGCGCAGGGCTGAAGTCATCGCGCTTTGAGCCACCATTGACTGATCATGGCACATCACAATATCACAGCATCACAGTTCGATAGTAGCAAAGGCGATCTACGACTACATCGCAGCGATCCTGACACATATTGTCATATTAGAAATTTAGAGGCAGAGCTAAGGACACCGACTATTAATTCTTTGCTAGTAAAGGGCAGAGAGCTACAGGAGGGCTTTCCAAAACAATCGAGCCTCAAGAATCTCGTGGATTCCTTAACTTCGTGCATAGATATACTGCAGGGGATTTTGAGGGATGGCTATACTACCTATCGGAAGCATCTATTTCATCAGGGCGAATATGGAGTCCGTGAATTCTGTTGCATCTTCAATAGCAGTATGTACTTTGGGAGTCACTCAGGGCTACATCACTCTGAAGAAGCATGACATTTTGAGCCTCTGATCTATCGCTCACCATCTGTGTGTCGTCTGTTTGAGATCAACCGTTCCCCAACATCAAGTACCCGGGCGAGCATGAATAGTCCCCAGCCAGCTTGCTCGCGGCAAGAGAATATATTATTCTCTATCAAACGACTTCCGATGTCATGGGAATATGGCCGTGGAAAGTAGCAAAAAAACAACCGCAGGTTTTAAGCCTAGGACTAGGTGTTTGTAGCACCAATTATGTGAGCGCTGAAGATTTCGAACCTGTTTGCTGGGTGTTTCTAAACCGGCTATGCTGTGTTGATTTCTTGTTACTCCAGTCGCTAAATGGAGTATTTACTCACTCAGACACCGTCATGTCGTATAAACAGCCGTCTACATAACAAAAAAGCATTAATCCCAAGTTTTAAACCTGGGACAGTGGTGTTTACAGCACCAACTTCGTAAGTACTGCAGGTTTCGAACCTGCTTGCCGGATGTTTCTATCACCCGCTGAGCCCGCAAAGCTAAGTGTACATTCCATATCTGTATGGAGACTTACTGACCCAGATTCCGTCAAACGACTATCTATCGGAAACACGTCCATCTGACGCAAACCGGCGAGTGGGTGTCAAAAAGTGATAATCACAGGTTTCGGGCCTGTGTTGTCGGTGTTTATAACACCAGTTGTGAGCAGTGTAGGTTTCGAAACTATCACCATGTAGAATTTATAGATAGTGAATAACGCTGGAAAACCCGCCCTTTTCTTTCAACTTTCGGTCGGTGACAATGGCGAAAACTGTGTTTGTGGATGAAAACATATAAGAGACTCAGCCATCAAGCAGGTCCAGCGTTTGCACCGCAGTGTGTGATCAAAATCTCATGGCAGATTCACTCTGAATCACTCATTCAGAATTTGCAAAAGTCAACAGCTATCTTGTGGGAGCCATACTTACGTACCTAAACCGAGTGCACGCAAAGAAGCAGTTAAAAGGTGATAACCGCAGGTTTCAAGCCTGCGATAAAGGTGTTTATAGCACCAACTGTGTGCGCGCTGCAGGGTTCGAACCTCCTCGCAGGTGCTTCTAGCACCATACTCATCTCTCAAAGCTAAGTGCTCTGTTCTTTTTATTTCGGTAGCTTTCTGGCAGATGTAGTCACTTGGGATCCGGACTTGTCTTGATGAAAACACAGCCATACCGGATCCACTCAAAGAACCAGCAAAAAGTGTCAAACCACAGGCTTCAATCCTGGAAGGTTGGTGTTTATAGCACCGATTGAGAACCACAGGTTTCAAACCCGGTCGCAGGTTTCGAACCTGCTTGGTGGTGTTTGTAGCACCACGCCCAGCTGTCTGAACTAAGTGTTCATTTCTTGTTATTTCGGCAGCTTTATGCGGTATTTATTCACTCAGAAGCTGTCTCATCGAAAGCATAGTCGTCCAACCCAAAAACATGGCAAAACAGTGGCAACTCCAGATTTTAAGCCTGGAGATGCTGGTGTTTATAGCACATGAGGGGTTTCTAACCAGCCTACTGGTAGTTATAGCACTAATTGGGCACTGCGGGTTTCGAACCTGCTTGCTGGTGTTTCTTGCACCATACTCAGCCATCTCAACGAAGATACGGCTTCTTGATAAGTAAATACAAGTAGAGACTATGTGCCCGGCCTTTTCCCAAAACTCCCAACTACAAGTTTCGGCTAGGTCTATGATACAGTAGATTAATAGTATCTACCAGCTGTTAGAAATGAGTCGGGCATGCACACTGAGAGAAGTATAGAAGCGATACTGTAATACTCATGTCTACCAGCCGTACTATATACACAAATACAAGACAGATATTTCCCGCTCTCCCTCTCCCTATAGCCACCGACTGACATGTTAGACGAATTTTCAATTTCAGCGTAGTCAAACGCAAAATTTCTTACCCTCAAACCCCGAAAAAGCACCCACGATTCCTAGCAATATTCGCTCGCTCAGAATCTGACGAACATTAATGGAACATAACTGTGCCGAGTTCATGTAATGAAAGTAACAAAAACTGATGACGGCAGGTTTCAAACCTGGGGAATTTGGGTGTTTATAGCACAGCGGGTTTCGAACCCTACTCGCCGGTGTTTCTAACACCATGCGCTGCCAGACAAGTTTCTTGCTAACCTGATGACTCTAGTTATTACCATGTAGCTTACATAGCTAGCTAACACCGCCGCAAAAGCATATGCCGAACTGCAACCAGGGTTTCTCTGCTCAGAAATCTATCAAACGACTGCCCTACCGACTGTCACAAACGCCGAGTACATATAAAACGAAAAACAGCACAAAAAAGGTGATAATCGCAGGTTTTAAGCCTAGGAAATTTATGTTTACAGCACTGCAGGTTTCGAACCTTCATGCTGGCGTTTCTAGCGCCATGCTTTGCCTTCTAGGCTTTTTGTTAATTCGACGATTTTAACCAATATCATTCGAAATTCATAGGTACTTAGTTGTGAAAGCCCGTTTGGGTGTTATCGACGAAACGAGAGTGAGTAGGTTCGTAACCTGAAGTGCTCAATCGGTGCTATAAACACTTATGTACGTCCCCAGGCATAAAGCTTATGGTAATGCTATGTTTCCGATGAGACAGTTCTAAGTGAGTGGATCTTGGATAAAGCTATTCGAGATTGTGGGTACCGCCCTTTTTCTCGAGATTCTCAGCTATGATAAAAGACCCATGCTGGTACTGTTGATCTTCTGTAAACCTCAACCGAACTCGTTCGGAAAAAATAGGCACAGGGTCTTTTGAATCAACAAGAAGCCAATCCTAGAATAAACAGATGGGCATGGTGTTAGAAACACCACCAAGCAGGTTCGAAACCTAAAGTACTCAATCGGTGCTATAAACACCAAAATCACAGGCTCAAAACCTGCGGTTATCGCTTTTTACCAGTCAGTGCTGTAAATACCCAAACCCGAGGTTGTAGCCTTTTTGCGTGCACCCAGATTTTGTGTCAGCACAGTTCAACAATACCCAGTCAGTGAATCTATACATCCTACGCGGGAATGACTAAAACCATCGGATTGGCAAGAAACTTATTTGGCTGAGCATGGTGTTAGAAACACTGACAAGCAGGTTCGAAACCTACAAAGCTCATTCGGTGCTGTAAACATCAATTAGTGCTCTAAACACCCAAGTAGGCTTAAAAACTGCGGTTGTAGCCTTTTTGCGTGTACTCGACTTTTGTGTCAATAGTCGCCGTTTAACGGATTCAGAGCAGAAATACCCCTTGGATTGGGGCGGTGTTAGATGGCTATAATTTCTACATGGTAAAGGTTAGAATCATCGGGTTAGCAAGAAACTTATCTGGATGAGCATGGTATTTGAAATACTAACGAGCAGGTTCGAAACCTGCATAGCTCATTCGGTGCTATAAACATCAATTAGTGCTATAAACACCCAAGGCTTAAAACCTGCGATTCTACTTTTTCGCTCTTGCACTCGGCTTGGAGTATACGTATGTTTCCATCAAGACAAGTGGTTTGTCAGATCCCCCCCCCCACATAAGGCTCTAGCCATGTAACTACTGATATTTATCTCTTTTCCATATTTCTAGCCTCGCTCGGCTAGATACTGATATGAAAACGCTATACTCGCTCGGGCGTTCATTTTTGTCTCCAACCCATATAGACCATCGTAGCAGGCTTCTTTCACAACTACACTGTGACGGTTATTAACAAGGAGCCTAGAAACACCCGCGAGTAGGTTCGAAACCTGCAGATCTCAAAAACCGGGCTTTGAACCACATGTTATCGATTTTTTTCAGATTGCGGAGTACATACCCATCAGCCACCCAAACAAGTCCTGTTTCTGGATAAGTCTAGACCGCGAAAGCGCTTACTTTTTGTTAAGTCGGTATAGATAGCTTTATGGGATATTTGTCCAAGGCAGCCGTCAGTAAAAAGTGATAACCGCAGGTTTCACGTCTGCATTCTTGATGTTTATAGCATCGATTGAGCACTTCAGGTATCTACCGATTGAACTTTGCAGGTTTCGAACCTGCTTGGTGGTGTTTCTAACACCATACCCATCTGTCCAGGCTAAGACTGGCTTCTTGTTGAGAGACTCTGTGCCCGTCTTTTTCGAACGAGTTCCGACGAGGTTTACATTACAAAGCGGGTTAAGAGCAAGAATCTCTTAACTTATAATCTCGAGAAAAAAAGGCGGTGCCCATAATTTCTATAACTTTACCGAAGATCCACTCGCTCAAAATCTGTCTCATCTGAAACATAGCTGTCCGACACATAAGCCGAGTGCGTATATAAGCAAAAATCGATAACCACAGTAGTGTTTATAGCACCAATCGAGGACTGCAGGTTTCAAGCCTGGGGACGGAAGTGTTTATAGCACTAACTGAGCAGTGTAGGTTTCGAACCTGCTCGCTGGTGTTTGTAGCACCATGTTCTGCCAGATAAGCTTGATGGCTATGACCATGGTTATGCGGATTTCATGCTGGCTATGGTTTTTGTGAAAGCCGGCTTTGGCCCGAAAACGAGAGTAGTTTCTAAAGAATTGCATCCGTGGACGGGATGGTATCGAGTCTATCCATGAATAAGAGTCTTTGAGGGCGGTGAGATGTTGTGTAAGATTGCACGATTGCTTCTCTATGATAGGTGAGAATTTGTGATTTGACTTTGTGAGACTCCAGTATCCGTATGTACCATCAGCCACTCAAACCAGTCCTGTTTTTTTTGATAAGTCTGGACTGCGAATCGTGGGGAATGTATATATTGTAGTTCTCGCGGGAGACCAAGCATTGTCGCGAGATATCTTGCGGTCGGATAGGTTTTCGAGATAAACCGTGCAATCCTCAGTACATACCCAATTCGGCGTTTCTGCTACGCTACTATGATTCAGAGCTGGGAAATGAGGTGCGACTTCGAATTCACCAATTACGACTATGTCTCAGGATATCTCGTCTACCTAATCCCCAAAGCCTTCAGGCCTCATGTAAAAGCCCGCATCAGGAACAAAATGCTTAAGCCTTCAACGCCCAATGCGAGGTGCAGTTTCTGCTGCAGGCGCAAGGCTTTGTCCTCGGTCGGGTAGGAACAGCTGCAGCGAGCCGCGAAGAAGTGCATACCCACGTGCTCTGTCTGTGTTCCAGCTTCTGCTTTCAGGGGACGGCACAACGTCGTGCAGACCGCGCAACACAGTGTGCGTCTTATCTGCCGGGAACCAAGCAATTCCTTCGACGGGTTTCGGCAGCTCAGATTGCCTAACCGAGTGATCTCCAATGCATATATAAGGCTGCTTTTAGCACGTGAAATCTGGTTTGACGCCAAGAAATTGCCCCGCCATGTTCAGGTTGGATGGTGCATGTTTGTTTTTTGAACACTCGAAACATCTTCCCGTCACATACTAAGGCCAGCCTTGCCATGCACGAGATTATCACACTGCAGCTTGGGCACCAGGCAAACTATGTCGGCACGCACTTTTGGAATACTCAGGTAAGTAAGAAGTGTGCCATTTTTGATTAGCCGCGTGAGGCTGAAGAGAGCTGAAAGCTGACGTGGGCTGTACTCGGATTACCTTTCTTAGGAATCTTACTTCACATACGATGACGAGACTGTGACTACGCAGCTGAGTGATGTCGACCATAATGTTCATTTCCGCCCCGGTCGCGGTGCTGGTGGGACGGAAACGTTTACCCCACGGGCACTGCTATACGACTTGAAGGGTTGTTAGGCTCCACCCGTTGCCGGAGGATGGGCAGGGCTGATGATGCATTGTGGGTTGCTGGGGGTAGGAGGCTTTGGAACTATGAGGAAGGTAAATGCCCTCTACGAAGTTGAGGAGGAGACAGGTGGCATGCCTAAAGGCCTCTGGTATATTTCTCTCCACCAGCTGTCACTCAGGTTGCGTATTGGAGTTCTGTTGGCTGAATGTGGACTCGAGGGATCACGAAACGGTAACGCAACGAGAGGAAGTTATCGAGGCAATTCAATACCAGAAAGATTTAGAGGCAGTAAGAGAGCACCCGATTCTTATATTGACGGAATTTTGGTGGTAACCAGAACCTCCGTTGCCATCACAGGGTGTCGTTCCACCAGCACCTTTGTCCACAGCCTCGGTTCGATATTGGAGTGATTTTAATCGAGTATATTATCATCCTAGATCCTCGATACAGATCAATGAGTATGAGTTGAACTCCGGGATACAGCCGTTCGAAGGATATGCGCTCGGTCAGGAGCTATTCAGAGACATGAACCGTGAGCACGACTTGATAGACCGCGACTTCCGGTTGTTCGCAGAGGAGTGCGATCAAATGCAAGGAATTCAAGTCATGACTTCGACCGATGATGCCTGGGCTGGTTTTGCTGGTCAATATATTGCGGAGCTCAGAGATGAATATGGAAAGGTTGGGATTTGTACTTGGGGATTGGAAAGAGGCGAGCGGGTCGTGAGAGTAAGTAATTTGGTTTTTGGCGAGTTTTTTTCCTTTGTCCTAAGCTTCCGTGGCCATCCGGTCGGCTGGAACAAACTTTCGGCTGGAATAAACTTGATGGACTAGACTACACAACTATCGCTGTTGACTACCAGTGGCTATTTTGGACATATTAACTGACATGGATTGGCCATAGGATAAACAAGTCACCAGAACCGTTGCCCTGGCGATGGCCTTGTCAAATATCGTTTCCCTCGCTTCAATTTACATCCCTCTACGGATTCCGCCTTCCACGCTGCCCGGGTATCTTACCGTTGATCCCTCCTCCGAATGGCATAGCAGTGCTCTTCTTTCTGCTGCGATGGAGACTAGCACGCTCCCAACTCGGTTGCATAGCGAAGCTGGCAGGATTGGCAGAATGGATCATTTGGCGTCTTTCTTGAACATCAATGGCGGCCAAAAGATAGCGATGTTATCTATGTCTGTTAGCGGACCCGATAAAGAAACCACTGGCCAGGAAGATGAACGCGTGAGGCCGCCGAAAACCAGCTCAATAGTCAAAGAAGCTAGAATAGACTGTTCGTGGGGACATGAAGACACAAAACCGCGGAGATCGAGGAAAAAGGACCATCTTTTCGCAGAAATAGACGTCTCAAGAGGTTTTGGCGAAGACGAGGACGAACCGGAACGTCCGGAGACTACCGTTACCGGCGATCAGGAAGGACCTATTATTAGCAGGTGGGGCTCCCGTCCACTTGGCGAGATCACGTTCTTTAATTTCTTCTTGCAAGATCTAACTGCCTCCCCTGTAAAGAGGATGGTTTGCCTGCATGGCCTTGTTGTTCGCTCTTGTCTATCATCATTCATTTATGAGGCATTTGTCGGATGATATCATTGGCAATTGCACCACTCTCCAGTGCTTGAGTGCAAATCGGTGGCGGGACTGTGCTGATTCAATTGCCTTGATGCAGGATAACCAGCTCGATGGCCTTCCCGATGGTGGACAGCTTCCCACATATCTTCCCTACCATTGGAGCAAGTACCCCACACGGCACAAATCATGCCGCTATCGACACGCGGCTTGCTACCAGCTCAGCGGTAATAGAACGAGTCAAGGGAATCAAGAATGTAGTGCAATGGAGAGTTGGCGTTGATGAGAGGGAGGCTCTCATGAATGATTTGGATGAAATTGTCGATGGGTATCAGCATGGGTGGAACAGCGATTCGGATCACGATGATGACTGAAGTGTAGCTTCTTTTTCTTTCATTATTTTTCCGGCGCCGGGTGCGGCCAACCAATGCTATGGGAGGAAGCATCCGATCTTTTTTCCCCTGGATGGGCTTTATCTACTTATATTATCCGTCTTTACTGCTGCGTTGGCTGTCTCGATTGCATGCAGCTCGAATTCAAAGAGGCTAGGTGATATCGAAGTTACAATACCTTATTACCTACATCACATCCCGTAGTGATATACGTAGAGAAAAATGACTGCACTAAGTAGCTTTGTATGACGAGTGCAGTTCCCTCGTGTCGATGTGATGGTTCCACTACGCAAGGATTTTCAATCAGGAAGTACCTGGGTACATTTGCCAGCCTCCGGGTAGAGTACATATTTGGCAAACCAGCACTTTGAACACCTCTGTGCGGGGTATGTTTTTGGGGCTGTAAAAGGAGGTTGGGGTTTGTTTGACAAGAAAAATTCTGCCGATTCAAGGTTTTTTCATCCTGAAGAACGTTCCGGTTCCTGAAACAACAGTCGAGCCGAGCATGAGCCGCGGATGGAATGGCGGCTTGATATGGTACTTATGCAGCCATGTTTTTGAACTCGTCTTCAAAAGCTACCAGGGGAGATGGGGTGGAGTGGAGGGGACTTGATGGATGACTGGGATCTGTTGGACTAGCGGGCAGGCGCGGCCGCATGCGCTACATATCAGCGCTAATCCTATTGCGGTCAGTGACATGACTGTGACGAATGGTAAACTGCAATTGATCCCGAGCGCGCAGATGCAAGGAGAAGGAGAAGGGAGGTGGTTTCTCGCTTTCGTGGGAAAAAGGAGAATGGCTTAGTTGAGAAGAAAATGCGGTTTGAAAAAGTTTCGGGTACCGTGCCGTTTCGCAGCAGCCTCGTTATGACGGACCGCCCGAGCTCGAGCCCTTTTGCTTTTGTTGTCCCGGAAAAGACTAGAAAGGTGCTCGTATTGGGATCGGGTACTCGGGAACTCGGGGGCATAATTATAGGTGCTTTTCGCTGTATGGATCTCGGATTTGGGCGGAGGAGCGGTGTGACAACGGTAGAGGCTTGTTTTGCGCCATGCCACGGTGAACTTGTTTTTTTGAGCGCTGGTGGAATAACAACAATCGAGATGTTTCTGCGGGCACCAGACACCGAGCGGTACCAGCAGTGGGCAAAAACGACAAAATAAACTGTGCATATGTGCATGTACAACAGCGTGTAGAGACACTCTACTGTGCTTCTTCAGCTGGCTGGTTGTGCCGTTGTTGTACGGCGGGGATGATTGGCGCTGCCTTGTTTCTGGTCAGATTCCCCATCCCCTAACTATAGTTAGATTGGGGATGGCAGCCCGACATGCCTTGTAGCTAGCATCGGTGTTTGTTGTGGCTCTCCCACCAGCACCACCATGGCCACCAACCATGCAATGATTCAGGATATAAACCTGCGTCTTCCCACCTCACCTGTCTTTCTTTCTTCACCAAACCCAGTTCCCTCGCTCGTTCATAAAGGGTTTCTTCCATCACTCACTTGTTGCAGCCTATCCATCGTTTGGCCATACAACAAGACATACATTCGCTTTTTTGGCATTTGGGTCTTTTTGAAAGGTTTGTGTTTTTTTGTTTGCATCTGTTCTGGATGGGATTGGAATTAACATGGTGTGATAGGATATATTCATTTCAACAAATATCAAATACACAATGAAGACTTCGAGTTTCTCTGTGGTGCTTTCCCTGGCCCTGGGCGTGTGGGCACAGGATTATGCAGACTATGGCTATGAGCAGCATAAGCCGTCTCCGGTGCCAGTCTATGAAAAGCCAAAGCCAGTGTACACGCCTGCATACGCTCCTCCGGCAAACTACACCCCACCAGAGGTGTATCCTACATACACTCCTCCCGCAGAGTATCCTACTCCGAAGGAGACTCCGGAGTACACCCCTCCCGTGGAATACACAACCACCTATGTGAAGACCTACGAGACCTGCATCACGTATCCTACGACCTGCAGCTCTGAGGGTACCACTTACACCACCTACACCAGCTCGACGGAGACTCACACCACCACCGTCTGCGAGACCTCTACCTCTACTTACGCACCTCCTCCTCCTCCCACCTATGCCCCTCCCCCTCCTCCTCCTACCAAGTACGCCACCGAGACCTACGAAACCACAAAGTACTCCACCACCACTTACGAAACCACCTACACCTCCTGCCTCACCTACCCCACCATCTACGTCACCGACAGCACCACCTACACCACCGCCTACACCAAGACCGACTACATCACCTCCACCGTCTGTGAGACCGTCACTCCTCCCGCCGAAACTGTCACAAAGGTCTACACCGTCACTCCTCCTGCCGAGATCGAGACCTACACCAAGATCTACACTCCTCCCGCTCAAACCGTCACCTACACAAAGCCCGCTGTCACATACACCCAGCCCGGCGAGACTTACGTCTACACAAAGCCTGCCGAGACTTACACCAAGGTCATCGTCCCTCCCGCGGTCACCTACACCCAGCCCGGCAAGGTCTACACTCCTCCTGCCGTCACTTACACAAAGCCTGCGGAGGTTTACCCTAAGCCTGCGGAGACTTACCCTGCCCCTCCTGCTTACACTGCTCCTCCCGCTTACACCGCCCCTGCAAAGAACACAACTTCGTATTATGCCACCCCTTCTGCGTCCAAGACTACCGTGGCGTCCCAGCCATCGTTCACCGGTGGTGTTTCGGCACTCAGTGTTTCGGGTGGAAGTATGGTTATGGCGGGTGTGGTTGCGGCGGTGTTTATGGGGTTGTTTTAAGATAGTTTAATGTTTTTTTTTTGATGTTTTCTTTTTTTGCATTTTAGAGGGGCGGATGGGGTTTGGGGAACGGATTGGATATATGCATGGTATGGATTACGGTCATTTTTTTGTGAGAGATGAAAGCCATTCCTTTTAGATATATATGTATGAGCACAAACAAACAAAGTAGTAGTTAGTAATTATGGGGAGAGAGGGAGGGGGGTTTAAGTAACGGAATGTAGTTTCTGATATATGGGTGTGTTAATTGAAGCAATGTTCTGGTTTTTGAAATATTAATATTGTAATTGATATCTGTGGTTCTTGTCGGGTTCTCGTGTGTGACGCTGGTGTTTCTCAACCCAACAAAACAAACCCGGATCGGAGAAGGAAAAAATTCGAACCGCCATTAATCCATTCCATTCATAGCGGCGTTGTACGTACTACTATTAGCATTGATCATGACATATACATTGCCCGCTGGTGCTGGATATGTACGAGAAAAAAAAACCGAACCGCCAATCCATCCATTCCATTCATAGCGGCATTGTACGTACCACTCACTACAATTGGCATATGCACTCACTAATCATGACATGTACATTGGCGGCTGGATCAGGTACGTTGGAGGTTGTGTTGTGTTGTGTTGTATGGCTTGTATGATGCATAATCGCCCCTCCTAGTATCTTAGCCCGGCGCGGCCCACGAGTTTAAAAAACATGGCTTTTAGCTTTACCGCCACCACCCACCCACCAAGAATGTATGCGTACTTAGATAGTGCTTTTTTTTTTTTGGTTTTGGTTTTGGTGGCTTTGTTTGATGTGGACCGGTTGTTCCTGCGTTAGCGGGAGGGAAAGGCGGTGAGGGGTGTTTCAGGCGGAATCGTGAAACGTTGAGAGAGAGAGAGAAAAAATTTTGAGGGAGAGAAAAGAAATGGTTGAGAAGGTGATGCAGGGGATGGGGGTAGAGTTGGGGGGATGGGGAGGAAGGGGGCTAAAACAAAAAGAAAGGTGGTACAGAGGTGCATGCGGTGTCACTCGGGGGGGGTATGGATTTCCGCCATGATGGGACGGGAAACGGCAGAAATTATGTGATGATGATGGGCGGAGCAGTGGCTATGGTGCTTTGTGAAGATCAATTCCCATGGCTATAGAGGTTTGAGGCTTAAGCGAGAGGTAAGGGAAATTGTTTCCGTGACGGTGGGTCTGGAGTTTGAGAGGGCTCACGGTATGTTTAGACCACCGCCCCCCCCCCCCCCCCCATGGGTTGAGGCGCGGTGATAGTGGCGGATGAAGGTTGATTCTGAGGAAAAGAGGTGGATGGACGCTAGATTCCTTTGGTGCAGCTGTGGTTTACACCCCTACGAGCGAGCTGCTGGGTCATGCAGTAGGAGGGAGCCTGGGGCAGAGTTATGGAACCTTCTCATATAGCTAGGTAGCGTTTTTCTACCGACGACTTCCTTCGCTGCGATTATGGGTTCATACCGAATGTCAGGAGTAGTGCTGGGCGTGAGACAAGATGTCCAGAGACCTCGTCTTGAGGATTTCAACCAGAAGAGTCTACAGGTAGCATTGGCGTGATAATCCGTGAAGCAATGAGGGCGAGTTTTTTGTTTGAATCATATTGTATTCGGCCACGTAGTGGCCATGACAACTAACTAATCCTTTTCCCCGGTACTTCTCTAATGTAACTCTCGGGTGTCCCCTCCAGTTGCTTTAAAGCAAATCTGTACCCTCCCCTTCTCCTTGTCCCCATTTCCGCCGGCGCACCAAACAACAATGCAAATGTCCACCCTCCTCTGCCCTTACAACTCGTCCCCCCCGCAATGAGGGCGAGTGAGTGTGGGTGAGCGTGGGCTCCATTCGCCAACACCATCCATTGTGGCGCATATGCTACGTGCCCGTTTTATTTCTACCTTCGCAGCAAGGTGGTCAGAATGGGAGGGAGGTAGGGCATAATGGGGATAATGACTTTGCGAAGGCTACTTCGAGCCATTTTCTCGAGTGATATGTTATGAATATCTGTTCGGTTACTTATCGTGACCCTCGGCACCTCTCCTGCAGCCAACAAAGCTGTAGCTCGGGATATGTAGTTTTCGCTGGAATATTGTGCCAAATTTCTCTCACAAAAATTGGACAGAACAGTAGCAACCAAACAAACAGTACTACTTATGTACGAGTGCTCAACTGTTAACGTCATTACGGAAAAGCTATCTATTTAGAGTGTCAATCGGTTGGTTGATATTGGTGATCAGGAAACAATGAAGGGGGGCTCAGGCTCCAAGTGTGGAAAATGGCTATACCCGTACCCGCATTGCAGGGGCCGATGCACGATCCTGGACGTTGCGGGGAGAGCTCGGTTGCCTCGGTTCACCAGCTTCCCCTGTGAAGATTCAACATTTACTTCCCTCTGCCACACTCAGTTCACCCATAATCCTTTCGACTCTAATATACTACCGACATAATGACATCACAAGAAATTCCTCCTCTTGTTGCAGACAAGATCTCGCCGAGGGCTAAGGAGCTGTTGGCAAAGGTGCGCTACAATGAGCTTCACAAATATGCATAGCTAACCACCGCCACAAATAGGTTGCTGCATTTGTCGAGGAAGATTGTAATGACTTCACATCTACCTTTTATTGGTTACCGGAATCGCGGTTAACATCGAACGTACTTAGGTCAGCCAGCTGAACGTATTCTCGAAGCGCAACTCCCCAGCGACCCGTCAAAGCGCTTCCTTAACACCTACCCTGCCATCATCGACACGCTCAAGGCCAAAGCCAAAAAGCTCGGTCTCTGGAATCTGTTCCTGTCCAACATCCACTACCGCGAAGGTGTCGCCCTCACCAACCTCGAGTATGCACTTATCGCGGAGCTTCTGGGTCGGTGTCATATCGCCTCCGAGGCTATGAACTGCTCGGCCCCCGACACTGGTAATATGGAAACCATCGCGAAATATGGTAACGAGGCGCAAAAGGCACAATGGCTTCAGCCACTGCTGAATGGCGACATCCGTTCTGCTTTTGTCATGACCGAGCGCTACGTCGCCTCCTCAGACGCAAGGAATATCAACCTTGAAATCAAGCGTGACGGAAAGGAGTATGTACTCAATGGTACTAAATGGTGGTCCTCCGGTGCCGGCGATCCAAGGTGTAAGATCTATCTCGTGATGGGGAAGACCGACGCTACAAACCCAAATCCCTACAAACAGCAATCTGTGATCTTGGTGCCTCACGATACCCCCGGCATCACTGTTGAGCGCGCGCTCAGTGTCTTTGGCTACGATGATGCTCCCCACGGCCACTGCGAGGTCAACTTCAAGAACGTCCGTGTCCCAGCCTCAAATATCCTCCTTGGGGAAGGCCGTGGTTTCGAAATCATCCAGGGTCGTCTCGGACCCGGAAGAATCCACCATTGCATGCGCTCCATCGGTGCAGCATCGGTAGCTCTCGAACTACTCCTCCTCCGCGTCAACGACCCCGCGCGGCATACATTCGGAAAGTCTCTCTCAGAGCATGGAACAATCCTGGATTGGATCGCAAGATCGAGAATCGAGATAGATGCGGGGAGATTACTTGTGCTAAACGCTGCGGATAAGATTGACCGCACTGACGCCAAGGGTGCTATGAAGGATATTGCTATGGCTAAGATCTACGTACCGAGTATGGCGTTAGGTGTCATCGATAGAGCTATTCAAGCACATGGTGCCGCTGGAATTTGTCAAGACTTCCCGTTGGCGAGGATGTGGGCGTCGATGAGAACTCTTAGGATTGCTGATGGACCCGATGAGGTGCATATGAACCAGCTGGGTAGGATCGAGAGCAAGAGGGTTAAGGAGCTGTTAGTATTCCTGAAGTTAGTGTTTGTTGGTGTGAAGCGACTAACGATGTTCTATACAGGGCCCAAGTGTACTCGAAGAGACTTGATAGGACGGAGAAGTTGATACAGGAATTGGGTCTTAAGGTTCACGATCATCTGGAGTTGAAGGCGAAGTTTTAAGGCGTGTGTAGTGGCTGTTCTTTAATGTGTTTCAATACCGGATACCGTCTTGTTTTATAGCAATTGAACTGCAGCGAGCTGTCCATTTTGGGGACTGGCATGTTTGGAAAGGTTACGAGCTAGCCCTTCCTCAGTAATTCATATGTATTATATTCTATGTTATGGGTTATCGGGGATGCCTCGAATCGGCCGCAGGAATTGTGTACTCGCGACAACGATTTAGTACCAGAAAATACCAGTAAGGGGACCTACCTGAAATAGTAAGAAAAAAAAAAAACGCTTGGTTATTACCAAGCTGGGTTAAATTCAGGGACTGCATTTTCTGGTACTAAATCGTTGTCGCGAGTATACGATATCATCCATCCACGTCTAACAAGATAGTCGTCAAGTAGATTCTGATATGAGATGAACACTTAACTTAGCAAGCCGAGCATGGTGCTAGAAACACGGCAAGCAGGTTCGAAACCTGTAGTGCTCACACAATTAGTGTAATAAACACTAGTACTGGCTACAAAACCTGTAGTGCTCAATCGGATGTTGTAAACATCCAGCTCTCACAGGCTCAAAACCTGAGGCTACATTTTTTCCATGCCCTTGAGTTCGTTTGATAGATTCGGATTCTGGGCGAGTCAAGGCCCCCTTAAACTGTGGGATTAACATGAAGTGAAAGCTTAACTGAACGAGCTGAGAACGGTGCTGGAAACGCCTAGGATGCAAGTTCGAAACTTGTAGTGCTCACACAATTGGTGCAATAAACACCAGCACAGGCTCAAAACCTCAATCGGTGCTGTAAAAACCAGCTCTCTCAGGCTCGAAACCTGAGGATGCTAACTTTTTTTTTTTTTTTTCATGAACTCGGCTTATGTATTGGACGATTGTGCTTCTGTTCGATAGATTTCAATTCTGAGCAAGTAAATTTCCCATGAAGCTATGATTTAACATTAAGTGAAAGCTTAACCGAACAAGCTGAAAAAGGTGCTGAAAACACCTAGGATGGAGGTTCGAAACCTGCAAAATTCATCCGGTGTTGTAAACATCAATCGGTGCGGTAAACACTGAAGACTGCAGGCTTGAAACCTACGGTTGTTACCTTTTTGTGTGCACTCGGCTTTTGTGTCAGTAAGATAGAATATGTGCAGATTGTGAGCAGAAATACCCCCGGGTCGCAGCAGTGTTAGATACTTAAGTATCTATAAATTTCATATCGTAATGGTTAAACACAGCGGATTAGCAAGAAACTTATCTGGCTGAACGCGGTGTTAGAAACACCGGCAAGCAGTTTCGAAACCTGGAAAGTTCAATCGGTGTAGTAAACATCAGTCGGTGCTGTGAACACCCACAAAACCCAGGCTTGAAACCTGTGGCTGTCACCTTTTGCGTGCACTCGAATTTTGTATCAGTATCTACAGTTCTACAACGCCCAGTCAATATGTGCTTTGGTAGTTGTAGTTCCTATACATTCTACGTGGGAATGACTACAATCATCGGATTAGCAAGAAACTTATCTGGCTGAACACGGTGCTAGAAACACCGGCGAGCAGGTTCGAAACCTGCAAAGTTCAATCAGTGCTGTAAGCACCCAGGATCTAGACCGCAGGTTTGAAACCTGCGGTACTCACCTTTTCGCTGTTTCTTTGCAAACTATAAGTGATTGTCCAAGCGATGAATCCTCAAAATCACCTCTACTTGCAGATAGATACACAACAGAAATGTACCTATATTGAGGATGACAAAAACTCACTGGCGGGCCTGGAGTAGACCAGTGAGTGTTTATGCACGAAATTTCGAAAATCCAGAGAGAGGATTGTCATTTCTACTCAAGAGATACAAAGGAAACAAGTTATACAAAATGTTAACACAATAAAGATTTCGCTAGCACGCATAAAAAGTCACATTTCAAAAGCGTCTACCTCTAGAGTTCCCACAAAAGAAAGCCCAGCCAGCTACAACCTACAACTCATCCTTCACGTGGTCCTTCTTCGGTTCTTCCTTCTCCGTCTCCGTCTCGTTCTTCTCCTGCTCCTTCTTCTTCTGCTTCGCCGCCTCCTTCTTTGCCTTCTTACTCTTTGCCGTCGCCTCCTCCGCAGCTTGCATCTTCTTCATAATAACCTCTACCATAATCTTACCCACCTCCTCGGTCTTCTTCCTCACTACCTTCGTATTCAGAACAGGGTCCTCATAATCCTTCAACTTTGCCTGCTGCTCCACCAGGCTGTTGAGCCATTTCTCCGTGTCATTGTACGTCTTCTCCAATGTATCGATTTCCTTGGGTGTATACACGGGTGGTGTGAACTTCTCCGCGTCATCGTCGAGCTCATCAAGTTCAGTAGGCTGCGGTTTTCTAAGAGCACTGATGAGTGCGCGGCCCTGCTCGATGGAATCGCGGAGGCCTTTGATAACTTCCGGACGGCTCTTCATTTCGTCGCGACGGGTAAGGATGGGAGATTGCAGGTCTTTGATTCCCTTAAGCTTCGCCTGCACGTCGGGAAGAAGCGCGTGGTATCCATCGCCGTACAGCCACTCGCCGGCATCATCAATGAGGGAGGAGAGTTTTTCACGAGCGTCTTCGGTAGAGACGGCAACGAAGTCGTCGTCCGATAGGAGCTCGCGGGCCTTGTAGGTGAAAGCTTCAAGCTCGTTTCTTGCTTCCTCGAGGGCGCGGCGGGAGGAGTCGTGGGCGTCGAAGGATTTGATTCCCTGGATGAAGGATTCCTTAAGGGGAAGCGAGAGGGATGGAATGCCGGTTTTGGTGATTGTGAAGGTGAGCGGAATACGTTGTTTTTTCTTGACCAGGGTTGGGGTTGGCTCCGGGGCGGAGGAAGTGGTGGATGATGAGGATGAACCGGAGGATGAAGCGCTGGTGGATGAAGAAGACGAGTCAGAAGACTCCTTGTCTTTTCCGTATCCAAACGCTTTCTTGACACCGTCTACTATTCCCTTCTTCTCGGGTATCTCAAGCACCTCATTTTCGCACTCTACCCAGCCTTTGGTAACAGAGGGGATGCCGTCCTTCTTATTGATGGCCAACGTGAACTGAGTCGATATGCCGGAGTCGGTGCATTCATAGTCTTCCTTGAGTTTCTGTACAGACACAGTGACATTGCTGGCCTTGATGGACGAGAGGGGTCTTGGCTCCGCATCGGTCGGAAGCTGGTAAATAAGGTCAAATTCGAAATCCACTTTATGCGGGAAAGTGTGAGTAGCATCCTTCCCTGGCGCGGATCCGGCGGGGAAGATTTGCTGGACCTTCGGCATCTTCGCAGTCGGGGATTTAAGGTATTTTACGGAAACGGCGTAGGGGTTGATATCATGCGTCCTGATTTCCTTGACTTTGAAGCTGCCGCTTTCGCCGGCACCCTTGAAGGTGGCGCCAAATACGGCTGCTTCATCCGAGTTGACGTTTTTACTGATTTTCTCAAGACCACCAACAATCTCCTCGAGCTTTTTGCCGACAAAGGGGGTACGGACGGCACCTCCATGGAGAATAATAGTATTTATCCGGTCCAGAGTAATCTGTGCGCTCTCGAGGGCCTCAAAGATCGGCTTGGTAATCCTAGGCTCAAATTCTTTGATGGCCTCCTCGAAAGCAGTGCGCGTAAGCTTTCCCGATCGGAAATCGACATCTTCGTAGAGAGATTCGACCGAGGCGTAGGTTTCGGTATTTGCAGAAAGGATTTGCCGTGCGCGGGTAGCTTCTCTCCATAGCTTCGATGCTGCGCGGCCATTGGTGCGGAGTGCCTTCTTGGGGTCCTTGTGAGAGGCGAGAGCTGCGGAGCCCTTCTTGCTCTGCACAAAGTCTTCCGCCAGGAGCTCCACTACTTTCTCATTGAAAAGATCTCCACCGAGGCTGGTATCGTAGCCCACTCCCAGCACCGATACTTCCTGGACCGTCTTATTGAAGCGGCCAATGTCCTTAACACTCTTTCCCTGGAAGCGGATAACAGAGGCAGTGGTAGAGCCGGCGCCCATGTCGTAGACAATATGGAATTCCGGGTTCTTCTCGTCGAATGTCCGGGAGGTGGCATAGTTAATTCCCACCGCTAAACCGTCCGAAACATACCCCATCACTCTCAACCCCGCCAGTTCGGCCGCCAAAGTAAGTGCGTGCTTCTCCTCCGCCGAGAAGAAGGCAGGGACCGTAAACATCACGTCTCTAATTTTCCCTGTACCAGGACCTGCCATAGCCTGTGCCTGCGCCGCAACAGCCTTCAGTTGCATCGCCAGTAACTCCTCAAGCGTGAACACACCCGGTCCAGGGGAGCTCTTGCTCTGAAACGCCACAGTCCCCTGCTCCGGACTTGGGGTAATCTTCAGCGCCGGATACCGTCCCGAGTATGTAGCCACCGCATCGTCCTGCACAAGCTTCCCCAGCAGCTGTTTCAGATTTGGATACACATCGTGTGGGAATCGTCCAGCGAGGTTCACAGCGTCCGTACCGTAGAGTCGTTCAGGGAAGTTAAACTCTCCATTCTTGGCGGGGGAGCTGGATGGCTTGAACCCAACCGCCGAAGCTTCTTTCCGCTTGGTATCTTTTGTGAGGACGATTTCGAGCGGAATTCCCGGTTTTACCAGAGCGGCTTTGATGTACTCTTGGCCGATGTCGATGCCGAGGACGGCGCTGGCGGCGGAAGCATATGAGGCTATCAGGAGGAGGAACAGGCTGGTTAGGGCCGCGGAGGAGACGTGTTTCGTCCGCATTGTGGTGGTGTGTTATTGGTGTTGACGGGACTCGCAGGTCGCTCGTCGTGGTAGGTGGTGAGTTATGCCGTGTTGATGGTGTTTGGTGGGTAACGAGGGTAGTCTGTTGAGTTGTAGAGCTTGTGGGGGAGAGTTCAGGGCAGAATTTTGGGGGATTGGAAGGGGCCAGCTGTCTTTTGCAAAGCTCCTTGTTGTATAAACGTAAAATCATATGCGGCTCTGCAAGAGGCCACGGTATCGATCATGGAGCCAAGACCTCACCCTCGCAATTGCATCACTCGAACAAAAATCAATGGCATTCCTCTACGAGGGATTGAAACTCCTATACGACGGCTATCTGAAGCGGAAGGACAGAGTCAAGACAGTTGTAAAGGAATAGAGTTGCAATAATATCACTGGTTACTGCACATGCATGTATCAACGACAATTACTACCGTCCCATAATATTGGAGCAGCCGTACTCAAAAAGCGTCGAGATCTCTCTTGTCTCATACACAGACAGCGCCCATTATTTCATGGCAATGCCGGCATCCAGCTCAAGGTCAATCCATGGGGACGAAGAATCGATCGAGCGAGGCAAGAGACAGACTGATAGTTAATCGCATTAGCCACAGAATACATGTCACTCAGAGTGCAGTTTCCTCAAGCGCCGCTCCAAGTGACCTGTAACCTGCGGCATGGAGGTTGTCGTTGCGAAAGTTGGTGATGTTGATGCTAAAGAAAGAGAACAAAAAAAACCTAGCGAACAAAGTTTCTTTTTTTGCTGACTCTCGCTTACACTTTCCCTGCACAGTTAGATAGCGGCGGAACTGCGACATCATCAATTCCTCCTCACAGAATGACGAACAACATCACCGACGACGAGCCTCCCCTCGTCAACCCCCACCAACCCCAATCAACACCCATAAACTCAACACCATGGCCTCAATCTGGGCATCCTCAGCTTGCCAGCGGTGCTTGAGTCGCTTCCGTCCCTCGCTACCAACAATCCCCACCCGCCCCGCACTGTACACCCGTACCACTGGAGCTCTCAGCCAGCGCTCCCAAAGCCTCTTCGCCAACTCCAAGAAGGACCCGCCCATAACTCCTCTCAAAGCAGCAGCCTCCAGAAATGTCACTCCTTACACCATCCCGCGTGAGATTGGTCCCGGGGTGCTGGAGGGCATGAACACGCGTGTACTGCTCCGACAAGACAACCTCTTCCACCCCATGGACCAATCGCCATCATCCGCAATCCGGGAGCGAGCCGCAAGAATCAAGAGCACCGCCTACTGCCCACACCCAGAGCACAAACACACCGCCAACCCATCACACCTCAAATTCACCTGTCCCGACTGCGGGGTTCCCACATACTGCTCTGAAGAGCACTGGGCGGAGGACTACGAAAACCATCTTCTCATCTGCGACACCCTCAAAGAATCAAACGAAGATGAGCACGACCTCCGCTCCGGTCGGTTCTTCCCCGAATTCGAGTACCCCGGCGAGCAGATTGAGGAGCAACTAATCAACATGACAAACTGGGACACTCTCCTCTACACCCGTAACTGCCACGCAGTCGACGCAGACCGCCAGCAACGCCAGCTCACAAAACTCCTCACCTACCCCACCACAATCGCAAGTTTCCTCCACGAACTAAGCCCATACTCCCTCCGCCACCGTCTCACCTCCGAGGGCCTCAGAAGCTTAAGCGGTATCTTTCCCCCCCCTCCCCGGTGCTCCAATACTGATCCCCAGCCCTCCGCTACACTCTTCACCCCCCCGCCACCGGCGGCGGAAAAGAAATGAAAAACATCCGCACTACACCCCCGCCAGTTCGTTTGTTCATCCTCGGCGCACGCGCGGAGTCCTCGCTCCCCCGCGACGTCTGGTACCAACTCGCATACATGTTCCCACGGTCTACATTCCACCTCCTTTTCATTGGTCCGGAATCCATGAAGGGGCGCGAGGCAGAGTACCCTCTGCCAGAGCGCACAGCAAGTAATCCCTACGGCGCGGTCACGGAGCGTGTAAGTTACCATATGAAGATCTCTACCTTCGTGGAATACTACCACACGCTTCATGATGCCGGTGCATTCGCACCGTTCGATCCGTATTTTGATTGCTTCGTGTTGTTTCATCCGGGATTGGGACACCCCGGGTCTGCGGCGGAGTGGGAATCTACGCTGCCTAGATTGTTGGAGACGAAGCTGCCGATCCTGTGTACGGGGTATACGGAGGAGGATATGAATAGGGATGTGCAGTGGGTGAAGGAGAAGTGTAAGGATGAGTTTGATATGCTTTTGGAGCCGGGTGAGAATAGATTTAAGAGTTTGAGGTGGGATATCAACGAGTATGTTCCCTCCCCCTCTTAGTTACACCCCCCCCGGGAGCAAGAACTGATAA
>MU122092.1:202958-244000 GCA_014904905.1 Wilcoxina mikolae CBS 423.85
GGGGTGGTGGTGGTGGTGGTGGTGGTGGTGGTGATGGTGGTGGTGATGGTTCTGGTTCTGGTTCTGTCGGTGCTGAAGCTCCCACCCGCCGCCGTCTCAGCCTCCCCTCCTCCTCCTTCCCCCACTCCTCCTTCTCCTCCTTTTCTTCCACAGCTAAATCCACCCCCTCCCACACCCCATCAACAATCCTCACCCCCCACTTCGCCTTCATCTCCGATCTGTACTCAAACTGTTCGCGCCCATACCTTCCACCTCCCGGTGGTGGAGCACCCACATTTGCGGCAGCAAGCGAGATAAAACCTGTTGCTAGCTCTGCTGAGAGTTGGTGGATTAGGGATTGGTATGTGTCGAGGGTGTTGAGGTAGTGGAGGTGTAGGTCGTCGAGGGTTTGTGACATTGTGTGGTTTGGGGAAGAGGTTGTATTGCAAGGAAGGTAAAGTAACCGCCAGGAGGGAATATACACAGAATCGCCATCAAAGCTCAACAAAAAACAAACCGAGACATAAAAAAAAAAGAGAGAGATATAAAGAGTATCATCGATCATATGCAAATCCGTCGAGTCGCGTGCAGCACCCTAATCATTCCTTCATCAAAAAATCCTACAGTGTGTATGGTGTATAGGGGAAAAAAAGTATAAAAAAGCCCCCCTCCTCCTCCTCCTCCTCCTCCTCCTCCTCCTCCCCCCTCCTTCTAGCCACACTCAACCCCACAACAGCTCATGCGACTTTTCTCCACCTGCACCTCCCTCCCCCACCACCTCCCCACCAATTCCGCAACAATCTCCGCATCACTCTCAGAATACCGATCCAGCCCCATCCGTTCCACATCTTCCAACGAAACGTGAATACCCGTATCTTGCTCTCCACCAACAAGTATCACTTCATCGCCTTCACTACCGTCATCTCCCTCTGCCGTTGCAACCGCATCAACCAGGACTGAAAACACGCGCTGCGTCATCCGGTGGAAATATGCGATTAAATCCATTTCCTCGCTTCCCACACCTTCTTGTCGTAGGTTTGTGCTTCTCCGGTGGATGACACTTCGACGGCGGCGACGACGGGAGGAAAGACGGTGTGATGCTGTTGGTGGGCTTGTAGACGAAGAAGTTGCAGCGAATGGGGATACATCATCGTCGTTATCGCTGTCTGACCATGATGTGTTATGATCCGCAACAGTGGGTGTGTACGTGAAATGTGTGTCTAGGAGTAATCTTCCATCCTCAGCTTCAGCATCATGGTGTTGCTGTTCCCCCGCCGAAGCCCACCACATAAACCCTGAGTATGCCATTTCCCTCCATGTGAGTTTTTCGCAGAGACTCTCGATGTTGCCTGGTTCCTCTGTATCAGTGTCGATTTGTCCGGGTGCACAGATAATCGGTTGTCCCAATTCGTCGTCCTCTGTGTCTAAGAATAGCGACTGTTTCCGACGATACCGGTTCTTGAGACTCTTTACTAAAGCGCGGAAACGCCGGAGGTCTCGTTGAGTAGCTTTGATGGGGAGTCCTTGGTTTGTTTCTACCGTCGGCCAGACTTTTTCTTTCGCCTGCTTCGCGTGAGGCGGGGGGAGGTGGATGATAACATCCCAAAGATTGCGTTTCATACTTAAGATTTCATCGGTGGTGCAAGCAACCCACGCTCCATGCTCAGCATCAGGCGGGTTCTCAGTTTCGGCGCGTATCTTTGCCTCTGTCTCAAGCAACGGGATATCATGAACTCCAATATTAAACAGCGGCTTCAACCGCGACGGTTCCGTTGGTAAAAGATCCGCGACAGACAACGGGATATTCGAGAGGATGGAGATATCGTAGACAAAATTACACGCCATCTCAACGGGTGCATGACCGACCAGAAGTATCCGCTTCCTTGCCAACGCGGCCCGGTAGATAGGGAATACCAACGGCCCAAATGTATCCATGAACTCTCCGAGTGACAGCGCAGGATGGAACTGAGACAGTGTTTGACCGGGCACCACGAACGTTCTGGTCTCAGACACTGAGCGGGTGCGCGTGTGGCCCAAGTTCTTCGGATCATTGATGGAGGTAGGGCTTTGCGCATCTTCGATTGCGTTGTCGATGTTGTTATCGCGGGGTTTGAATTCCTCGTAGTAGTCTTCGAAGGGTTTATGTGTAGTAGGCTCCATCGTATACCGTCTGTACCCCCACCACCATCTCATTAGCACCCCCTCCAAGTCTTGCAGCAAGAGAATACATACCTAGCCAAACCCTTCAAATTCTCTGCATGTCTCCAGCTCCTCCCCAGCCGTCCATAACTCAACGGCACCAACACACCCGCACTAACCATCAACGCGCCTCTCTCCTCCTCTCCCGCCTTAACATTCACGAACGCGCTCACCCCCGCATACGCCCCGTGGACAAAGTATACCAAGTCCTCTTGGAGATTGTGTAAACCCGAGGGTAAGCTCTTGAACTCGACGCCATCCAGATCCACTTATTCGTTAGCTATGGTGGGGAGGGGGGTCGGGGGGAACACATACCGCCGTCGCAAGTCCGTGCCCACTCAATTGTGTATCCCTTCTTGGTGTCGAAGTGAATTAAGAACAGAGCAGCGAGAGGAGGAAGTTCTTCGTGGGCGCCCGCGACAGCGCCGAGATCGAGGTGCAGCGATTGTTGGCGAGGCATACTTTCCGTCCGCTAGATTAGTTAGTGGTGTTTCGAAACCAGTGAAAGAAGTTGTTGCGGGAATTTAGAAATTCGAACAAGAATTGTGAACCCTCCCCGACCCCGAGGGTACTATAAAAAAGAAGGGACAAGGCTACACACCTAGGCTAGACAGCTGGATATGATATGATATCCACAGGTTTGCTGGCTGGTCGAGGGTTGCTGCTGCTGCTGCTGCTGGCTATCAAGAGCCTTGAAAAGCTTCGTCGGCATATGCGGCTGTGATTGGAGGGTTGCGGGAGCTTCATGCCGTGATAGCTGGTTTTGGCACGTGACAGCGGTGGTTCGTCTGCATCTTGCCTGCAGAAACGACCACATTTGACATATTCATTGGGTTCCTACACGAGACAATTTATCATCATCACTCAGTATGGATTAGGTTTTAAGCATGAGATGTCACAGAGCAGTCTCTCTCATACCAGCGTCTTGAATGCATCATTATTATCTATCAAGGTATCATACACATTCCCCTAAAGCAAAAACTTTTCCCCCCATATCCCCACTATAGATCTACGTCAACATGCCCTGTAACTCCCCCTCTCCCAAAAACTCCTCAACCTTCTTAATCAACCTCTGACACTCCCTCTCAACCGTTTCCTCATCATCCTCCAACAACTCCGCAATAAACGGCACAGTCTCCGGTAACAGACCCAACCAGTCCTCACCCAATCTCGCATACAATCCCATCATCGCGCGGATCGCCGCCAACCGCGTCTCCGGCGATTTATCTCTCATCATAGTTAACACCCCAGAATTAATCGCCTTGCTATGTTCCTCGCTCTGTGCAGCTGCCGCAAGCTCACTGAGACAGGGGATTGCAAGCTCGGATTGGGTAGGTAGGACTACCAATAGGGCTGGAAGGAGAGGGTCGAAGTGGGTGGGGCTTTGCCAAAAGTCGGTGGTGTCTGAGAGGATACCGAGGTGGAGGGCGCGGAGGACGGCGGTGGTAGCGAAGGTGTGTGCTGGGGTGCTAGGAGGAGTGGTGAGGGTGGAGATGGCGGAGGGAAGGACAGAGGTGTGGTAGTCGGTTACCAGTGACTATTTAATCCCCAATCAGCACTATTCGAGAAGAAAAGTGAAAGGATATAAAACAAACCTTGAGATTCTCACTCAGAGTCTCCATCAACCTCCAAACCACCGCCACACGAGTCCATTTCCCATCTTCATCATCACTTGACCGAAGATCCTCAGTGCCCCATTCCACCAAGCGCAAAAACATAGGCTTGAAAATAGAGTCGTTGAGTTTGTAGACCATATCCAAGCACACCTTCAACACGAGGTTTTCAAGATCATCGACATCCTCAACTTCTGGCTCACGACGAAGATCCAACGCAAAGACAAAGAAATGCAACAATACCTGGCTGCACTTTTGTACCGTAGCCTTAGAAGCGTTCGAAATAGCCTTGTGTACGGTCTCCACCAAGTCCTGGACTGGTTCACCGCTATATTTGCAGGTAGCTTTCCACGCTCTTGTAACCGCACCCACAACAGTCCTGAGTTCTACCTTTGTCGCAATAGCGATAAAGAAGTTACGTCGAACATCACACGCAACGCCCTCGTCGAGGTCGTCCTGGTCCCATGCAGCAGCGGCAAGCGGAAGGATTTTGGCGAAGTAACTTGTCATGAAGCTGGGTACATTCTTTACCAATTCCTCAAAATACCTGAAGACGGCATTGTGAATCAGGCCCACCTCGACAGACGAGTCCTCGCTGTTAACAGCAGCTTGAAGATATTCAATGGCAGTCGGTACAGTCTTTGGCAGTACCGGGACGATGCGACCACCGAGAACCGTAGTCATTGAGGTCAAACACACCAACGCCAAAACGCGGATACCACCGTCGGCACTCTTAAGCGCGCCAGCTCCAATAACAGCGTCGGTGAGGGATGAAATAACACCCTGCTCTTGCTTTCCAAACTTGATAGTGACAGCTTGGATGCATAGCAGTGCATCCGCCTTAAGTTCGTTTGGTACTTCCGGGGACTCGATGATATCGGCAATCTTGGGGGTTAATGCGAGGATAGCACTTCTTGATGCACCATCAGTCCGATATTCAGCCACAACACGGTTCTTAAACGTTGTGAGAGCAGAGCTGCGGAATGGAGAACCGGTGCGGGTGATGAGACTTTCGATGACGTTGACAAACTCGATAACGGAGAGAAGCTCAAGGAGTTGAGACATAACCTCTGAAACCTCTCTCGAGATGGCTTTGTTGGATATGTATTCGTCACCAAGAGCCATGGTCTGTTCCATCGCTTGCGCGAAGAAGGCGCGCAGATTTGCGGCATCTTCACGACTAGTCTTGAGACTCTTTGCAACTCTTGCCTTCAGTCGCTCTGAGACCAAAAACGCCTTCAGGACGGCGAGAAGGCGTCTGGCCATTTCCTGGGAAGGTATGTCGCGACCATCCTCCTCAGATCCAAGGAGGATTTTTGCATCGCCCGTTTGCTGTGGGCTCAACACGTCCTTGATGGTGCTCAAGTATTTGACAACGCTTCCCATCTGCACCTCGGCGGTAAACCCACCAGCAAGCATGGAAACAAAGTCCTTCACTTCCGCCTCGCCTTCCCCAACGGCATATTTGCCCGCCAGTTTGGCAACAATCGGGCACAAGAAATCTGCCGGGCCAAGAGTCTCGGTCAAAGCCTGGAACAACCGCAGACGTCGGTGTACAGGAACATGCTTGTAGCTAGCCACAAAGGTGGATACGAGCTCAGCACCCGCGGCAATGAGGCTTGCGCCCTGATCCTGGAGAGACTTGACGAGTGGTGGGATGACACGCTGAACAGTTTGCTCAATGACATGTGCAGAGTACTCGTCGTCTTGACGAAGTGTATTGGCACCCATGAAAGTGAATATGGGCATCACGCTGTGCTTTACAGTATCGGGGGCGATATCTGCAAGGTTGGATAGGAGAAGAAGAGCGCTGTTCTGGACCTGTGGTGAGGTTGTCGAGCGGATGCAAGAAACGAGAACATCGGCGCGAACAACATTGGAAGATTCCAGACCTGCACCGGAAGCCTGATTAAACAATTAGCCTTGTATACTGTGCGTGAGAAAGGGAAAGTACCTTGTAGCCCTTGATAATATCCCTTGTACAAGAAAGCAAAATACTCTGCATATACGTAATCCCAGAGAACTCAACACTACCAAGATCTCCGAGAACACTAAACAGAGTCGCCAAAACCGAAGAATGATTCCGTGGTTCCTGACTTTCCAGGATCTCGGCGATAATCGTAACCCTACGTACGGCGGCGGCAATTTTGTCCTCCTTGTCCGGACTGACGACTCCTGGAGCAGACACTCTTCGTCGCTTTGGCTGCGCGGCAGTACTCAATCCCAAGGACGACTTAAGATCGGCTCTTGCCTCATCTAAGAACAGTTGGAATGCCGCGGTAGGCAGCTTCACACCACGCAATATTTCAAGAGACTCTGAGCTTCCAACGTATTCCTGCTCAGTATCCTTCAAGATGAGCTGAAGCAACTGCGCGGCGATTTCAACCTTCGCATCATGCTCAAGGGAGTTCCAAACAGCAATTACGCGCTTTGCCGCGGCGGACACCATGCCTTCACCTCCCATATCTGCGCTAAGAATTGATACAAAATTAGACATGCCTTCCTGTCCCTCGACAACAGCTGCCATTTGTTCCTCAACCTCATGGATATCGACGCGAGCCTCTTCGCACGCGTTCGTGTTCTCTTCCAATGGGCGTGCGATCCACTCTTGCAGAGCAGGAAGGAGAAAGTCGGTTCTCGAACTAGGTCCTTTTGAGATCTTGTTGAGCATTGTAAGCAGCCTGAGCTGGATAGACAGGCTGGGTACATTGACAGCGTGACTGGACAAGAAAGACAAAACATTAGTTTTGACAGAAGACTTAAGCTTTCCCTCTTTCTGTTCTTTCTTGGAGGAGCCGAGTCCATGCTCAATAACATTTCCAATATAGTCGGCGTCAAGAACACATTCCTGTAATCCCCTCGTGATAACAACCTCTAAGAACTTGCGGGCATCTGCAGCATCGAGAACTTTGAGATTCTCTGTCTCTGCTCCAGAGCCATAAATAGAGTACAAGCCCCAGTAGGCGAGTATATCTCCTCCCTTAGATTTTCTCCGCTTGACAGTTGTTGCTCCAGCTTCATCGAGCTGCTCGTAGACTCCTAGCAGTGCTGTAATCAGATGTGTAGTCTCACGGCGAACTCGCTCCGCAGGATCGGCCAGTGCAGCTAAAGCAAGAGGAATGAGGGCCTGATAGTCGATCTTAGCCATTGAGTTTGCCTTAATAATCTTAACTGCCTGCTTGATCGCTATAGCGCGGGCGATAACAGGATTTGTTGTGATAGTCCAGATCTTCGCAAGAAGCGAGATAGAAAACGCATCGGTATCCTTCTTGCCCGCGAAAATGTCATGGGCCAAAACCGTTTGAATACCGTCCGATTTCCGAATAGCAAGAAGGAATATCTGCTGGAGGTGTTCAAACAACTTCTTGTTTTCTGTTTTCCGCGGCTCAAGGAATGAAACCGTTTTACCAACTTCTGGAATCGTCTCCAGGAGCTGTTCGAGGGTGACTGTTTCCTTTGCGGGAGCTGCTTCGATGGCCTGCGGCTTGGTCGCTGCGGGAAGTGCAGGTCTGCGAATAATAGTGCGGAGAGCAAGCTCGAGCATCTCGACGTCGACCTTGTTCTCTTCAAAGACGAGTTGCAGTGTCTTTCCATTATTATTTACACCCTGCTCGGACCACTTCACGAGTGAGGTCGCCAAAGCATCTCTAACCGCGCTCTCCGCTTCGGGATCGTCCTCAAAACCGTGCAAGTCTTGAGCAACGGACACCACATGTGAGAGAATGGTTTTCCTCCCCTGAGGCGTGAGGCTTGATTCCTCGAGGAGCCTGAGGACATGACCCAGCTCCTTAGGTCCATACGCCTTCCCCATTCTATCCAAGATACCGTTGGACAATCCAACAACCAGATAATCCACTCTGTATTTCTTCCCCATCTCCACCAGTCTCTCCGCAATATCCTCAATGGTCAACAACTTCGACGTGACAACATCAGGAATGTGTTCCGCAACCTCGCCAGTCCTTGCCTGCGCAATCAACGCCAAACAAGCCAGCCCAGGAGAAATACTCTCAGGACTCCAACCGGCGACAATGCCCCCCATCAGCGCCAACAGAACCTCATCTTTCATCGGTACCTTGGACACAACAATGGTAGCAAGCATGTATCCACCAATCTGAAACTCGGGTGATTTCTTTGCGCGGAAGGTAGCCTCCAGAATTGATAACGCTTTCTGAAGAACTAGTTCTTCGGTGACGCCCGTGGTGGTTGGTGACCGTGCGGCATCGCACATCTGGGAAATAGCCTCTGCGGTTACGGCGGCAAAGAATGATAGCAGTCGGCGGCTTTCGCGGTGTGACTTGACGACTGAGATGACGTGCGAGATCAACAAGTCGAGCGTTTCCCGGCGGTGAGCAAGTGTGTGCGAAATAACATGGCGGGGAACAGGTGTAGCGGGGTTGAGGTATGGTCGTAAGAACTTCAGTTCGGAGGAAAGATTTTTCGGCTTGATAATAGAGAGGACCTGAGGAAATATGGTTGCGTTGGAGTGGTATGGAAGGAATGCCAACAATAGCGCTGTCGTATTTTGATCGTGAATTCTACTTCCTGTCAGTTCCCCCGTTGCAAACACCAGAGAGAGAATTTAGTACCTAAACCTCCTCACTAACCACTCCACCGCCTTCATTGCAGGCTTCAACAACAACCGCCCACTAACAAGTTCCAGAAATGCCTCAATGCTTTTGTCCAACTCCTTCACCTCGTCCTTGGTCAGTAAAAACCGATCCACATCCTTACTGCTCTCCCGGAACAGTCCTTGCTCAAACACATAGAAGCGCTCATCGAGGAGACAAATTTCCTTGAACCCCTCGAGGGCGATTGAATAGATAGTTTCAAGGTCTTGGGTGGCGGCATGCGCGGGTTCGAAGATTAATGATGTCGAATGGATCTCTTTGAGCTTGCGGGTGTTAAGAGTGTTGGTAGATGCTTCGGCAATCTTTGCAAGCTGGGCTTGAAGAGAAGATGCCATGGTTATATACGTCCGGCCCCGTATATGGGGCTGTCGTGGATTGAGAAACCTGTATTGTAGAGTGATATGGTTGAACGAGTGGCGGTGGATGGAACGAAATAATTTTAAAGTTTGCATGCCGCTAGCGGAGGTTTACGCAGAGCCGCATAATGGTGATGATTCATGACGCAGTATCTCAAAGGATAGGCACTGAGGGTAATGAGTCCCCACAAAACATTGATGTCATGCTCTAAAATGAAGAGATCACAGATTCAGTAAGTTTATAGGGTGACGAACTTGTTATGAACAATATTCCATGATGGAGTTAGCTACTCTACTAGAAGTACATATGGGAGTAAAGAAATCATCAAAACCCAGAAAATCGCCCATTGAAACGCACACAGAAGCCGAAAGGTATCATAGAGTACACCTCCAAAAGCCCCCAAAAGAGAGTAAGAAAACGCGGACCAAGGACACCAAGTAACAAACCCAAAGCAAAAACAGTAATCCATAGAAAAGACAAAGACCAACACCGAAAGAAAAAATAAAAGTACACACTGCCTGTCGTCAATGGACTGATCAAGTACTCGTGCTAAAGGAGGAGGATAGAGATAAAAGTGTAGTCCGTGCGCAGGGTTGCCATGACGATACTTTACGCTAATGACCAAAACAAAGCGCAAAAACCAGGGAACTGTCGATGCCCCCCGAGTATGTCCCATTACTCCTCCATCTTGTCAACGAGACTCAAAAAATCTGCCTCTCCGAAATCGTCGGCGCCGACCATCTTGACGTCCTTCCGAGAAACGGTCTGGTGAAAAGCCCGCTTCTTCTTGCCCATTCCTCCAGCACCAGTGGGAACCTTGACGGATCTTGCCCACGCCGAGATGCTGGTAGGTGGCTGTGACATGTACTTGACTTCGTGAACAGCTGTATCTTCGTCATGGTCGAAGCTGCGCTTCTTGCTTGGTGAGTCGGTGCGAGATATTGAGGAGGCATTGCTCTCCTGTGAGGAAGGCATGTCGATGTCGAACGAGGTTTGTGTCAAAACGTGGCCGACAGAAGGCAAGTGTTTGTTAAAAGCGTAGGTACCGCTCTTGTAGCCTTCGGGAACGGACTTGCGGACACGCATGCCGACAGAAAGAAGACCGGACTGAACGGAGTCAGGGAGTGCTAGTGTGGGTTCGGTAGCGGTGGGTTTGAAGAAACTGGTGATTGTTGCTTGATTCACGGAGATGTTTTGACGCTTGCGAGGAGTGGAAGGTGTGGAAGGCATTTTGTAGTGTTTTTGTGATTTGTTTGTGTAGAGGAATGGTGGAGGAATTGGAAAAAGGTAGAGTGGTGATGGTGATGAAAGAAAGGGAGGTGGGAACTTAAGCAGCCTGGTTTTGAAGACGCGGAGAGTACTACGCGCGTTCACGTGATTCATTTAACGTATTAAGTTAAGCGTATTCTTGAAACACAAATCGTCACTCATCATGAAGTTTGAATTTCACGAGCACTAAAGGTTTGAACCTTCTTGCTGGTGTTCAAACATGTTTTCCAGCTATTATAAGGGCTTGCTTCTTATTAGGCTTACTTCTTATTAGCCGGTATTCGTAGCTTTATGGGATATTTTCTCGAGGCAGCCATCAATTAGAAAACATGGCAAAAAAACGATAACTGTAGGGGTCCTTGATGTTTATAGCACCAATTGCGCATTTCAGGTTTGAAACCTGCGATTTTGGTGTTTATAGCACCGATGAGCGCTATAGGTTTCGAACCTACTTTCTGGTGTTTCCAACATCATGCCCATAAGTCTAGGCTAATATTGGCTTCTTGTTGGTTCAATAGAAACCCTGTACATGTCCCTGGTCTTTTCCAAATTCTCATTCACGAGTCTCGGTGAGATCTACAGCAAATCGATAGTACCAGTGCGGGACAAGAGCAAGATTTCTCAACTAAGAATTTCGAGAAAAAAGCTAGGTCCACGATCTCAATAACTTTATCGAAGATCAGCTCCCTCAAAACTCTTGTCCTCATGAAAACATACCCCAAACCGAGTGCATACACGTCCAGCATACATGTCCTAGCTTGAAGACAGGCGTTATTTCAACTTCAGCCACGGCAACTGGTCAACAAGATAGCTTCTGATTCGATAGGAGGGCTCTCATTGTCTATGCTAGACGAAACCAATGGAAAACCTAGCATGGGAACCTTAGTAACCTATGAGATTTAGGCTCCAGACTGGACTCGATATGTAATGGGTTTTTTTGGGATTGCTCGTGACTGTTTCTATCCGCCTTCGTAAGCTTTAGTCTGGATTGTCCCGTGCGGAATTGTCATCACCATAAGTCTCATACATCATTCATCAGACTCTCCTCTAACTCTGAGATTGATATCCCCTACTCTCCTAGAGATAAGTAGTTGCAAAGCTACAAGATCTTCGGTAGAATATCCGGCGGTACACTTATATATCTCCTTTCACTCTAGGCCTGGGGGTTATGAACCAATCGGATCACCCCATTCAAGTCGGGTCATCTCATTCCAGTCGGGTCATCCCATCTCCATTCTAGTCAGGTCATCCAATCCCGCCGGGTCATCCGATTCCAGCTCCTATCTCTTTACCTCATGACAACATGCATAGTATACTCCGAGGCGGGGAGACGAATTGAGTGTAGGAGACAGGGGGCCTCGCAAGCTCTTGCTGGACGTGTATTTATGATTGCCTCAGGCCCCAGACCTCCAATGCAAGAACGATTCAAAACAAAACAAAATGTACCCCTGTTCTTCGCTGAGAGATCTGGAGAGATTCCATCCCATTTTCCGACAAACACTTTCTCGCCGGTAATGATAAAGTGGTTACTACTTTCGTAAAAGCCCATACGGGTAGTGATTTTGATTGTTTTGGTTTTTGTGTTGTGCTGGCTTTGCGTAGGGTTTCCCTGTATGAAGATACATCAGCCCTGCTGTCACAAGGTAAGAGAGATTAGGGAATTGGTGGAGATACTGTACCGACAAAATGAGGTTGGAAAATGGCAGATTTCGTATATGAACCACAGTGAAATGACAGATTTGGTGAATGAGCCAAGGTAAATTAACTAGTAGTGGGGACGAGCAACACCGAGCATGATCAACTGTTTCTTATTTGGGGAAAAGGTACTGAAAATGATCGAAGGGCTTGCGTCGCCGATTTTCAATGCTATGCAGTCAATATGACAAGATGACTGAGTAATTTTGTTTTTGAACCAGCTGAAATGTCACTTTTCAACTATGAACAAATATGGCCGATGACCTATGACGTTCCAACCTCATCTGTCGGTACAGTACTTAAACGCGGTTTCATGCGCGATCACTCGATGAGTAAATTGGACAAGTTGACAACGGAGCCACGCACAGCCAGGATGATTTCTGTAACCACCTACGCAGCTATCTGAGTCAAAATATCCACCATTTGAAACAAGTTTCCTGGGAGGTAAAAAAGGTATTAACCCCGACGTAACTCGAACCCATGACCTTACACGCAGCTCTTGGGAACAAAATAAGGTCATAATGCACTGTGAAATTCAGGTTGGCGTCCGGGGTGTGACGGGTCGGCGGGTGATTTACCGTGATATCAATACATGCTTCTTTGTGCGATCGATCCCCACTGCCCCTCATATTCTGCTTCCACATGCAATGTTTTGCTCCAATAACACTCAACCGCAAACGACCCGCTTTCAACCATCTGAATTCCTCTGGAGCGGCACAGCCAGCAAAACAGAGTCCAAGGCCCAATAAGAAGCGCAAAGATAATTCCAAGAAACTGAGTTCACAATTATCTTCAATTGTGATGGAAATATGCTGCCATGCGACCCACTTCTGTTGAGTGGCTTTTGGCGGCTGCAGCGCTGGGGCATCATGATCATATACAACGCGGGCTTGTCCGTCTTCAGCTGCAAGCTGAGGAAGATAATTCATTGCTCTCTAGGTCTACAGTTATTCTGACGTGGTTCAGATAAGCCAGACGGCTGATCTGCAGATTCATAAACTGGTCAGATAAGTTGGATCCCTCGAGACCAACGGATTTCACGAATATACGTGTATATCTATCAGTTGTCCTATCTGTACTGTATATGCTGGACAGTAGCAAATATGCATCATGCAACCATAGCGAGGTGCGCTAGAAGGTGTCAGATAGAGAATTATATTCACCCCAGAAAATGCGGCCCGCACTGCCCAGGATCAGTGGTTCATCTGAGCCCTCTGGTCCTTCATTGGACAGCGCGCCTCTTGGCCCTATTCTTGAATGAATTCCGCCAGAATATTTGCAGCGAATCACCATCACACACTCGTACGTAACACGTCACAGACGCCCCAATCAAGAATAAACAGCGTTCACGGCAGCCTTGATTTAAAATAAACAGCGTCACCCTGAAACAGCCGCACGAACTTCGACGCTTGGCGCGGTATCTTTGGCGGATTTTGCAGTTGCGGTCGTGTCTTCTTTGGAGGCATCTAGAGTAAGGAATGTTTTGGATATCTGCAAATACTGGGCGACGGCCCGCGGGCACAAGAGAGCGTACACTGGAAATGGAAATCTGTCAGGCCTATGAACATAAAACCCATCTTGATAGATAAGAACAGATTGAGCTAAGAAAAAGCCTGGACCGGTCGATTTGACTGCAGGAATTACAAGCAGACGTCATTCCATTCAATTTCTCATCTGCTTGTGTTCTCTGTAATCCCTAATGCATGGTGTCAGTAGTACGAGAACCAATAAAAACTTCAGATTAAAAAGCTGTTAACCGCAAGGCGACTCGAACGCACAAATAAAATACAAGGTCATGTGACCTGTATGACGGTTCTTTGTGGGTGGCATCCAAGTCGGCAATGCAGAGTACAGTAAGAGCTAACTCGGCTGAAAGTCAAGCGGAACACTTACAATCAGGAAGGCATTATGACGCGTTGTATCATTGATGTATCATTCATTTCTAAGAGCTTGTAACGTGTATCCTAAAGAACATAACAAATTAAGGTACAAATATCTCAGGGTATTATGCTACTTCCTTCCAGACTTCCCCTTCTTCCCTTTCCCGCAACTCCTGTAAACAGATTAAAAAGGGATATCGTTGCTATAGATTGCTCCCAAAATATCGCTCCCAAAACACCACCCCCAAAACACCGCATATATTTGAATTCGTCCATCAGCCAACAACCCCACCTGATCTCTCGCCAGATATGTCAGATGCCCTATCAGTGCGTCTGCTTTGAACCGGCGTCTCCACTGCATGAGACCTGTGATTGTAGCCACCGCCCATGGTCGTAGTAAACCCAACCCGGTGGCCTGGTGCCATTCCACTGACAAAGAACGCGCTCGAATCACCAGGAGCGCCACAGATGTTTCCGGTTGCAGCTCCCCATCCGGCACGTCTGGTAGCACATCCTCCACACCAATCCAGCATCTCCTGCTCCGTGTATCCAAATCCCATCACTTCCTCTCGTCCACGATTTGCACCTCTTCGCAGCGGAACGTGGTTCCAACGGAAGTCCCAAACGCTCGCAAAACACATACGGTAACTCAGTATTGCCATAACGATGCCTATGAGAGAGCCCGCGAGGATGTCGTACCAGTTGTGGCTCATGTCCAAGGTTAGCGAACCGACGATTAAGGTTGCAGCGACAAGGGGTGTGACGAAGAGGAGGAGCTTCCAGTAGCTGGGGTGGTAGTTGCTGAAGATTTTGAGGTGGGCATTGAGGTATAGGGAGAGATAGAGAAGTCCAGCCCATGCAGCTACACTGTGACCTGAGGGGAAGGATTGCAAAGCGTTTGCAATCGCATCTTGGCGCTTAGGATCCGTGTAGTCGCGGCAGATGGATGTGGTGAAGTACATCCCTTTGTACCCTGAGCCCTTTGTGTTCGGCCCGATCTGGGGGTCACACACGGTAAGGAAGTGTGGACGCATCCCCGGAACAACGAGTTTTACTATGATTTGGATTGTGGCACCCGTCATCACCGAGTATATCACGCCCATACAGCCGTTATTAACATTCCAGAAGGACCCGCGCTGGAGAAAAAAGGTGCCTCTTCGCCGGATCTTGGGAACGCGCATTCCCAACGGATAGTAGGTGCCGATGCCGAGAAGGTTCACGACAACAATAGTGATGATTGGGGCGAACACTGCAATCATGGCATCGGCGATGATTGGTACATACTGCTTTTGCTTGGGGTAGGCGAAGTCGGCAGTTATTGTAGGGCTGCTTGACGAAGTGGGATCATAGGATACTGCAAAGTACTTTTTGTACGGGACCGGAGACCACATCAGAAGCCAAAGAGCCAGAATGGCTAGGAAAATAAAGCTGTTGGTTCACTGTATCAGCATTATATCATTTGTAAGAACGTTATGGGGAGACAAACGCTACGAGATCATGCCAATATAGCTTGAACCAGCCTTTAAATCCGGGTGAGGGACCGTAAGGATCAATCCATCCGTCCACATCGGACGTGGCTTGAGCCTCGAGATCGCCGTCTATGCGCCGAGACTTCTCTCGGAGAGCATTAGGGTCGTTGGTGCTTGCTCGGGGCGTTGCAGAAGGCTCTGTTGAGAGCTCATTGCCGGCGGCAGGGCCACGGTGCCGATTGAAGAGGCGGTCAAACATGACGAGAGAAACGAGTGAAGGGTGGAGAGTTGTGGAATGAGAGGGATATGTTTTGTTGGCGAAGCATCCGGCGTACTTATTGTGCGCCAGATGAGAGTGGGTGAATCCGGTTTGTAGGAGTGTAACGAAAATGATGTCATTCGCGTTCAAATAAATCACGTGAATATCCAGAAAAAGCAATGGTGCATTGAGGTTACACAGTGGAAGAAGCTCACTCTACCAAGAATATATCTGGCGAGACTTCTCAATGTTAACCATATCTCTATGGACGAGTAGACGCTGGTTTTCCCGCGTTACACACATACTGCATTCATGTATTCTCACTCGATAGGGTAATTATTTTTATAGGAAACAGGGAGAACATATACGCACTCAGGTTGGCATTCAGCGCCGTGTATATATATAGAGCGCAGAAAAATTGATACGGTACACTTTTGACAACCTATAGGGACCGACCGATAGCTATAGAGATCAATGACAACTTCATACAATTGCAACTTTGGTAGGATGCACTCACTCCTAAATGTTCTTAAGGGTTCCGGCCTCGCGATATACTGTAGAAACTACCATGTAGTAAGTCAACGCTCATCACTCGGTGCTTGGCGTATGGTTGGTTGGTGCACTTCAGTTGTCTTGTTTCTCGCCTTCATATTAACTACTATCCAGTACAGATCATACAAGTTACTCCAGATCCACGCTATCTTTTTCCCTATCTTTGCTCTGTTTATCATAACACATTGTACGGTACGGTTGCAACATGCTCGAGCCGTTATATACTGCAAACCCTCGGTGTTTGATGGTACTCTCCATTCATGACACATCACACCCATATAACAGCGCCTACGGCTTAGCCTCAACCTTATTTCTACCTCACTCCTCATCGTCCATATATGCATATCATATCATGGAGCCGCTCAGCTTTGCTCTCCGCGGAAATACGGCAATCGTGCAGCCACGTATCCAAGTGATGCATGCAAGGAAAGCAAACGACGACCAGAATAAGACATAATCTGAGCCCAGTCAGTGAAATTCCACCAAACAGACCGACCATGGGTGCAGACGGAACCCAAGATTGCAAAATAAACTGGACTATTCACCTCCCAGAACAATCGTGCATGACGGACCTGCCGACGATCTTGTTTTGGAAGGAGAGAGATCTCTCGGGCCGGTTTCTGTGTGCTTTAGCCAATCGCCTTGGCGCATGTTTTACGCATGTGTGTAGACGCGTAGCTAGCGATCTTTTTAGACCTACCGATTAACCGATCAAATCGAGGCACTGGCACATCAATCCGATCTGTCCAGTTGCATATATCTACTTCACACGGTCTTCAAAGTTTCAGGGAAGATTTGGAGAGAAAGATTGATTGTACAACAATGCTCCCAACAAGCTCGGATGAAGGAAAAACTTGGAGACTTCATCAGATATCACATTATAAACGAGACTGTACCATCAGAAATCATCCATAATTTCTCCCAAACCAGGACAACCACTTTAAAATTAGGACAAGACCAGCAAACATCACCCCCGGAAATGAGATTGCAAATTGACAGCATTTTAAGCGCTAGAGTGGATTTGTGGGGTCGGGTGATCGGTAAGCCCTCTAGCGGCTGTGATTGTCTGGCATATGTACTGAGTGACGGCGCTTCGGTGGATGTGAGGTCTGCTTCACCAGGATATTAGAATTGGCTTCTGGCATTGGGCGGCAGGGAGAGGGTTGGCGAGGCGGGTCGATTGTTGGTAAGCGCCATTAGACGCCATCTATCATCATTGAGAACCGCGTTGACACGTAAGGCACGTCAGGCAGATATTTTTAATGCCACTGCAGGATTTTATTGGCGCCTTGTGGCTGAATTCGGTCTAGGTGGGCCCGGGAGGTGCCATCCAATATTCAGAAGGTGGGTTTGGATATAAACTTATTTCATTTGCTGTCATTGATTTCTGTTAGGGGTATCCATAACCAAGAAGAATGTCTACATTACATTCCGCACAGGATTGGTTCATTCTGAATTAGATTGCCTGATAATGAGCCAGCCATTCGAAAATCTGTTATGCGCATAGGGACCGAATTTTTGAACGACATCACGAAAGACGTTATTGCAGCTGAACCTTGCCGCATGTTTCATTCAACAAGGCATCCACTCTCACAGAAACAGATATAGAACATCCAACACATCAAAATATTGTGCAACTGCGGGAATTGAATTCAAACACGATCCTTCCAGGGCTGCCAGCCTGTGCACCAATCAACACAGTTATCACAATTAAACGTCAGGCAGAGATCGGCGGCGGGATTCGTGCCGAGCAATGTGGGGTAATGGCACGGCCTCTGTTGTCCTGTACTCATGGTAGCGATTTGTACCAGAAAATGTAAGTGACGACCGTACTCGTACAAAGCCCACCAGGAGTGCAGGGAAACGTTCGGCCATTGCCGGCCTTGCATCCGGTATGTATTAGTGATTGCATTTTCGAGTACTAAATCCCTACAACGAATATGTACAGGCCCAGGCAGATGAAAAATCCGTAAAAACGAAGGTGCTGAATACTTACTTGGTTGAGTGTTGTGAAAACAACCTATCAAGCCATGAGATTCCCACAGATCTTCACCTTACTCATCGTATAACTCCATTTGACTGCAGCATTAGCAGCTTGTTTTTCAGCCCCGATCCTGAACATCCTGGAATATGCAGTCTCGAACACTCCAATACTATGGAACATGTATGATAACGGTACCTAGATCTAGCCATACCCACTAAGTTAGGGGTACAAGTGAGGGTCTTATCTCAGCAATCCGTTTCAGCCTGCAGAATATTATGCAGCTTGCTGACCTTCGCCTAGAGTTTGATGCAGTGGGCCAAGGGGTGTGTGTACAACAATGCACTTTAATACTGGTGCTAGGCAAAGTGTTGGAAGCTAAGAGGAATTGAAGTCGTATCAGATTCTTTGCTGGGTTAATGTTATGTCGTACAAGCGATACGGATTCGCTATCTCGTGTTAATGTTTTCTAGGCATCAAACCGGTACCCCGCCAGGGCCCAGATATGTTCTTGATCTTGATATCCATGCTTCTGCATCAACTGACCAACACCGACTCAACTGGTGCCGTGTCCAAGCGACCATGCATTCTAGGCAACTGGTCTGAACGACAAAGAGCCTCCATACTCCCTGTCAATCTGGCTGCACAGCGCAGTTTCGGTAACCGAACCGAGATCTTCGTCAGTCGTAGGGCTGAAAATTCTGCCTAATATCGATGAGATTAATTGGTTCTTCCTTAGAATAGGCAGCCATTTATCCCTGGGAAAAAAATACTCTGTGTACGCAAGCGTCACATGGGTAAGGGAATCCTCCCTCGGGCGCGCACTTGCGCTTATGGTGATCGGGCACTAATACCCCCGAGACTATGCACCACATACGAAGGACGAGCAGTTTGTCCCGAGCCTCTAAATGTACAACGGTTCACCATACATACTACGCTCACGTGGATGAAGATGCATCAAAAAAGAGAAAAAAATGCATCTAGCAAGACGATCCCGAACCTAGCTAGATCGTCTGAACTCGGTGAAAGTACTGAGACCACGAGATCGCTGTCAGAAGGAGCGCAATCGCTACGATCATATCTGCTCATTACCTCAGGCTTTACAGCGTGGGTAGTTCCGCAAGTTGCATTGGTGGTGGTGGGTGATCACAGCTACGAATTCAGAACACAATCCAAATATTTTGTGTGCTTCCAACTGCATAGTAAAAGTACAATGTGCTTGTCAATGCTAGGTGTCGACAGTTGTGTTGTAGTTTTGTTCGAAGCTCAAGACATCGAACAGACATCTGGTCAGCCAATGGTCCACTCTAACACCTTCAGGAGGTAAACAGAAAATTTCACCCACGTGGAGAAGCGAGAACTTACCAACACACCACAAGGCTGCAAACTCAATAAGATTGATCCACCATCACAATGCGTGCGTTATCACTTCCTCCAACGCGGCTACAACAGTAGTTGTTGACCGAGAAAAACACGTCTTGCGGTGTTGTTCGAGCCATGAATATAACAGGCTTTGCGAGATGGGGGCGAGGCTTGCATTGACATCATTCTCACTCTAGTAGCTAACGCCTTGGAAAATGTCAGTGAATGATTTCGGCCGGCCGATTGAGAGCCGAGACTAACCTCCGTGGCAGCTTCGATTGCGACAACTGCGCATCTGTACTGCAGATGTCCTGTTAATATCCAGGCAATGCGTGTGTGAATTCGTGTTAAAATTTGCAGGCGTCTGTAGCGCGGGGCGCTTATATTATCGTTCGTTCACAAAAGCTTGACGCTCTCTTTGGTCTGAACTTATGAGCTCAAAGTTTGTGAGATGTTTCCTATTTGAGATAATACATGCAGACGCTCAGCTACCCCTAAATCATGTCAATTTGGTAGCTTTTAGAGGGGGATACTTACTCTAGTTTGCCACAGACTGCCTTTTGGATCACACTTTCAGCTGATTTTGGCACTGCTTGTATACGAACGGAATCTCGCAGCTGGCGCAGCTACGCAGTGGCGTTAGTGAATTTGTTGTTGATACTTTATTTCGAGGGCTTGTTGAAATCGGTATATGTTATCGCAGAAAGAAGAAATTTATCAAAAACAAAAGAAGTCATGAAGATGGACCGGTGATTGACGTTGAAGAGAGAGCAATTGCAAACGCATGCGCATTATATGCGCTGGAAATGGGGATGGCTCCAATTTGAAGAATCCGGGAACTGCAGCAGGTCTGCAGTCCAGATGGGTATATTTTGCACTGTTAATGAATGCGCGGCGATATAATTAGCTTAATTATAGTGGCCGAGATGATATGACGAATGCATCCACATAAATTGCACGAACGATTCAGAAAATCTGATCCTATGCTAGATCAACACCTTTTGAATCAATTCTGATGTTTGATTAAACCCGGGAATCAAGAAAATGCACTTACCGCGGTAGTTACCTTTTTTGAGTCAGGCTAGAGACACCGATGCACCTTAGCTGCCAGGCGACGCTATAGTTAGTTATTGGGGACCTCCCAACCAAAATAAGAGCCGCATAATAGTCCCGAGCAGGAAAGTGATAAATACCAGCTGGTAGTCCTCCTGCTCCTTCTTCTTCACCTTGGTTGTCAGCTTCGAGCATCCTTATCCTTTGGACCTATTATGTGCAACCGGAAACTGCGCAATTCATCGAAAAACATTCCTTATAATTCTTCTCTTTTTGGCACCAGATAATTGGCAGCTCAAAGACTCCAGAGCTCAAATCTTTATATTCTGACGTTCTACCGTCCATTTCCAAAACCGAAGCCAAGAGAGATATCATACGGGGCAGTTTGCGTGATGGAGAACTTTTCGATTCCTAGAATGATGCCGGGAGTTGGGACAACCCCTGGCATTGGTCCCCCTGCTTCCAGTGGGTTTGACATTGGAGGAATTCCTGGGTTCGATGTTATCCAGAGATTGTTCATGAAATTTGGATTAGATCCTAGCTTTTTAGGTGAATTTTCCACACACTTGGTGATTTTTTGATTGTGAGGAATGAGCATTTAGAGCTAACCAAACTCTATATAGTCACGCTGGGCATGTCTTTGACACTATTGACATCATTACTATCATTTTTCAGCTACTCAATCGGTTCGCTTACGGCCCTGACACGTTTCGTATCGGCCAACTTGGTTTCATCGGCGACCATCCATTCTTCCGATGTCACCTATCTATATATTATGAGATGGCTAGCCGCGCATAAGATCTCAACTGACTGCAGACTGTTCTGCGTAACTTCTCGGAAAAATCCACAGAGTTATGCTGTGCGGAGATATAGCTCGTATGCACCATATGGAGACGGTAACCGAGCATGCCAGGAAGACGATGATGATGGGGACGACGAGGGATGCGGAGAAGATGATAGTTTAGGTCCAAAACTAAAGTATATGCCTGCACCTGGTAAGCACATTTTATGATTATCATTACCCCGCTAGTCGGAATTTTTGGTCCGATTAAAGATTTGATTCTGGTATTTTGCCGGCAATTATTCAATTCAAAACTCCCTTGCACGATGTCAGCCTTGCAGGCGCGCGTATGGATAAGGACAGACCCCGGTGTGTTACTTTTATCCACGGAGGTTGCGGCACGTATATGCACTTGCTTTGTTTTTTTGGGGGGGGGAGCAAAATAAGGGTGGTGGCATCGTTTAGCCCGTGACCCTCCACCCCCCCACCTGAGCAAATTCCCCACCTCCTGCTCTTCAATGCCCACCTTGAGAAAAGACAAGTTCGGTTGGAAATTCGGCCTAATTGATGATCTATTGCTTTGACATTAAGGCTGACGAAGACTTTGACACAGGATTTCTCTATTTCTGGCATCTCGGGCGCCCTATAATTATCAATAGGAAGCTAGATTTGTCATACTACACTGGGGACATACCAGATGAAACAATTGTGGGTTTCGGGTCTATCAAAGCGCAGTTTCTGTAGTAAGCTAACCTCTAATGCTGTAGGTACTTACCACTATTGGGAGATCACCGTCTTTCCTGAGGGACATACTCAGCGAAGCAAGGAGAGACTATCTTCAGGCACAGTCACGAAAAACTATGGTGTATACGCTCTCTCCAACACCATTTGCCCAGAAAACTTGGGACCAGGGCAGGCACCGCCCATCGCGTGACATATCGACCGTTATCATGCCACCTGAAGAAAAGGAATTCCTTCTGCAAGATGTCAAGGAATATCTGAACCCGGTGACCATGAGGTGGTACGCACAACGGGGATTACCATATAGACGTGGATATCTATTCCATGGACCACCAGGAACTGGAAAGACTAGCCTAAGTCTTGCACTTGCAGGAGAACTGAAACTGCCTTTGTATATCCTAAGTCTATCAACTGGATCCCTGACCGACGAGACATTGACAATGCTGTTCGTGGGCTTGCCAAGGAAGTGCATTGTCCTGCTTGAGGATATTGATTGCGCTGGAGTCCACAGAAATGGAGGCCACACCGATGACTGGGATTATAGTTCTTCCGAAAACGAGGATGAAGCAGACGAGGAGGATGACACGAGTTCAGATGACGACAGTTCAAAGAAGTCAAGTGGCAAATCATCGAAGGGCAGTGGCGGAGGCGGGTCTAAAACCTCCGGCCCTAATAGCAACAAAAATTCAAAAGCCTCTAATAATTCAAACCAGCAACCTCGTCGGCCGCGGATATCCGTTAGCTTCTCTGGCCTATTAAACGCCATTGACGGGGTTGCCAGCCACGAGGGACGAATCCTGATTATGACGACCAATCATCGGGAAAGGCTTGACTCCGCTCTGATCCGGCCGGGTAGAGTAGACGTCCAAATGGTGTTTGGATATGCTGGAAAGGAGACTCTTGCCGAGATTTTCCGAGAGCTGTATAAGGAAATTGGAGAGCGAGGCAACAGTACTGGTATTACTAGTGGCGGGAGGCTGTCCGAGAAAAAGAAGCACCGGAGTGAGTTGGCGGATTATGATCAGGGAAGCAATGTTCACCAACTGGCAGAGACATTCGCAGCGAGAATCCCCGCGAACAGATTTACGCCAGCAGAGATACAAGGCTTCTTGATGTCATACAAGGGGCAACCCGAAAAAGCGATGGAGAAAATTGATGCCTGGGTTGATGAGAAAACGAAACCGGGGAAGGAAACGAAAACTAAGGCTGAGAAGAAGAGGAACCGAAAAAAGAATACAGGAACCGAAAAACCTGTTCAGGAAAAAGCAAAACCTACTCCCACGCCAAACACCGTTGTCACTAATGGTGCCTCACCGAGATCTTCGTACGCGTCTGATCTGGATCCTATCACCACATCAAAATTGCAGGACCAGTTGACTCATAACACTCTAGCTCTTACCAACGAATGCGGTCAAGATATCCTACGCTTCTTATTGCTGCACCTATTGCAAAACATAAATGTCGGAAAACTTATAACGCCACTATCAGCTAATGGGGTGGCGAAAAATGGCGGGCATTACACAAACGGAGAGGAACGCGACGACAATGACGACAACGGCAGGCGAACGAATAAGGACGAGGCTTGTGATGGCTGCGCCACACCAAATGGCATGAATGGAACGAATGGCACTAATGGAACGAATGGCACTAACGGCATCGGGAAAAAAACGAAAGTAAGACTAACCAACGGAACGGGCGGTGGTGGTGGCTGAAGGTGGAACGCAACTGGGAGAAAATTGAAAATAATTATAATGATAATGAGTGGAGGACGGGACATCGGAGCGGCCTGTGGATCCGGGCCAGTGCGTGACGGGAGTTTGCTGCGTAATGTGTTATGGTTTGGTGGTATACTTCAGTACTGCAGTTGTGGTATTCGAGAATTGGTGATGAAGACATGATATGGAGATGATCATAATTGGACGATGGGTTTTCGGTCAGCGTCAATATGCCGGCAAGTAAGTGAGAGGAATTGAGAAATGAAGCAATGTGTGTTGTTTGTGCCTGTACTATTGAACCAAAAGTAATTGTTTTGTTGTATGCACTACGGCTTGTGTCTGCTTCTCTCATTTTATTTAGTGCTCTTGAATTCAAAAACCCGGGACTCGCCATTTCCAGCACCACGAAAGTTGGCACGTGTAATTCTGCTGTAATACCACATTTGTTACCTTCAGCGAAACGCTCTTAAATTTTCTTTAGTTTTTTTCGGCTGAATCCGCATCACATGGGGTCCTCTACGAGATAATTTGTCAGGGCTGAGGGAAATTAATTCCATAGATTCACCTATGTGTACACTAAACGGAAAACGGGGAAGTAGGGACAGTTTATCAATGCATGTTTTGTTCCACCAACTTTTGATCTATTTTGAACTCGATTTCCAGGACAGCTGCTTCTGGAGAAGTTATAAGAGCACACACTTATGATCAAGCAGTGTAGTTCGATGAAGGGTTAGGGCTGCTGCACCATAGCCAGCACTACAGAACTCCATATTCAGGGATATAAAAGTCATCGATCCTGCGTTCTAATGATATCATGATTAAGTTTTGAGAATCGACTAGTAGTAGACAGTCCGACTAATCGAGTCCAAAGTGATAAGTGTAATCTGTTAGGCGAAAATACCCTCCTATTTCTTTAGACTACTACGTATGTCTGATGCAGCTCCCCGTAAGTGGGGATAGCTACATGACACGACGTAAATATAGGTTTTGAGATTCCTTGTTGTGATCTGACTGTATATCAGTTTGTGTTACAGCTATGCATATTTAAATTTCCTATCAGCCGCATGCAACATAAAATGCCTAATTCCTCACTACACTAAAATCATCTGCGCGTGTTACAACCCATTTTTCAAAGTGCCTTAGGGGACTTCGCTGGCATTCGGAGGGGTAAATCTAGAGATACGAATGCAATTAGATTCCTTTGATGAACATAACTCATGATCACAATCCTCGAAGCGCAACGCCAATGCAAAACCACGCACTTCAATGCCAACTGGCAACAATGTGTTTCTAGATCTTCAAGTCCGGATTTAATTTCAAAAGATATACGCTCGAGATGCCACACCAGACTTGCATGGTAGTTGGGACGGCGCAACTACCCTTTCGAGCCAGGCTGGCAGCAGACCTGGTCACCGGGGGTTTGGCATTCAAGCGTCCTCGAAGCGCCTGTTTCGGGGCTCCCGGATTTCCCCCCGGTGAAATGAGACATTCGAAGTGCTTGTACAAGGCAAGAGGCAGTGGGCACGGATTACGAAACACCCGCGAGCGAGACGACATGTCAAACATCTCATCACTCGACTGAGTGATATATCATCCAACATCCCGCCTTTCTTCCAGGGGCAGACAAGGAGACATAGCAGTATAAAAAAGCCCATATGACCCCTCAACTCCAGCTGCACCCCCACCTCCAACATGCACCTTTTTCCAGATCGAGTGATGGCACGTGCCGCAACCAACACAACTGGTCTTTTCTGCAAGCTACAAATATACGAGAACACACATACGCACACACATGAAGACCAAAAAAACAACAGAAATTAAACCCCTCAAACAAGAGCACGGCTAGCCGGAATCCGTTTTCTGGCGGGGATTCCCTTGCTGCGCGTGTGCCTCTATCTCGCCGGATCCTACTCTATTCTGCGCACTGCGCATGCCAATACTGCGCACGTACGTCACATTACTTTCCTCGCTAGTGATGCATCGTGCGCAGCTGGGCAGAAAACTGATGCCGAATTGTTGAACCATCTCCACTCTCGCCCATCCCACACCAGATCAGACCTCTGCAACAGCCGGATAGTGGATTGTGATATGTGCGTACCTATACGGCCTGCTCCCCGTACATGCACAGTCTAATAAGTTATCACTGCGGAGGGACTCGTTCGTATTGAAGAGATTGGACGGTTTGGCCGGTGGTAAGTTCCTTCGACAGATTCGTCTGTTTGGCCCTTCAGCTAGGGCGAAAACATGGATGTTTGAAGTTTGCAACTGCAGAAATGGTTTCAACTTACTCGTAAGTGACTCGGCGAGGGCGAGAGAAAGTGAAACCGAGGGTTGTTGTAGAAACACAACTATGGAGATGGAACTCCGCTGCACGCCCAGGGAGATCTCTGGACAGCCCTAGACATTTACCGAGTGACTAGATGTGTCTTATTCTTCACTTCCCGACATCAGCGGAGGCAATCAGGTGCCCTGAGCACTGGGGCTGAGTGATATCACCCTCTCCCGAAACGCCGGTCAGAATAGCTTACGTGGAGCTGAGACTGGAGACCACGGTGGATATGCCATTGGACTTCCTCTTTCACAACCCTTTGTACGAGGTTGAGGTTCCATTAGACGAGTCCACATATCGATACCTTGTTGGGAGACACCGATAATCGTTGGAGGCTCTGTTAATTGTGCTTCTGGCAAGAAAAACAATCAGTTCGTTGAGTTTCTTTTTTCTCCAGTTTTTCACGTTGTCTTGTACCTAAACGCGAAAAAGAAAAAAAGGGGTGATAAGCGTGTACTCCAGTGCCCGTGCTCGCTAAAATGCAGGAGTGTATTGGTCGCCACTGCAAACTAACCGGACGTCTAACGATTCGATACTGTGGCCGAGACGTACACCCCGCAAGGGTTGATTCGGTGTCCTCGGTCAAACCCGCAGGGATCGGCTGTGATAAGAATAGCTTGGATGTGTAATGGTTACAAATGGTTGGAATTCATGGCTGATAGTTGGATCCGTTCATGGCTGCTGAGTGGTGTTCCTCATCAGTCTGTTTCTGGTCCGTGCTAGGACGCCTCAGTGATACACCATTGGCTATCAGTACCCGCGTTATAAGAGCAGCTCCAACTGGAATTTTTGATTCCAACCAAGATGAATTTACAAATTTACAAATTTACTCTATGACGTAACGATGGGTAGGATCTGGAAGAATTCAAGGTGCTATCCTCACGAAAAGGCTGGATTTTATGGGCGAGTGATAGAAAGAGATCACAGAGCCCCAAATCATACTACTTCGCCTTAGGCCTTCGTCTAACGTCCGCCTTATGGCCTCAAATGTGGTACGAGACTACACGCCTTATGCACCCCAACCTTCAGCCGTGCCCCACGCATAAGATATGCCATGCATCCCATCATACCGTATTATTTGGGTGAACTCGTAATTTTGTAGCTTGTGCAGCTTGCATATCCGACAGTTAGCAGCAGTTTCTATTCGCTACAAAGGTCCTAGATGTCTTAACTCGAAAGACTGGACGAATAGAAGCTGCCCAAATGCATCCTGCACAAGCTACAAAAATTACGAGTTCACCCAAATAATACGGAAGATCTCAATGTGAACCCCGGAATTTGTGAACCCCCGCCTATTTTTGTAGTCAGTTATCGCTAACTCAGTATTTGATTAAGAAAGCCTCATGATGAGCAATGATCATGAAGACGGCGGGGTTTCGGGCTTTTCAAATTGCCCGGTATACGTAAGTTGTTGGAAAAGTATAGGTATTTGACCGATGCAAAAAGAACTCTAGGCAAAAGCAAAACGCATAACATGATTGCTTTTTGGCCTGTAGATACCGGCTGTCTAGCGACATCTAATGGTTTCCCTCTGGTTTATCACTCGAAAAGGGATCACTCGAAAAAGGTACTGGACCCAGAAAGCTTGATTCCGCGCTAACCATTTCAGTGCTGGTCTGTCTCGGCTTTTTTGACCTCTAACCGTTGAGCTTACTCGAGCACTTTATGGAGCACAACCGAAAGAATTCTCATGCCACTTCACCAACATGGACGACGACGAATTCCAACAATTGGAGGGCGAGGAGGAATTGTTATCGGAGGAGGAGTTCGAAGCATTCTGTGGTCTCTGTGGCGTCCCCATCCGCAATCCTTATCCAGGCAAGAGCGAGTACGACCCGAGCGTGGACGAGGAAGAAGATGACTACCCACAGCACGATTTTGAAGAGGAAGACCGGCGGGTGGCTGCCGAGGAATTGGAAACCGGCGAGCGGCGGCTCATAAAACCCGAAGCAGACGTATGTATCCGATCGCTGCACTGCCTGACTAGGCTGTTGTTTGAAGCTAATGATGAAACAGTGGTTGAACAATGTCAGAGTGATCGGGTACTTGACGGATGAAGCTGTCGAATACGATGTACCCGGGGAAGCATATGAGATTGGCGAGAAATAGTACGTGCTTGTTTAAATGACATCCGGGGTTGAAGCTAATCACTAGCTAGCGCGTACGTTTCGGACCTTGGTCAAGGTAGCTACGGTTCTGTAGATTTCCCCAGAGGCCCCATGATATGTATGCGAGAGGACCGTCTGGCAGTCCACCACAATTGCTGGGATCTCCTCCAAAAGGCTGTGCTTCATGTTAAATCGCGCCGGGGCTTCACTGGGACGGTACAACTGGATGTCTTGGTGGGATACCTCATCAGCCAAAATGACAGCGAGGTCGCCGGATTATGGTCAAATCTGGACGTAGGAGGAGCGCAGATGCTCCGTGGAAACTTCTGGGCGGGGAATCAAACGTCCGAGGCGTGGTTTCTCACTAACTTTATGGACTGCCCTGGGATTGTGGATGCTTTAACTTCCGGGACGCAGCATCCTCCGGCAGGCCGGAACACTCGAAATTCACCACGCAACGTATCCTACAACGACCAATCGGCTCTCAGCGGGCTGCCAGCCGAGATCCTTCTACAAATAATATGCCTACTCCCACGACAGGATGCTCTCAACCTCCGCGTCGCATCTCGAACGGTTGCAACTCTGCAGCTGCCACAGGAATTCTGGAAGCAGAGGTTTCTGGAAACACCATACCTATGGGAGTTTCACAAGGACACGAGCCTGACGCAGAAGAAGACTGACTGGCGGCATCTCTATGAAGAGGCGGTTACGAATGAACCAAAGGCACCAGAACTCCGAGGACTGAGAAACCGGAAACGGGTGTGGAAGACTCTTGTGTCGGTAGCGAAGGAGGCATGGGAGTGCGAGATGAAGGAGAGGGAGCTGGATGGGAGTTATGCTTCACTCATAGCGGAGAAGCACAACGTCCATTACCTATGGGCAGCGGACGGCAGCGGTGGGGTAGAGTATTATTCGACTCCGCAAAAGGCGACGTCGTACCGTTCCCGGAGATTCTGGACAACAACTAACCCAATTTAGCTTCTTCTCCCTCAGTTTTTCTTGTATGTAGATTTCTAGTTCCGTCTATAGATTGGCTTCAATTGATACGAAAATTTTCCCTCCATACTGCTTGCATGTAATGATGGGCGTGAGTCGAGTCGAAGAATCCATAAGCCCGAGGCTCGACTCGGGCCGACTCGCGCCCAACACTACAAGTTACATGCACAGGTAGGTATACGTCTTTGATGGGTTGAACACAAGAATAGTAGAACGCCACCATCACTACAGAAATAACCCAATGCACCCCATCTAATTCTCTTGCATTCCTTCTGCCTTCCTCCTACGCTCTTGGCCGCCCCTAAAAGCATACTATCACCCAATTTCCTTCATATCTTACCACTCCGTTGTCTGATGTTCCCCCATTTGCATCCTCCTCTTTTCCAATCCGCATCCGTGCCAACTTCTCTCTCTACCACCTACCACCACCACCACCTCCACCTCTTCTTCCAACCAAACCTAAAAAGAAACACAGCAATTTTCCCCGCTCAATCCCACTAGGTATCTACCCCAATTCACTCGCACCGAATATTTTGGACCGAGTGATACCCCATGACCGCCATTACCGCTCTCTCTCTACCCACCCACGAACACTGAGCGCCATCACAATCCCCTCCCACCCGTATCCTTCTCTCGCGTACTTCTGCGCAGCAATATAACCCCTGAACCCACCGTATCCTACGGTTAAACCTGCGTATGTATGTACAACAGAAACCCAGGAACCGCGAGGATTATGGCGGTACTAGCATGATTGACGCTGGGAATGTGGAACTTAAGCTTTCTGGGTTTCCCAGGCAGGGGAGGATATGTAGGTGGGAGGATTGAGTGGTGTACCGAAGGGGAGGGGGGTATCTGGATCACCGCATCTACATCGACCGAGAGACGGACCTGCGCCTTGAGAGGATAAAAGGTAGTATCAAAACCGAGAAACTTTGATCGCCGTACCTTTGGCTTTTGTTTTTGACTGAGTCGTGATGCAGTATGCTATATAGCTAAAACGAACAGTAATACAGAGACACCCAGTGGTCTTCCTAACGATGCTAAAAACCAATCCATCCCCCAATGCACCCGCCATTCTCCCCCTTAATTCTGCTTAACCTTCGCCCTCCTCTGCTCCTTCACCATATCCGCTAACTTCAACAACCCATACCGTCTACTCATTTCCCAATCCTATCCCCGTATTAGCCGCACATCCCCCCCTCGTTCCCTCCAGGAAAAAACTCACCGTAAACCCCTTCCACAGGAACGTATCAATCGCCCAGGTCATCCATGAAAAATACCCCTCCCAAAACCACGGCCTCCTATTTCCCCTGACAACCTGTCTTACCACACTCGCTGCATAATCCACAGTCGCCATCGGCGTGGCTTGGCTCATGTTTACGCGTTTGGGCCAGTAGTATTCCGCGAGGGGACGATACAGGGAGTCGGCGGGTAGTTCTGGGGATTGCTGGCGGACAATTGAGGAGCGGACGCCGCCGGTGATGACGGTGAGGACGTGGACGCTACCTGTTGTCAGATTCCGCGGGGGTGTAACAGGGAGGGAGGGAGGGAGGGAGGGAGGTACTTAAACGGTTTCAACTCCATACGCAGACAATCGGTATATGCGTGCAACGCGGCCTTACTAGCATTATACCCCGCGCCAAAGACAATTGGCAGAATCGGTGCAACGCTTCCAATATTTACCACCGTCGCGTCCTCGCCTGCTTCCGCGGCAGAAACCAGCATGTCCACGAACGTCTGTACCATCCGCATCACGCCGAAGACATTGACATCGAAGATTCCCTTTACCGTTGTTTCGATTTCGAGGTCTACTGCGGGTCGTGGGACAGATTGGCCGGCATTATTGACAAGGACGTTGAGTTTTCCTCCGGTAAGAGAAGAGATTGTGGCATGAGCGGCGGTGATGGAGGATTGGTTTGTTACGTCTATGTATACGGATTCGATTCCGAGGGATTCGAGCTCGGCGACGGTTTCAGCGCGTCGGAAGGCGGCAAAGACGCGGTAGCCTATATAAGGCGTGTGTAAGCGGATTGCGGGGTAAGGCGAAGGAACGGAACGAGGGCGTGCCTTGGGAGTGGAACTGTTTAGCGAGCTCGCCGCCGATGCCGCCGACTCCTGCGCTGTTTAATAAATGCGAGGTCAGCCCACACCGCGTCGCGCCGGTCGATCGGTTTGGGATTTTGGAGGTGAGTTACCCGGTGATCAGGACGGATTTGCGAGTATCTGGTGATGACGATGAAGACATATGGTGATGATGTGGTGAATGGACAGAGCTAAAAGGAAGAACCAACAAGCTCCGCGGATCCAAGAGCTGCAAGACCGAGTACTTATTTAGTCTTACCAAGCTGTACTCGTACTCCCCTCGGCTAGTTCGGTTCCCCCTTTCAGTAGGAGTTTCCTGTGCCAGGAACACTAACCCCCGCTGACGAATCGGATCGTCATCATCCCGATGCCCAGGTAACGTCGGCTTCCGGCGGTGGTGACCAGACGCAGGCACTTTATAAATTCGTTTCTGCACGAAGCATTTCCGTGGAATAATTGCCGAAACAAATTCCTGATATATGTGTTTATGTTATCATGCTGTTGTGCCTCGGGAGGTAGACCGCTGTTAACAAGAAAACCGTTGGAAAGTCATTCTTCCGCTATATCCGTGACGATCAAGTCGCCGACTGTAAATATCATACTGGTGATCGGCCATGACACGCACCACCCTTCAAAAACTCTAAATAGCCGAGATAGATGCCAATGGCAGTAGGAGCCGGTGAAGCTTCACAAACTCGCACTCGGCCCAAGACCAAGGACCCAAAAACCAAAGCTTCAAGGCCGGTAACAGTCGCGCCCGTCAATATGCCTGTAGGTGCAGTACTATATTGACGAGGAGAGGATAGCTGTCGCTCGTATTGAATATAAAGCTAGGGAATGAACCGAGAGCACCAGCTGCCACACTAACTGCGACAACCGGCAATTAAGGCTAGCCGGCTGTCAAAATCCGCGGGAGTTAGTAATTTCCCCGCAATTGCGGGCAGGGCAGGGAGAGAGGGGGAGTTGATTGAGGATGATCGTACAGCCTGAAGGAAGGATGGATGGATTGATGCGCATGATATAGATTGGCTTGAGCAGCAGGGGAGAAAGGGGCCTTATGTTCATCACAGCCAAACTTCTTTGAGGCCAAAACTTATATCAAGGCTATGGTACGGTCCGGAAACAGAAGAACAAGAAGTTTCCTGCCATCAGCAGTAGTTCTTGATGGATTTGGTGGGTAAAGTGCACTTTGATGCCAGCAGAGTAAACGCATACGCCTGTACAAGCCCCCCTATAAGTATTGAGAGATAGTGGCCCCAGCCTAAGTGCAGTTCTATTCCTAAGTCAAATCAGATTTATGTTCACAATCCTTAGCCTTTAGAAAAGTGGTCATTGCGATACCTTGGGATTGGGTATAAACTTCATTGAACATGTCATAGTCCATTCACGGTCGTGGAAATCTCCAGTATTTTGCGAATTTACAGTGATCTTCCACATGTTTTGGCTGCTTCTTCGATTATATACTCCTGTACATTGTAGCCAACCACGTCTCAGCGCTTTCATGCGGTACTTAGTTCGTAACTCTAGATCGGAGCTGCATAAATCGACCTATAGTAGGCAACCCGGCCCAACCACCAGGGTATTACCTACTGGATGAGAAGGTACAATCGGAGTGAGATTGTGGGCCGATGGATGGGTTGGCATCCAAATACTAAATTTTAAACTTTTCAACGCCGATTTTCTTTTCTAAGTTTCCCGGTTAACACTGGCAAGTCGTTATCTAGATCCCTGCATAACAAGATTAGATCGTTCAGATTCATGTTCACTAATCACATCCATCGTAGTAGGTATCAATCCAATCAGTAGCCTAAGGCAAGGCATCAACCCCAACAGCAAAAAACACGAAGAAGGGGGTAGCCAACGCTACTTAACTGTGAAAAAAGAAATGATACTTACTCTGCCTTTTGGCCCCCCATCCTCTCCGGCAGGAGTTGTCAAGGAAAGATGGACGAATGATGTGTCATACGCAGATGGGCAGTCGAGAACGAACATCAATTCAACCTTCAACCCAGGACGGAGGATCGCCAGCGGGTGTATCTATTAACGCTGTCAACTTTTTGAGGCATTTAACAGATAAAAAACGGCGAGGGTAGTGTGAGCGAGGGTGAAGAGAAGGAGGAAAAGGAAGAGGAGGGTCGAAAGAGAATCTGATGGGATGAAAGCACCCGAGTACTTCCATCAAATCTTCCATTCCCATCGAAGCATAATACACCAGAGAGCCGTCAGAATCAACCACACATATCAATCTGCAACGCCGAAGGCTAAGCAAGAATATTCTTGTCCATTTAACCTTCGTGTCAAAAAGGAAGAACTGCATGCCTACCAAATCACATAGAGAAGAGTAGTCTCGGAACCTGGCAGGCGCTCCGAGACTAAGAAAAGAGGCAATCGCAGAACGGCTGAACTAGACTAGACACCGTTTGCATCTATTCTGCATGCCTACAATGCCAAGTATTCGTTCGCTCGTCAGCTGTAAGTGCCTGCAAGGAATCCCCGGGGACCGTACACATGAGATGCAAGCCAGAACCTAGGCTAGGGTTCTAGAATTCAACGTTCTGCAGGAAACTGCCACAACATCAAACAGAGCACATCACTCGGCTCTGATCGACGATCAATCTTTCAGGATGAGAACTTCAAATTCAGTCCGCCTGCAGCCCATGAGCTTTCTCTTGCACTTTCGTCAGTAGTAGGTAATTCCAAGTCATATCGTCAGCTGTGGAAGGTACGCGGTGTGGGGGTTTAGGGCTCGGGGTAGCTGTCGCGTACTGGCCTCCTTCGGTTGGTCTGCGCTGTTGCCGCCCGCAGAACTGATAGTCATCTCGTCATCCTTCACAGGCAAACATGAACCGAGCCGTTATATAGCGCCACGACCATGTCCCAGACGATCGGATCAGCTCCTCCCCAGTTGTTTAGATATAGGCTGTAGTTACAGTTTGACAAACGGATTTCACAACGTCATGACCATACATTTGATATACCAAATAAATGTAGTAGCTCCCGCTTACTTGCATGCAGGCTCCCAATCATCTGGGCTGGACATGCCAGGAAGACACTGGATTGGTGTCTGCGTCGTCAAAAAGTCCGCACAGAACTCCAACTCCAATGACTGAACGAACATACGCGCGAGATTGGAACCGTGATCGAGGAATGGATGCTTGTGAGCCATCACCATCAAGTGTTGATGAAATTGAGCTGAGGCCAAGAGTAGCTCCCAGGAGACCATACTCTCACTAGAGGAGAATCCTCTAGGGTGGTAGCATTCTTGCTTGGTGGCATCTACCACTGGCTCAATATCAATGGCAAACCAAGGCTCGCAGGCCAACAAAGTTGACCACGGCACTAAAATACCGGGCAAGTAGCATCCGGGTATCTCCAATCGTGCATTAGCCCTACCTGCAGGACATCGATCAAGTTCTTTCGTTTGGAACTGCAGTCCAAAGACAAAGTATCTTATCATAGTAGGTTCACGAAGATCCGACATTGAGATACCAGCCCAATGTACCAGTATATTGAGAGTATATGTAGATTCAACCCACGACTAAAGGTAAACGGATGACGGTCCAAGGATGACAAGATCCGGTATTGATCATGTGGTTGCCAGAACATGATCTCGTGATTGGAGCGGTGAGTCCAGGTCCAAACGCCTCTTGCAGATTGGTCAATTCATGCATTTGTGGCTTAGGTCGTCGCGGTGAAGGTACCTAGATACACCAGGTTAGTGGAAAGTCCAATAAATCGTATGTGCTTCTTCATTTCTAAAATGTTGGGTGATATCGCTATCAACACGCACCACTTACTAATATCTTTTCGGGGTGAGGTTATGCGGTACGACGCACTCCAAGCTCCTACACCCAATCAGCTATACATTGATCTTTTGAGCGATAGCGAAACTCTATCAGGTTAAGGAACTAAGCCCTGATCTCCCAAAAAGGGAATGCTGTGTTATTAATTCTAGACAAAAAACCCCGCACCTAATTCGGATGGTTTTCTTGTGAATTACTCTTATTAGGCACCCCGCATGGCATAAGTTCTCCAAGAAACTATTAAGCATTTTCTAGAAGTTCCAATCATCGGCAGTTGATGTCCAAAAGTACAACGCGGCCATGATCTTGGGCCAACAAATTGGTTCGTCCGCATATTGCAACTTGGCAACGTTACTATTTCCCAGTAACTTATGTACTTTTTAAACAGCACAAGGTGTCTGTCAATAACGTGGCAAATCCATTGGTGAAGAAAGTGCTACATAAGCGCTTGGAGGTCCGTGATATCACGTATGTACGACTAGGTACCTTAGCTAGTCCCTCCAAAGTTTAGTGCTGTCGGAATTTTTGTGAAAGTATTGATGGTAATCTAGTTGCAGATACATCGGATATCTCGGGGAAGTTGAGGGGAACAGTAATGTAGATACGTGACGAGCGAATAGCCATGGTACACGATCTCAACCTGCCGTCAAAATCTAGGTTGCAGGTTAGACAAAGTACCGGCAGTGAACTGCAACAAGTGAGGTAGAAAGTAAACCTACCTACCGGTTCTTGGTATGGCGATATCCATTATCACAACATGAGAATTTCGACGGCGTAAAAATCAACTCTGGAATGTCGTGTATAGCGGAGAAGATCCAACAAGTGTACTTTTCGACAGTATCAAGACAAGTACCAAGTACCTAGGTATCTTTTGGCAGGTATTAGGAAGCTGAACCCCCACTGATGAAGCTCAATTCCCAAGATCGCCGTCCCAGGAATCCCGTAGTTGTCTGAAGAAATTTGAGTGAGAAGCTCTCCTAGGAGCGGAATTATCAAGCGACGTCTACCGGCTGGTGTGCAGATAAAATTTCCACGAGCAGCAAACAATTCCCACGTTGAAGATTTGCATAACAAACGGTATGTGATAACCAAAGATGAGGTGTTCGTTTTCCTACACGTAGGATCATCTGCGTAGGAGGTTTATATTGGTCTCAGGGATGCAGTACTGTGTCCAAAAAAAAAGGAGTGTTGCAATTGGACCAGTAGCAGGTATTGCCGTATAGTTGTAGGGCGAGTTACCGCTTCTCTGTTATCGATCGGTACAGTATCGAACTATCCCCGGGACAGATATTGGCCAGACATCCGGATAGCGTTGGGGTGAGAAGTTCCTTTTGGATGACGTGGAATAGCAGCTGCAATGGACACCCAGTACTTGGGTTTGGTGGTGGATGATGGATGGTGGTGGATGGGGGAGGAGTTCCGACCGACTGATGAACATCAGCTTCGGCGGGTTGGGAGGTTAGAGGATGAACAGGGCAATCAATGCGATAGAAACGAAATTTAAACATGGCGGTTGTCTGCATCTCGCTGGAGCTTCTAGAAACGAATATCAACCAACTTGGCGAGCTAGCTAGCTTAGTCGCCCAAAGAATGTTCCTCCGGTTGCTCGCGAGCGGGGCGGACCGTTGCTGCTACGGCTGCTACAGCTGCTACGGGCTACTGTTGGTGTTGTTATTTTCTCCGAAGGGTGTGTGTGAGTGACAAGGTTCTGCCTGGCCGCAATCTACAGTGCTCAATCATGAGGGAGTTCGCTGGATCCATGTCTGGCGATTCCAGCGCGCCAAGCCACATCCCCTCGGTGTAGGGGTGCGGGGATTTCGAGGTTCGTCCGGTCTTCGCTTTGACACGGAGTCGCTGCTCGGTAGTGGTAGCGGTAGTGCTGGTGGTGGTAGTGCTGGTGGTGGTAGTGGTGGTGGCAGTGATGCGATGGTTGGCTGGTGGGCATTTTGGCATTTTGGTGGTTGTTGATTGTTGGCACATCGAGTGTAGCACAGACGGGCAGACCGACACTGTGAGGAGGAGAGTGGGATGGAGGGGTGAAGCGGGGCGGCTGTCACGGGGAGCAACCCACAGCATCAAGCATCACCACGATCGAACCATGCATACCAAAAGTACTGGCCCAAGTACCATGTACCGGTACCGCACATCCAATCCGTTGCTTCATCGACTCGACTGTTTTCTTTCTTTTTTCCGTTATTCACACTCCACTTCATCACCGTCTATGTATCATGTCTGTCGTCTTTCTTTTTTCTGCACATCATAAGACGTAGTCTGCCAGCCTTCTCGCTCAGCATCTTCGCCGCCAATTGATTCGCTTCCTGCTCTGCGACTTCGACTTCTACTTGCTGGCCCTCGGTATTCGCAACATCCAACAGCCCATGCTCGGACTACCTGTTGATCCCCGACTTGTTCAAACTGCCTTGCTTGCCTTTCTTTGCTCCCTATTTTCGTTCGAACGCTTTCTTGTGAGCCACGTACATCGTTCGTGCGCTCACAACTGTCGGCATGCTGCTATTTTCCTCCTCCACCCCGTTGTTAAAACCATTGTACAATCCTCTGAATCCTCTGAATCCTTCCACAATTCTTGTCTATACCACGATAGAAAACGTCTTCGGATCCTCCGCGTACGTTCAGAATTGACATCTGCTTGCTCGACATTATCCCTGCCTTCTTATCCCATCGTCAATCGGCTCGGTATTTAACTATAAGCACCTCGAATTGCTGCCAAAGCATTCAGTTGCCAACATACGTCTGTTCGGGGGAGGGTGCTCAGTCTGAAATTCGTACATGCTAGATCCTAGAGTCAACTTGGAAGTGCCTATTTGTTCAGTCAACGGTCAATCACTCGCAGAGGTGCACATCCACCTCCTGCTCGCGCCAACTGTTCCTGTGCGACCACCTGTGTTGAAGATGAGTTCGGGCTCATTGCAGAGGGAAGTGCTCCCCTCAAAAGAATCGCTATACCAACCGCCGGCAACGAATACTTCGGAAACGAATACGCCGGAAACGAATACGCCAGCCTCACCCAACACTTTAGTACCAAAGACGTCTATACCAGCCAGGCGTTTATCGATGACAGATTCGGCTATGCGTTCTCCTTCGTCCAGAGTACCGTCTCCGGTAAACACGCCAGCTATAGATTTTACGACTCCATTTCAAACTGTGCCATTTCCAAGGGTCAAGTTTGTGCAGAATGACGGACAGCCCCATGCCAAGAGGCGCAGGATATCTGCAGCGTATGTGGGCCCTTGATAGCCGCCATTAGCGCGAATTATTTGGCGCGTGTTGATTGATAGGTGTGAACAGATGCAAGACTTGCCGCAAGAGAAAAACCCGTTGCAGCGGGGAAAAACCAATGTGCGAGACCTGTAAACAGACTGGACAGGAGTGCCTAGGATACTCAGATCCAATACCCAAGGGCCTTCCGCGGCAAGCCCGCCGCGATAGCAAAAGCACATCAGATGGACAATCAACAGAGAGAACCCGATTCTTTGGTTCTCAGAACCCAAGGCCTCACCAGAGACATGCTTCTCAGCCGGCTGTCCTGCCTAGCCATCTCTCTCTTCGTGGGATTTCGCCGCGCAGGCAGGAAAATTCCATACTTCACATGACAGAGGGCGACATAAAAAGAAAGCAAGGGATGGGAGATGACTTTGACCATGGGATGACTGAGGATTGTGACAGCCCAGAGCTAACGTGTAAGGTCCCATTTTCCTGAGCGGCACGCATAATTGTTAAACTATCTAATTCAGATGAACTACCCATCGCCACGCCACGCGCCAATAGGATGCCTTATTTCAGGTACTTTGGACCCACTGCAATCGTTCCTGGGTATAAGCAGATGGTCGTCGAAGTTCGAGACCCTCGGCCGGCTTCGTCCCAGTCTGTCGCTTCAAGCTCAACTGTCACCTCACCGGTATCATCCCACGATAGTGTCACCCCAGCAGTTCTTTCACAACAGGTGCCGACAATGGATGAGAGTCTTCCTTTATATGAACCCCATGAATCTGGGCACGTCCACCCGCTCATCTTCCACCTTGTGGATACATTTTTCATCCACCTGGGAAGCAACTTTCCGTTCCTCCGGAAAAAGCATTTTATTCAAGAAGTAGAAAGCGGACGGGCAGATATGCTGCTAGTTGACGCTGTTTGTTCCGTTTCGGCCCGGTTTTCTACTCACCATTTGCTCTGCAAACGTGTGCCTAATGCACGGGGAGTGCATTTTTCCGCCCGTGCGAAAACACATGTGGTCGATAGGTTCGCGTGCCCCAATTTACCTTCGGTCCAGGCTTGCCTTCTTTTGGCCTATTCCGAGTTTGGTAGCAATAGAGATAGCGGACTGTGGATGTTTCTAGGGTGTGCTATCAGGATGGCTCAAGATCTCGGTCTGCATAAGCTGGCGGGAATGAGGGGTGAGCACAAAGGAAGGGCTGAGGAGCGCAAGCGTGCCGGGAGCAGGAGCTTTACCCCGGACCAACGAGGAGAAGAGGGTCCAGTTAATTTCAACGACATAAAGAAAGAAGACGAGGACACAAAGTCGCAGATAGATGACAAAGACCCGAAAGAAGCCGCTGAGCAGGAGAGAACAGATACTTTCTGGGCCGTGTACTTCCTGGATAGGGTCATATCATCCGGAACAGGACGACCTGTCACGTTGAAAGATTCAGAGATCGAAATCGCCATGCCACCCCTTGAAGAGGCTGTCGATGATGGAAACTACCCCCAGCCTTTTCCGGCATTGATCCGGGTGATCAATTTATATGGAAAGGCCACCGACGTACTGAACGATAGAACAACCAAACATTCAGACGATACATCAGATACCCTCAAAGCCCTCGCTAAGATAACAGAAGATTTACACGAAATGTACCAGAAACTTTCGCGAAAACTGGACTTTAACGCCCCTAACTTCCAACATTACGTCAAAGCTCACCAGGCTTCAGTGTTTCTACTCCACCATTTCTGGTTCCACGCTCTCATTGTATTGCTTCACCGACCCACACTTCTCGTCGAGGGCCGTACGCCGCAGCTTTTTCCAAATTCCCACGAGCTCTCGATGTCGTCCGCAAAAACGATTGCGGATATGTTCCAATTTTCAGAAGCCATGGGGCTGGATATCAAGGCGGCTGGTAATCCATTTACCAGCCAGCCCTTGTATATCGCCGCCTGCGCTTTTCTTCAAGAGTCAGCTTCACGAACCTCCAACATTCCCATGCCTGCTGTGGCAACGCTGTCACTGGGAAGCGAACCAACCGGGGAAACAGCTTCTGATCACATTCGTTCTTTGCGCAAATCTCAGCATTCATTCGTTGCCCTGGCCTCTCAACAGGACTACCAACACTGCTACAAAGCTCTGAAAGATATCGAACCATATTGGGGTGGTGTGGGATACATCCTGACCGTCATGGACCAAAAGGCCAAAGGCATTGTCGACCCTCTGCTCTACACAGACGAGGAAATGGAGAGTAGCGAACTATGGCGACCAAAAGTTTTCGATCTCCTCAAACGAACACGCGAGATGTCAACGGATCCAACGGAGCGCAATCACCACAGCGCTGGAGTTCAGAGCCGCGGCGAGCAAGAATTTCCAGGTGAAGGTTTGTTGTACCAAACTGCAAGTCGTCGTCTCCAAACCTCACCGCTAACTGGCTTTCAGCAATCGGCGTATCCATGACCGGTCTTACCGACTCCCCAACCTCAGTCCTAAATTTCATGTACCAACCTGACTCTCCAGCATCATATACTACTGCATCTTTCTCACATATGACGCAGCAACAGCAGCATCTGCTACCACCCCGATCTTTTCCAGAGGAAGACGTAATGCTGGGACTTACATCAGGCTCGCATATAGGCTCCACTACTGCGGGGTATCATCAACAGATGGACGGAAGTACTCCATTTTTTTCGGATGTGTTCAACTTTTCGAGCGAGGTCGATGTAGGTACGCTTTGCGAGGGGTGGCCATGGTATACACCAATGTATATGCCTGGATTATACAGCTGGTGAAGGCGGGAGTGATCGGAAGGCCTAGGATGAATAAAAAGTTTTTGTGCTTTTTTTTTTTTTGGTGCTTTTCTTAGACTGTTTTTTTTTTTTTTGTTCGCGGGCAGAAAAAAAAACTGGCGGTGTGCTTTTTTTGGGATTGCGTGGGCGGATGGAATTGATGTTTTTTTGTTTTCTCTTCGTCGCGG
>MU122092.1:245844-281036 GCA_014904905.1 Wilcoxina mikolae CBS 423.85
AATTGATGCCCGGGCCACGATGTATGCTCCAGTAGCTGTTTGGAGTGCGGGGAGGGAGACGTCGATATAGGTAGCGTTGTTTCCGAAAAGGATCATAAGGATCATGATCCACGCGATCAAAAACCGCTGGATAATGTCGTCGTTGTAGTACATATTCATGACATTCGTAAGGTCTGTCCATATTCGCCTATGCATATCAATTTCCAGCCCTCAATTCCCCTTCCCCGGGGGCTTCATCAATCCCACTCACCACGCCGGTCTACCCAAGTCAGCCCCCCCACCACCAATTGCGTGGATCCGGGATAGAACTCACACAAAAACCAAAATATACTTTCCCAAATGCCTAGTACTCGTAGGATGGTGAATACAATCCTCCGCAAAGTTCGCGCAAAGTCCAATATACCTATTCCCCCCCCTCATTAGCCCCTCCCCCTTCCCCCCCTTCCCCCCCTTCCCCGGACACCATTCACTCACAACAAATCCAAAAACAACTCAAACTTCCCCGCCTGTCTCGGAATCCCATCATCGCACTGTTTATGCAGATCTCCATCATGCGAAAAATACTGTCTCGCCCTTGGTCTTGCGACCAGGTGTTTTCTCGTCCTTGCCTCTTCGTGGTGGTGTGGGGGGTGCGGGGTGCGGATGGCGTGGATCACGGTGTGGCGATGCTTCGTTTGTCGCGGGTGGACGTGGTTGTGGCCGTGGTGGTGGTGGTGGGGATCGTGCGGGTGTAATAACGTCGACATTGTTAGAGATGCCGGGAGAGCGAGGGAGGTGAATGGGGGGGTTTTATGAAGGGAAGGAAAAGAGGTGCGTCATGCAGGCGGTAGAGATTATCCTGCAGACGCTGTGAGGTCGAGATATGCAAAGAGACACATACTGCGTGCCCTAACCCTTTGCTTTTTTTTCTGTGCGCGCGAAGAGATTAGTGATCGTGATACACTGCGGCCATGGCATCCAATGGCAAGGGGAATTGCTGGCTGCATGTTGCTGCATTATTTTTCTGGGAAAAACCATGGTATACAGACGTAATTGATGTATCTCTTGCAGCGAATGGTACCATTGTACCATGGTACTTCAGAAATGCAGTATGCAGTATCACCATGAAGGTTGATTACTTCGTGTCCCTGAAACTCTAGATCTCCGCCTGATAACGACCAATTGCAATGATGGATATGGACATGTACAGTCAATCCCAACCTTAATTCCATAAACATCCAAACAATACTACTCAGGGCCGCCAAAAATCCTATGGCTGAAGCTTCCTTGTTATGGAAGATCATCTCGAACTGAAGTTCCAGTCGCTGGCATATGTCTGGCACAGAGGACGTGTAGTCGATAGGGCTCGAGCCCGAATTCGAATCCACCAATCCACCCCTCTCGACCGAGAAGCTTTTGCACAACCTATCACCCATGACTATAGTGTCTAAGACATGTTTCATATGTCTCGGGGAAGACAGTCATCTCGTATGGAAGCATTCACCCCAAATTGGCAGTCGGGGTTGGCTGCCGTACCCCCAATAAGTAATCTCAGAACCTTGGCGGAGACTACATATAGCCCCAACTACTGGCTGCTATGCCAGTAAGCATTTGAGAACCCAAGTATGGCTTGGTTGGTCCAGGTCCATGACCAACCCTAACCGCCAAAACAGACGTGATGGTCTATGATTTCACAACGTATTCAAAAAAACCCGGTTCTACTCTACAGGATATATCTCCATAAGTCATATCTACTCCCATAACGACGTCTACACATCTATTCTACTCTACTCTACATATCACCACCGAAACAAACGCCATTCGCCAGCCGCCACAAAGCAACAAAGAAACTCCAAAACCCCCTCTATGTCTACCACCCACCCATCACCCCCCCCTAAAAAAACTCCCCACCCTCCTCAGCCCTTTTCCGGGGGGTAGACTCTTCCTCTCCACATACTCATACCCCGACTGCCTCCCTCCATTCTTCTTAACAAACTCCTTCAAGCTCCTCTCCCTATTCCTTCTCTGCCTCTCCTCACGCTCCGACAAGAACAGCGGTGGAGAATCATCCGTACCAAGGTAATAAATCGATTCCGGCCATGCATCTGGTACGCTGTGTCTCCGGTGGTGGTGGTGGTGGTGGTGGCGGCGATTATATTCCTCCTCCTGCCTTCTATATTCTTCATGCCTTCTATATTCTTCCTGGAGTCTATACTCTTCCTCCTCCCGCTGCTGCTGTCGTCTCTGTTCCCTCCCAAGCCGCTGCACCTCAGGGTCTACAAGCGTACTAATATGCCCCTCCTCCACTCTATAATCGCGATACCGCCTTCGCGAATCCGTGTCTCGGTGTGTATACCTTCCAAAGTAGTCGGCGAAGCTGCTTCTTCTCCCGCTTCTATCTCTATCCTTCTCTCGTTCTCGTTCCAGGGTGTCGGCGGAGAAGCGGACATGCGGGGTGGAATTTGATCTTGATCGCGGTGGGGGGTGGTTGGAGAAGGTTTCGAAGGGTGCCCAGATGTAGTTTGTGTGTTTCTTCTTCTTGGGGAGAGGAGGAGGAGAGTAGTAGATTATTGGAGGTGTGGGTTGCGGGAAGTCCGGTATCATGGTTGGACCCGGTTGCTTCTGCTTCGTTTTTTTGGAGGAACTGCTGCGGAACATGGTGGTGGTGGTGGTTGTTGTGACGAAAGGAGCGCGGGGTGCGGGGTTATGAGGAGGAGGAGAAGATGAGGCGGTGGATTGGAGGACATGCATGACGTCTGAGGGGTGGGCAGTGTATGGGTGTGCTTTGTTATAGATACATAGATAGACGGGCCCTTTGTTCTAGGAGGCATGGAGGCGTAAAAAAGAAAAACACAAAGAGCGAAGGGGGGGGCGTGTGGCTTACTTTTTTTCCTGGTTGAAGTTAGATCACCGTGTAGATTCTGGAGGTGGGAGAGATGGTGAAGGAGGCAGATGGTTGCTCTCTGGGCAAAGGCGAGTTTAGACTTTATCGTGGTGGATGGTGCCGGAAATGTCTTCCAGAGACAGAAAAGGTGATGGTTGATCTCCCGCTGGAGGAGGAGCTGATAGCGAAATCCATATGACCAACTTGAACTCCATAACCGGTATCCAGCATCAAAGACAAAATTCTCGCACCAGCTCGTACAGCTGACTTCCACTTCTTCTTCGTCCCTGTAGGCAGCGGTATGATATCATCTCGTCTCGTCTCCGCAGGAACACCCGCCGTGTGTATAGTTGCAATAGATGTGAATGGATGGAGTCATGTTCTGATCTCCGGTGCAGCTCGGAAGCCATACGCCCCTTCCATGCGACGCACACACCCACATGGGTTTTCTCTGGGTCGCCCCGTGGTGGTGTTCACGTGGACCACTGCATGAAATACATCAGACATCACTCGGTTATCCGGTGAGATGATGAGCCACAGAAATATCGCAATAATTAGGTTTTTCCCAACCGACATTTATGGCATTCTCTCGCCAATGCATGCGCACAGCCAACCGCATGTTGAGATAGCCGCGCAACGTCCCAGGAAGGTTTCCGGTGAACATAGCCGTCTCGAGGGTTAGCGCCTCATCGTATCAGATATATTCTGCACAGCCCTGCAGTTGGATAAGTACTAAGTATATGTTTCGCATCGTTGATCTCGAGAACACACCATGGCCATGTGATGAAAACACGCTCGAAAGCGCCGAAACACACATAACCGGGTTTTTGTATCATGGGGTTTCCAAAAGCAAAGTCGCGTCGTGGTGAATACACTTCCTGGGTATGTGGCAGCCGTTTGATGGTCGCATCTAGTAGGGCATAGGGCACACCACTCCCTTGTATATTACCCCTGAGTCTTTCTCCTTCTCTCACTCTCTTCACTCTGTACCTTAGTCGATACACACGGTTCTCCCCATACAGTAACACGAATTGGTGGAGTCATGTTGTACAGACGATCGTCTGAGAACGAACCGAGACGGAATAAGAGATGGACGAGCAAACATCGAAACTCGCATTCGAGGTTCCAAACCTCAACCTGGGCGACTCATTATATATTCGTGTTACTGCCGAACCACGGGGTTTCTACCAAAAAAGCCCGGCATAGTAGTCCTCTCCCCGTGGCCAGAGTCCACGCTCCGCGGTGGGTAGGTATTGATGAGAATACTGAATATCACAAGTCATCACTCACTCTTACAAACAACATTCACCTCTCGCTCTCATTCACAATTTATACACAGATTCGCCACATCGCAAAACAGCAACCCTAAATATCCACCACCTCCCCCTCCAACCACTGCTTTGCCTGCCAATACAACCTATCATGTTCCTTCCCCGTCACCGAATCCCCCTCATTCCTATGCCCGGGCATATCCAACTTAACCTTAATATTCCCCATCGTAGCCTCCTGGCAATACGCGAGGTACCTATACCCCTTTGGAAACGCCATCAACTTCTCATCATCGAGCGTTGGGATCTTCCTCGGGTCCACCGGGATGAGTTTATCCTTCTCATACCAATGCCTCACAAACACCGCGCCCCACTTCCCCTGTCTCTTTTCAAACAAAAAGCAGAATCTACAATCACTTTCTGCATCCACCTCGCATCCATCGAGTACAAACCGCTGCGTGATTGTTGCTTTCATTTTTGTCACCGCGCTGTTTTAATTAGTAAAGAAGGAGGGAAGATGGGGGGAGGTACCGATCTCCTTGGATATCTGTAGTAGTTCCGTGGATACGGTGCATGATGAACGCGCCTTTATCCATTCCTCCTTGGGAGGCTTTGATGAAATCTGCGATTGGAGTTCTTCCGGTCCAGGTGGTGTACACGAATGCGTCGGGGTAGTGGAAGATGCTCTTGAAGTTTTCCCATTCGCAGGCGTCGCTTTTGTACATATTAGCTTCTATCCCCACAGCGGGGGGGGGGGGGGGGGGGGGGGGGGGGAAGGAGGAGAAAAACCGGTAACAAGGCCACCCTTCGGCGAGTTCGCGGATCTTGTAGCGTTCGAGGGCGAGGTCGTCGGGGCCGTTGTTGCGGATTGCGTTTTCGGGGCGGGAGCCGGCGGGGAGGGAGTGGAGGTCTGGCATTTTTGTGGGAGAAGGAGGAAGAGAAGGAAGAAGAAGAAGGTGTTGATGGATAGAGGAGATACGAGAGACGATGGTGGTGGTGGTCATTTATTTATTTATTTATTTATTTATTTATTATAGCAAAGGGCCAAGGATTGATATACTTCCTAACTACAGTGTGTATGTATCCTCACAGCTGCATGCCGGAAAAACCATTAGCCGGCCCCCCTCTGGATCCGGTGGGACTCGGGAGGGGGATGTGAAGGGTTTGGGCGGAGTTGCGCGGGAAGGTGCGGGGTTGACAAGCGCCGAATCTCGGGCTGTGGTTGCCAAAGCCGGCGTTTGTCAACCGTTCTTGGTCATAGGAACTTGTTCACGTTTAGCCATAGACATCTCCAGTTGCAAGTGGAGTGACATAGCAGATACTGCCATGGGAAAGATAGTCGTTGGTCATGATCATAGATAGTCTACGAACAGCTCATCATCGTTTCCAGAGCTTTATCGGGGCCAATTCAATCACAAACTGTTTCAAAAAATCTCTCACCGGACCACGTTTCTCATAACAGTAATCCAAAATCACTTTGTAGACTTTGCTCTATGTATATACACCAAACCCATTCTCTATCCAAAATGATATATGCGCGCACCAACAAAAGACCGATGTGTCACTCCCCCACTATTTCGTCCACCTCCTCTCCAACTCCTCACGCACAACCGCCTGCGTATGCTCCAACTTAAATTCTTCCAACGGGGCCTCCCTCCACAACATCTGCTGGGCAATCCCCTGATGCACCATCGCCTCCGTTCCATCCACCAACTTCCACCCAGCCGCCTCAGCAAGCTTATACAGAGCCGTCACAGGCTTAGGATGATAACACATTTCCAACATCGCGCCCTTTTCCTCACGGTTCAAAAACTCCTCCGTAATAGCCCTACACACCAATTCCCCCTCCTCCTTCGGTGGGAAATCGGGAATAGTTCCCACAATCAACGCCGGTGTCTCCAAAGCCTTTGCCTCCTCCACACTTCCCACCCAAATCAACTCACCCTGGAACCCAGCCTCCCTAAACCCCTTAATCACATCATCGACTTCGGAGCGGATCCGGTTGGTAAGATAGACCTTTGACACACCGAGCCATTTCCACACCGCATAAACCGAGCTCCTACATGCACCACCACCACCAATCACCAGCGCAGGCTTCCCCTTCGACTTCTCCAGCACACCTGGACAATTCTGCAGGAACGCTTCACGGACACCGATACAATCCGTGTTAGTACCGATATACTTTTTCTGTTTCGTCTCCGGGTCCAGACGGATAAACACGGTGTTGATAGAGCCGATCATAGCGCCTTCTTCGGTGAGTTCGTCGACTTGTGACATGAAAGTGATTTTGTGAGGCATTGTTACGGCGCTTCCGAGACAGTCGGGGGATTTGAGGAGTTTGACGAATGCCTGGATGTCTGAGGATTCGAAGAGGCTGTAGTTCCAGGGGATGGAGTGGTCGGCGAAGAGTGTGTTTTGGAGGAGGGGCGCCATGGAGTGTGAGATGGGGTTGCCGAAAAGGTAGAATTTGTGGGGGGTGGTGAGCGCGTCTTGGGTTAGTGCTGAGGTGCCGTGATTGAAGGAGGCGGCGACGATGTCATTGTCGTTTGCGGTGGTGGTGGTCATTTTTGTGGTTGTGGTGTTGGGGGATGATGAAGGTGGATGTCTGAGGATCTGGTAAAGGAGAGATTGGTAGTGGGTCGTAGTGGTGGATATAAAAAGAAGACTTCACACTTCTAGATAAAGAGGAGGACGATGGTCGTTAAATGTTTTGTGCAACAAGCATCTCACTGGTGGGATGTTTCAAGCAAAAATTATTAGCCGATTCTGCGGGGTATTCTAGCGCCGGCAATGCCCCGCACCATATCGAGGAGGCCGTTGAATAGAAGAACACCCATCAATGTTCGGAATAGTAGGAGTTTAGGAGTTTGATGCAGGATATTCTGTGAATAGATCTGCTGTTTCAAATCGGGAGTCGGCAGAGCCTTTCCATAGGGCTAGGTAGTAGAGTAGAGTAGAAAGAATGACGTCTGTTATGGTTGAGGTGAACGGTGAACTTCAGCGTGAATCAAATTGAAATCTATTCAAAACAAGACAAAAAAGAAACCTAGACTCTCGCGTCCACTGCAGCAGCCATAACACTTGCTGGTGCCCTTCTCCCCGTCCACATTGAAAACTGATGATAAGCCTGCTCCTTCAGTACATCAACTCCCCGTGTCACCTTCCAACCCTCAAACCTTCCCCCGATCTTCATCAGCGCAGTAACAAGCGGTCTATATGCCATCTCCACAAGAACCCCATGCTCTGCACCATTAAATAACGCAACCGGAATATCCTCCTCCACAAAATCATCTGCGGGTACGCACGCCACGATGGCACGTGGCGTCGGATCAAATTTCTGGGGAACCTCGGCATAACTAGCGTAATGCACGAATTCCAACGCGGGGAAATCTTTTTCCAGTTCCTCGGCCTTACTTCGCGTGCGATTGATCATGTACAACTTCTTGACGCCCAATTTCTGCAGCGCATAACATGCAGCTCGTGATGCTCCTCCTGCGCCGATAACGACTGCAGACTGTGTATCCACCACAGGACCATTCCAGTTCACTTCGATGCACGACTTGATTCCGAGCCAGTCTGTGTTGTCGCCAACCAGCTGTTTACTACCGTCCTCGCCGTACTGCACAAGAACGGTGTTGACGGCGCCGATGAGCTTGGCTACCGTGCTTTCGGAGTGGAGAAACTTTCCGATCTGGAGTTTGTGTGGGAATGTCACCGACGCGCCGCCAAAATCGGGTTGTGCCATGATTTCGCGGACATTTTCGTCCACGGCGACGGTCTCGAAGATGCTGTAGTAGTGTGGAAGTCCTAGCTCTTTGAAGCCGGTGTTGTGAAGCGTTGGCGACAGGGAGTGCGCAATGTTATTGCCGAAGATGAAGTAGTTGCGTTTCGGTATCTGGCCGATCAGGTGCATGACCTGGTGGATCTGAGACAGAGTTAACTGTCCTGGGGTGGCGCTGGATGGGATGAGGTCGTGGGTGACGAAGGAGATCGGTGAAACGGCTCGCGAGAGTTGGCCGTGGGCGCCCGTCCCAACAGCAATCAAGGGTTTGGAGTGGTTCTTGCGGTACTCGCGGACGAATAGGGCGAGCTCGTGGGAGTCGTACTCGTCTGTGGCGAGAATTCCGAGCAATACAATATCTAGACTTGCATGTTAGGTCATTCTCTAAGGCAGTTGGAGCAATGTAACATACCACCAATCTTCTCCGCTTGCATATACCGTTCCTTCAAAACTGGGTCTCTCCACCTGATGGCACCGCTCCAATCTTGCCAGCTAGCCACCAAAAATGCATTGCCCTTCTTCTCCTTCAATGTGTCCACAATTTCTGCCGAGAAATCCAGCTCAACATTGATATATTCACAACCCGCGTTGATTGCAGTCAACAACAGCTCCAGCGCCTCTGAGTGTTTGTCATCCGGAAACTGGCCACCTTGAGAGCATGTTCGAAGTGTAAACAAAACGGGTAGATCTGAATATTGCTTCAGAAGCGCAATCTGCTGAGAAACAAACTCCGGAGTGGTTGAGCTGAATAGGTCGGCACGAAGTTCCCATACGTCTGTGCCATAGCTCATTCGCCTGAGATTGGGTAACGCAGCATCGAGAGATGGGAAGGTTAAGGAGAGGATGTAGGTTTTCTTTCCTGCTGCATAGTTCTGGTGAATTATGTCTGTTGGAAGGGCACCGTTGCTACCGTTGGTTGTTGTCGTTGCAGGCATTGTCTTGGACTTGCAATTGGAGTAGAGAAACTGCACAAAACACGAGACTGCTGCTGCTTCTGTAATGCTGCTTCTGTAAACTAGCTTGCGACTGCCCGTCTGATAGATCATATTTCATGAGTCTCTCCCTTCGGTTAAGATATGAAGGTCCGGATCTCACTGCCGGTGAAGCAGCGGTTAATTCCTTATCCGGGGCTGCTACGAAGTCAAGATCGTTTCTAAAGTATTTAGCAGCACATAATACTTGGTTCAGGGTTCTATCCTCCGCAATGTCTTCCTCATCCGACAAAAAATACTACTACCTGGCTGGCCAGGGTGTGCGACACTCCATCGCACCAACAGTCCACCAGACCGTCGCCGACTCCCTTGGGCTTCCCTGGGAATTCCAGCTCCTAGATGTGCCCAGCGTAGAAGACGTAATCACCACCTTCCGTCGCCCGGACTTTGCGGGCGGCGTGGTGACAATGCCATACAAGCAAACGATTATGGCACACCTCGACGAGCTCGACGACGTAGCAACCACCCTCAACGCCTGCAACAACGTCTACCTCTCTCCGACCGGCAAGCTCGTCGGGTCAAACACAGACTGGATCGGTATCCTTGAGTGTCTACGGAACGCCTCGTCCGACGGGCAGGGAAAGCCGGCGTTGATAATCGGTGCTGGGGGTGCCGCAAGAGCTGCTGTCTATGCGTTATTTACACATCTAAACTGCGGAACCATCTACATCATAAACCGGCTCGCCTCCGAAGTGGAAGCTCTCCAGGCCGACGCAGAGAAGTATTCCGCTACTGGAAAGGCTCTGAAACTCATCCATATCGAATCGATGGAGCAAGCTCGTGCAATCCCTGCACAAGAGTCGCCATTCTATATTGTCGGAACCGTACCAGATTTCGAGCCAAAGACGGAGACGGAGCAGGAAGCGGCAAGTATGCTGCGATATTTCTTTGAGAGGGAGAAGGGCGTGTTTTTGGATATGTGTTTCAATCCAAGGAATACGAGGAGTTTGAAGGCGGCGAGGGAGAAGGGGTGGCCGTGTGTGGAGGGTATCAATATCATTGGGTGGCAGATTGGACAGCAGTATACAAATTGGGCTGGGGAGGAGAAGGCGAAGCAGATTCCTCATGAGAAGGCATGGGAGGCGCTGAGAACAGCGGCGGACAAGAATCCATTCATCAACAAATAGGATTATTAGAAAAATGTATACTCTTTATTTCTTGTAATTACTATACCTAGGTAACTATAGCTCTTTTTGGCTTGATAAGATTCGGGCACCGGTGATCTGACGTCATGAATATGATGGTAGCCCCGCGGTCTCCGCCATGTACTGTACAGGACAAAACATAATCCGCTCATCCCCACCCAAAGCTCTCGCAACTTACAAACTCACGGGATTCTTGACGGACATTGTGTAGTCCGTATAAAACAGCCGGCGCAGCATTTGTTTCAACATGGATGGTTGAGAACGCTCCGAAGACAGGTTCGACCGCATGCAAGTAATCACGCAACTACCTAGGTACAGCGATCTTCAAAATACCCTAATTCTTTCGTACAGCACACTATCTTACTTACACATCTATCTCATCCAGCCTTAACGCCTTGATACACTTCTTCCACGACTCGATACCCCTCCGAGCATGCTCTGCTGGCACTGATGGATCGGGATCAGACATCGACCTATTGAAAAGCTCCAGCGAGACCCATCCTCTATACCCCCAATCAAAAATCCAAGTCTTCAGCATCTCCAATACTGGCATGTACCCGCCCAACTCCTCCTCAAACGGAAATAGTCTTGCATTCCTCGACCATATCTGCGAGGTATCATCAGCTCAGATTCCTCCACAAACCCCATTATCAGAACTTACCATATTCGGCTTCATCTTAGGATTCCACCACTCATGGGACTCACTCAACAGCGGCGAAATCCTCTCCGCATCCGAGAGCTGCACATAATACACCTTCTCCAACGGAATCTCCTTCAAAAACTCCGCAATATCTTTCCTTAACCTCTCCTCTGCATTCTCGCGCAGCCCCGACTCCGCAGTACAATCTGCCCACGTCTGTGCCAAAATCTGGTACGTGTCCAAACACATTCCAAAGTTTGGTCTATCAACCTTCTGTGTGAGTTTCCAGGCACCCTGCCAGGTATCGGTATGAGCACCCCACGCCATAGTCTCATACGCAAACTTAATACCAGCCTCAGCACCAATATCTGCAACCTCCTGCAGATCCGCCACAATCTTTGCCTCATCGCCTGTGGCAATCTCAGGGTCTTGATGGAACATGCTTGGGATCTGGATCGTGGCTGTTCCCAGGATCTTTGCGATTTTAAGCCAATTCCGAAGTTTTGCGATTTTCTCGGCGTGGCGCTTTGGTGACAGAAGGCCGTCGTAGTTCTTGAATGGCTGGAAGACGACGATCTTGAGGGAGTACTTGTCGCAGATGTCGCGGAAGTTCTGCGCTGAGATGTGGAGGTTTTCTTCGAATATGCCGGTGGTCATCGCCCGCGCGGGAAGCTTGATGTCTTCGTAGAAGAGCTCGATGCCTTGGAATCCTGCCGCCGCCGCCGCAGAGAGCTTGGTTTCTAGGTCATGGTGGGCAGCACGGCCCAGACTCATGGACGCGATGGCGATGGGGAAGTGGTCGATGAGTTTTCCGGTCATTTTGGGATTATTTTTTTCTCTCGGTGGGTTTTTGGGATTTACCACTGGGATTTCTGGGGACGTTGTTTGCATTGATATAACGAGAGAACTACGGATAGTAAACAATTGGCTTGTTCACGCTACGATAACGTACATAGGCTTCTACCGGATAAGACTTACTCCGGTGCTTCCCCAGATCATCCACCCACACCAATCGACCCCGCACCCGGGCCGAGAGCGAAGCGGGCGGGCCCGGCGAGTGGTGGGGAGAACGACTGGGGGAAGTGTAGTTGCCGGCGTATATATCCGCAACACCACGCAACAAGCAAATTCGTAAACGTAACAAAACAAAACATCACAAACCCTCACTCACTCACTCACTTCCCCCTCACCTCAAAAAAAAAAAAATGGCACCATCAATCCTCCTCCTCAACGGCCCCAACCTCAACCTCCTTGTCCGTTTCCGTTTCCGTTTCCCCCCCTTCTCTCATCGCAATATATCTAACACCCCCTTAGGGCACCCGCGAACCCGCCATCTACGGCTACACCACTCTCTCCGACGTCGAGGATACCTGTTCTTCCATCTGCGCGTCACGAGGCGCCACCTTCAGCGCCTTCCAATCCAACCACGAAGGCGCACTAATCGATCGTATTCACGCCGCGCGCACCGAAAAGGTTGATTTCATCATCATAAACCCTGGAGGATTCACGCACACATCTGTAGCTATACGGGATGCACTGGCGGGTGTTAATATCCCGTTTATTGAGCTGCATATCAGTAATGTTCATACTCGAGAGGCGTTTAGACATAAGAGTTTTTTTAGTGATCTTGCGGTGGCGGTTATTGCGGGGTTGGGAACGTATGGGTATGAAGTTGCGTTGGGGTATGTGTTGCAGTTGGAGAGGTTTAGTAAGAAGACGGAGGGGGAGGAGAAGAAGTAGAGATGAGGGAGGGAGGGAGGGAGGGAGGGAGGGAGGGGTTGTATATATCCATATGTGGAAAGAAAGATCTTTGGACTCCAATCTTCTCTGCTTGTGAGAAAATAATGTCAGGAAGCTTACATGCAACCTTATATGAACTACGTGACATACCGGCTAAGATACATACATCAAAAAGCGAAAAAGAAAAAAAAAAAACACCCGAAACGCCTGAGATCAAGTTTCCCCGCTTAAATACACAGACCCAAAAATATAAAAAAAAAACCTACGTGAAATGAAAGAATCATCTCTCAAGACTACTTCCACCACCAGCACCCAGCATATCGCCCAGATACTGTTCCAAAACTGTGTTTAACCCCCGCCCAGCGTAGATGTTATGTTGGGGGGTCTGAACACTACTGTCATCGGCAGTCCGCCCACCACCACCTCTGAGACCTGGGTCTTGAGGAGTACCGGGTAGCATATCTAGCGTTGCATCAGGGCTGAGTCCAACATATCCAAGATTCTGCATAAACTCCGCCGAGATACCGTTATGGGCCCTGAACAGGGGCTAGTGGTTAGTGAGAATGCAAGGACGAGGCTGTGTGGTACTAACCAGGGAAGATCAAACATTCCAAACTCATCATCTAGAGTATCTGGGCTCACAGCAGACTGTTGTTGTTGAGGCTGTTGTTGTTGCTGGAACATGGGGAACGGTAGACTTTGTAATCCTGTGGAGGAAGATGTTGCAATGTTACTGGCGTTCAAATCTTCTTCTCGGAGAGACATGGATGGGGGTTGTCGTGAAGGTAGGCGCTCCCGGAGGTGAGTACTTCCGATCGAAGAAGAAGAAGGATAGAAGTCTTGTACTATCATGCCATTATCTGAAGACCCACCCGCAACTGATGAACTAGACGAACATGGTATGAAACCTGGGGATCTTCCAAGGTCTGTATTCTGTTTGTGTGATGGGGTAGGAGCTGATTTGACTGGACCCATAGCCTGTGAAGGTAAGTGGGCGTTTCTAAAAAGTGCCCTGCCTGGCTCAAACCCGTCTGCATTGCAGAAGCTCATCAGATTGTTGTTAAATATTTTCGCTACTCGGGACGCAGGATTGTCTGGACCTTCGCTGGCCATCGGGTCGTTGAAGATAGACGCAGCGTAATGAACAAAAGGGCATGGAGCAACTCCGAGCGAGCGATGGGAGTTGTAGGTTTCGAGAATAGCTTCTGTCGCGGAAATTGCAGTTTCCTTGATTACCCTAGTAGCTTCGTCCATACGAGAATGCCCAAATATCGGGGCTTGGTGAAGTCGTAATAGCGCATGAAGGTATAAGAGGTGGAGATTGAGCTTATGTGGCATTGAAGATATTGGAGACAGCAGTGGACTCGAATATGTCGAAATGTTGAGAGAGTATGCCTGGGGTAGGTCTCGGGCCCAGCTACGCAGTTGTTGTAGAAGGGTTTTCCTTTGAGTTTCCAAGTCAGGATCTTGCCGTGCTTGATGACTGGGTTGCATAGCGATCCGTCTAACTATCCGAGATAGTTTTACCAGTTGATTGAAAACGGATGTAATATGAGCCGGCTCGTGTCCACCACCCATATCCTCATGTACCTCGATTTCCGGCACACCCTTCCACACATCCCACTCCTCCCAGCCATCCTCGGGAACAGCCAAAATACCCCAGTCACTGTCAGCCACATGCGGCTTTCTCTCCATCCAGAGCGCCATCAAACATTCCAACACCAGGTAGCCCATCCATGTCCGTCTGCCGAAGGGCGTACTGTCTGTCGAGTTTAGGCCAATATCTACCGAAATGCGCCCGGCAAGGCCAATAAGAAGCCAGGCAGTGCTGAGTTGTAGCTGAGAAATGCTGACAAGAGAGAGTAACAGGAGTGCCTGAACGTGCTCCAATCCGTACTCTTTCGAGTGGAATAGCAACTTCTGGGAGGACATGTAAAGTTCTGTAGAGACAACAGGGGAGATGAGAGTGTTCGGACTTGATACATTGCCCTTTCCTTGTTTCACCACTCCCTCATTTTGTGCACATGCCAATGCAAGAACCGCATATAGCAACGCTCGCTTCCCTGGACCAACTTGTTGAGATAATATTGCAAGATTACCTGAAGAAGTCGGCGCGCTGATTGTGTGGACAACGCGGACAATGTCGTATTTGTCAAGTATCGGAAACCAGGCATGGCTGTAGGAAAAGTAGATATCGATCAAGAGCCGGAAATTTGATGGGATACTGGTGGTGTCGAGAGGCGTGTCTCCCTGCTGAAGCAGTGGAAGTCTGGTAGGGCGATCGTTATGTGATGGGCTAGGTGTAGGATGGGCGAAATCGGGCTGCGGAATATATATAGACCCGAAAGGTATGTAACTGGTGGTAGGAGAGTTCATTGATGTCATGGTCGGAAGATTCGAAAGTGAGAACGGATGGTGGTGGATATGAGAAAACCCCTCGCTGCCGAAATTCGGCGTGGGAATGTCGGGTGTGGACTGAACGAATGAGATGCCGTTGGCGCCTGTACTGTCCCCATTCTGCGAGACAACATTGCCGTCCCGGGAGTTTTCTGGTCCGCCAACTTCGACTATATTTTGCCCTACTTCCATGTCTTGCATTTCCTTGTTTCGTTGGTTCGCTTGGTGTGAAGCGCCGGGTCCGGCTATCGAGTGTGGTGCCTGTAGTGGACTTCGGGGGCTTTTCGGCTTCGGCCCATTAACATCCTTCGGTAAGAGTTCTACTCGGAAACATGCACGAGTGAGATCTGTCGGGTTAGCGACACCCTTGTCGAGTGACGGCGGTTTCTGACACTTGAGACCACCAGCTCCGCTCGATTGTAGAGTTTCTAAAGCTTGGAAAACGATGCCTTCCTTCCAGGCTTTTGTTAATCGCAATCCGTCCTCAGAGTCGTCCATCAAGCTCGCTGCATATTGCTCAACTAAGGCAAGCAGGGCCTTGTCCGCTGCCTTAACACTAACGAGCAGCAAGCCCAATATCCTCTGCAAAAGCTTTACGGATCTCTCCAGCGCAGACACACTACCAGGCACCAGGCCCCGTTTCTTGGGTGAAGATCCGTAGGAGCACTGGATTGACTGCGACGAGCAAGGGGAGCAAGTCGGCTGGATCCCATCGCACTTGATCTTTTTAGACCGGCATTGTTCGCAGGCACGCGAAACCCGAAGTCGCTTCTGAACTGGAGCGCCGGTGTCTGAGGTGCTCATTGTTTAGGACCGGCGCCGGCGGCAGTCATAGAGGCGCCGAGAATTGGAAGTCCAGTGGGGACCAGCTGATACGCGTATATGGCGACGAGGAGACGAACGGAGCGGATGAGCCTCGCATCCAGTTGAGTGTTGTGAGGTACGTGCTGGAAACAGCCGGAGCCGGAGCATGAGCATGGATGTGACGAGCGAGGAAACCGCTCGACAGGTGCCAGGGATCAATTAATGCATCCGAGGTTCTACCTTCGTGCAAGAAAGAGTTCGTTCCCCGCATCCGCGTTCCCCGCATCCGCCATCCCCACAGGGGACGTGCGTGCTGCGCTTGCACCTCTGCGGAGGCACAGCATTTCGGTCGATCTATACAAACCTGTATAAGCACTGGCACTCTGGCATTCTGCTGCTGAGTGCCATCTCCGCGCATATACTCGAGTGGTCTCGGTCGGCTGGACGCTGGGCAAAACTTGGTTGCTCTGCTTAACATTGTGTGATCTCTCGCCAGTCTGGAAAAGCCAACTGAAGCGCCGGAAGTGATTTTATCCGTTGACAAAACGTCCTCCCCCCCGTCTGCCCGGATCGCGACACATGCTCTGCCTTTCTCTTATCTGCTATGCTGTTGCTGCTGCTACTGACTCCACTTCCCTCGCGATACCACCAGCTCAATGAAGCGGAAGGCTGATCATGTTCACGGCCTCGAGTCTACGGGGTCCAGCCCAAGTCGGCGCCTACCACCCTCACCGCCCCAGAACGTCGCAGAGTTCCCCTATGCGCCATGCCCACGCACCGACGATTTTTCTCCTAATGCATCGATAGCATTGGTCGGGTTGCGTGGAGTAGGAAAATCCACGATTGGTGTTATTCTATCCTCTAGCCTTCGTCGCCGCCTCATCGATGGGGATGTGTACTTCGTCAATTCCACCGGAATGTCAATCGCGCAATATGTCAAAATTCACGGATGGCCGGGCTTTCGCGCCAAGGAAGCCGAGCTTATGGACGAGATATTGAGGGAGAACGAAACGGATACGATCATTGTCTGCTCCAGCGGATGTGTCGAAACGGGGAGCACGAGAGCTCTTTTGAAGCAGTGGATGGAGCGTCATCCCGTCATACACATCATCCGGAACGAGACAGAAATACAGGACTACTTGCGGCCAGTGTCGCCGAGCTCGTCGCCAGCCCTACGACCAGGAAATTCATCGCCAGCTCTACCTCCGGGGGACACGTTCCGGCGTTTGCTTGCACGACGGGAACCAATGTATTCGAGCTGTTCGAACCTGGTGTTCTACAACATGTGGGATAAGCAACAGCAACCCACGGTATCAACTGGTCGTTACTCGCCGTCTTCCCCGACATTGAAGCATGTAGAGCAAGACTTCCTTCGCCTACTCAACTTCGTCTTTCGGCGCGAGATGGCTCCTGTTTGGGATAGGCAACACGGTTCCCACCCCTCATCAGCGCCAGGGTCAACTGCCATAGAGGACAGATCGTACACGTACGCGCTTCGTGTGCCGCCGGCTCGTTCGTTCGGGACTCTCGACCAGACATTGGTAGGACTAGAGGAGGTCGGCGAGACTGTGGACGCGTTTGATCTCAGGGTTGACTTCCTTCTGGATTCTAACTCCAGCTCGGATTCAGACACCCGACAGTTCTCGACTCTGTGCTTCATATCAGAACAGTTTGCTACTCTACGGCGGCAGTCGAGCGTACCAATAGTCTATCATGTCAAGACGAAAGATCAAGGAGGCTGTTATCCCGCAAGCCCGCGGAACGTCAACGAGGAACAGGCATACTTCAGTCTTCTATATCATGGACTCCGTCTTGGAGCCGAATATCTTGTTGTGGAATTTGGATTCAGCGACCAATCGATTCGAGATTTGGTAGCCCGAAAAGGAGCGACCAAAATTATCGGTTCTTTCTTTGAGACCAGACAAGGCGAAGAGTTCTGTTGGAGTAGTTCGGAACGGCTACGGGTATATGAACGGGGTGCAATGTTGGGTTGTGATTTAGTCAAACTGAGCCAAAAGGCAAGAAACACGGAAGACAATTTTGCCGCCATCTCCTTTGCCCACGACATAGACAGACGGAGACAAGCCAGTGAAGCCAAAGGGCTCGGCAAGCTCCCAAGATTGATATGCTTCAATACTGGAAGCAAAGGCAAGCTTTCACGCATCTTGAATAAGACATTGAGTCCGGTTACCCACCCAGCACTGGTCGCACGCCAGCAAGGGACACCCCCGGAGGACATCGACACTAGCAATGAGGAAGACATCACGCCTAAGGAAGCACTTACAGCTATTCATGCATGTGGTATACTGCCCCGCCTCGATTTTTATATTCTAGGTTCGGCGATTCGACATTCCCTCAGTCCAGCAATGCACAATGCCGCCTACAAAGTGTACGGAATGCCACACAACTACGGAATTTGCGAAACACCCACGATAAACGACTTTCTCGCCGTTGCACAATCTCCTTCTTTTGGTGGTGCCAGTGTGACCCTGCCCTTTAAGCTCGAAATCATTCCCTTGCTACATACTCTATCTGACCATGCTAAAGCTATTGGTGCCGTCAACACGGTCATACCTCTTCGTTCAACAGATAGTGATGGCAAAGAAGCGCCGTTAGCATTACATGGAGACAACACGGATTGGATTGGAATACGAACATGTGTTCTTCGATGTCTCACACCCGTGAATGCAATTACACACAGCACCACCGCACTTGTCATTGGCGCTGGGGGTATGGCTAGGGCTGCTATATATGCACTGCAAAAAATCGGCGTAGAGAACATATTCCTCTGCAATAGGACTGCAGAACGAGCGATCAACATAGCACAGTATTTCAATGGCAAGAACATCAGCGGTCGTTCGACGCCGATTTCCGGGAGACCCTCATCGAGCCCAGCCGGCCATGTTGTACGGTACCTCCCGTTATCAGAAGCCGTTTGGCCTGCTGGACATCGCCTTCCGACCATCATTGTGAGCTGTATCCCCGCTCACTCGATCCTTGGTGCTCCCCCGGCAAACTTTACATTGCCGGACAAATGGCTGGAAAGCCCGACTGGAGGTGTCTGCGTTGAGGTATGTCTCTAATATACACACCATTCCTTGATACGTTCTGACACAGCTTCAGCTTGCCTACAAACCCCGAATCACGCCGCTTCTCCGGCAAGTACAGACGCTGGCACACAGGGGATGGATTGGTGTTGATGGGCTTGACGTTCTCCCCGAGCAGGGATTTGCACAATTTGAGTTGTTCTTGGGAAGAGAAGCACCGCGGCGAGTAATGAGGGATGCTGTGGAAAGCGCTGGAGACAGTAACACCAGTCAGTAGGTTTGTGGGCGATATGGTTAGCTTTTGGTTTTTGGTTATGGCGTTTTGGGGAGGCTACTTCTTTTCTCTCGGTATATAGTTTCATGTTTCGTGGCTTGACGTTGCTGTTTCTTCAAATGGTACATACAATGATATCAGGGTTTCCCTTTGAGAAGACGAATGGAATTAGCCGCGTACCACGACCCTGAAACATATGACGCCATGCCGCATTTGCCAGACAACCGCCCGCCTGACACTACAACACCATGTAATTATCCGGTTCCTCTCTACCCCTCCGCCCCCTCCTCCTCCCCCTCCCTCTCGATTATTACACCAACAGTACAAAGTAATCATAATCATAATCAACCATGAACGTAGCGCAATTTGTCCCCGAAGTCAAAACCATCGAAGACGTCTACCCGGAGGTGTCCCACGCCCTCCAGAAGCAGCGCTGGGAACATCTACTCGCAAAATTCGAGGAGAAATATGGCCGCCCCGCCGAGTTTATCTCGCGGTCTCCAGGGAGGGTGAACATCATCGGAGAGGTTTGTTTTCAGCTCATAGATTCCGCCCACCAAGTATCATAGAGAGCTAATGAAGTCGAGTTTATTACAGCACATCGACTACATGCTCTTCTCCGTTTTACCTATGGCCACCGAAGCCGATCTTCTCCTCGCCGTCCGCATCACCCCAGAAAACTCTACCATCAAAATTTCAAACGTGCTTTCCAACAAATTCCCCTCCCGCGAATTCCAGGTTCCCGCTGCAGGCGACGGAGATTTGGAAATCGACTCGACGAAGCACGAATGGAGTAACTACTTCAAAGCGGGATACCGTGGTGCACTCGAATTTCTCCGCCGCAATGGCCTCCCGGCTGCGCAAACCCCGCCCGGAATGGAGATACTGGTCGATGGAAACGTTCCATCAGGCGGCGGACTTTCCTCCTCGGCTGCGTTTGTGTGTGCGAGTGCCTTGGCCGGTATGGTCAGTATGGGTGTGTCGACTGTTGATAAGAAGGAGCTTGTGAGCTTGGCTATCGTTTCGGAACGATATGTTGGTGTTAACTCTGGCGGGATGGACCAGTCTGCGTCTGTGCTGGGATTGGAAGGGAGTGCTTCTTATATCTCGTTTGATCCCGAATTGGCGGCGGAGCAAGTGGCTTTTCCAAAGACGACACCAGAGCCGGTGTTTTTGATTGCGAATACGTATAAGACGGCGGATAAACACTTAACGGGGCCCATACATTACAATCTGCGTGTGGTGGAGACGACGTTGGCAGCGGAGGTTCTGGCAAAGAAGCTACAGCTTGGCCCGTTACCTGAAGATGCTGGTCCGCTAGGATCAACATTGAAAGGTGTCATGGAGCTCTACTTCGAAAAGAACCCCTCCGATCACCCCCTCGAGCAAAAGCTGGAAGAGATTGCACAGATTTCTGAGATGGTACTCCACCAAACCGATGGTTATACCCGCGAAGAAATTGCCGAAATACTAGAAATCCCAGTCGAACGTCTTGTCAGCCAATACATGACAAGATTCCCCATCCGCGCCGAAAAATTCTTGCTCCAATCGAGAGCTCTCCATGTATTCAAAGAAGCCGCGAGAGTCGTCCAGATGTACAAGCAACTCGCGGTATCTTCGGCGGAAGAAAACCTTAGTGAGGATGTCCTCGTGCGTCTGGGGGAGTTGATGAATGCGAGTCAGAATTCGTGTAAAGAGCTATACGACTGCTCCTGCGAAGAACTAGATCAGCTGTGTAGACTTGCAAGGAATGCTGGTTCTTATGGAAGTCGGTTGACTGGAGCCGGATGGGGAGGCTGCAGTGTGCATCTTGTGTCAAAGGATAAAGCGGAGGCGGTGAAGAATGCGTGGATGGAGGGTTATTATAAGAAGCTGGAGGGATTGAGCGAGGAACAACTGAATGAGGCGGTGGTGGAGACTAAGCCTGGTGCTGGAGCTGTACTGTTTAGGGTGCAGGTGTAAGTCACGGAGGGGACAAGTAACGAGTTCAAATCAACATGGTACATTGATATCCCATATATAAATTGTGCCTGGCCCGTAAAAGTGAATCCTTCAACTCATGGAATGGCTCCCCTCCAACATCTCCCTAAACCAAGAGTGAGAATCCATGATGATCCGTCTTACTACTTAAGTACCCAAGTATATCATCACATGTCATTAGCAATAGAGCGTACCATCCCCTCGACTGGCAATAGGCAACACGCACTAAGGATCCTGAGGTGGGTTGGTTGAGCACCGTCCGCCAATAGCATCTCTGTTTAGTATTGCCAGTCGAGGGGATAAGTACGGCTTTGTTTTTAAGAGCCCGGGACAGGAGAATTGCTCATTCTTTCTCTGTTCCTGTAGAATCGTGAGCTGACTGATATAGCCACGGTAGTGATACCTTCACGGCATTGGCATCTGGTATATCACGATATCTTTGTCGAGGTTGAGAGGAGCATGAAAGATACGATATGATGATGATGATGGCAATTTCGAAAGGTAAGTATGTACAATGCATACAAAAGCTGGTGGGTGCAAATGGAAACAGTATCGGGTATGGGTAAAGCCGCCATGAGAATATCTCCGGCAATCCCAAGAATCCAAGGCAGAAATATATATCGAATCCACTCTGGAGCATTACTGTGCTCGGTGCATGAGTAAAAGTAAGGGTTACTCTTTCTCAATCCGTTCATCCCGATTGCCTGGTTCCTAGATCTACAGTGACGTATAATCAAAACCATCCGGCAGCCGATCCTTGAACATGCGCTTTCCTCGTGGCGTAAAGTAGTGATATCAACTCTCCTAGATGATTCGCTCGCTTTTCAAGCCTCACATGCGCCTTAAGACTTTCTTCCCTGTCCCCGAGTACGCATGTCAGCAGTCAACAAGGGGGCATCTGTCTGTGGTACCGGTACTGTCAATGTCAGAATCGAATTGGGCGTCTTACAGTACATGTCTCTCGCCAAAAAGATCAGTTCTCTGCCCAAGGCTGCGGACCTTGAAACTGGTAACATCTCGTGCGGTGGGTTTATGAGTGATGTATTGTGATGTGCTGGAAGATCAATGAGTTGGGAGAGCTTGAATACGCATGAATGTTTTGTCGTCCTCAAGCTCGAGGTGTTCAATGCGGCGGGAACGGGCCGGGGGCGTGCCCAGTGGCCCGGTTGCTGGGTGTTGGACAACGGAGAACGGGCGAACTCTTGAGCTCCGGCTCCGCCATCGGGGCGATGGCCGAGTCTCACTATGGTCGACTTCTGCGATCTCAGCTGGAATATAGATGGGACTCACCAGGCGGCGGCACGATGAATTGCAGGTCACTCGCTTCAGGGGGAGTGCGTTACTATAGAACAAGGCATTGATGAGTATATGGGGTTCGCGGGGATCAAGCAAGGAGGCTTCATATTATGCGGTGAGAACTCTGATAGCTGGGTAGAGTGGGTACTGGTACTTCTCCCTTTTCTTGCAGAGGTACACATGCGAGACCCCCCCACGCGAGAGATTCTTACTAGAGTACCATGTATGGGGTACATGTACATCCCGATTGCTGCAGCCTGTAAGTTTTTTGGAAACCAACAAGTGCTCCTCGATGACGATCTCACTGCAATTTGCATTTTGTGGAGAATATCGTCGTTTTGGAAGTTTCTTTTTTTCGTTGGTTTTTCTTTGCTGCCCCCTTTTATATCTCCGTTTCTTACTATCGTGAGAATTAGAACAAAAGTCTTAGACATGTTTGTCAATGCGGAGCATAAACAACCCGCCGATAGCCTTCGAACCATTGGTCATCGGAATGGCACTTGTAGATACCAATCATCTTGCTCTAATTGACTGCGAAATAATGTGGGGAAGTTCATCTTCCAGGATAAGAGGAAGAGGGTAGCTACTTTTGCGAATTATCGCCAACTCTTGAATGAGGGTCCCCCTTTTCTTCAGGGACCTTGAAATAGGCCCAATATCTCAAAATGCAAGGTCCCGGTGTCGGCTGTTATCGCTGGTCATGGAGCGACATTAATATCTGGATATATATCCACTCTCTCGAGAGAAGAAGCTGGAGGGGCATATGAAGCAAAAAAAAAGCGGGTTTTCGGGGTTGTCCAAGCCTGCTTTGTACCCGCAATTTGGAGATCGGAAATGGTTACTCTGTCCCGAGATTCCTATTCGCTGTTTCACCGTTGGGTAGTGCTGAGAGGCGTTGTTTCTTCAGAGTTTCGTGAACCTATCGTTGAGGTACGCTATTTAAGTGAATCCCCCCATTGGGTCATCTTCATTCTTCAAATGAACGTATTGGGTGCGATTCCCTGATCTGAGTGTACTCATTGAGCCATTTCGAGAGACTGTCAAGCGCCTCTGCACGGGCACGAAGCCACTCCCTCCGCTTTGCCGTAAACTTAGAAGGTGGGGCATCGCAAGGTCCTCTTGCGGGTGGGGGTTCAAAGCTTGGGGAGAGTGAAAGAAATAGAGTACATCTAGCCTATGGACGTTTTTGTTTCCCGCGGGTACTGGCAGACTTGTCGCCGGTGGCCATCGCACAGATCGCACGCAACCCGTGATATTATCGCTGGCGAGATGTCAATTATTTCTAGAAGCAGCAGCTTTAGAATCGTGATATTTTGCAGTTATCCGTCCCCCGCGCGGTCATTCATGGCAAAAACGCGAGCCGGGCGGGCATTTTCTCTGAGTGGATGATATCAACCGAAAAGAGAGAGAGAATTTTTTGTTTTCTTGCGTTCTCGTTTCCGGTTTGGCGTGTGCGTCCCGCGATTGGACCCTGGACCTCTTCCCCCTGATTGTTGTGGTACCGGTAGTGCATGCACGCACCAACTCCTCATCATCAACACCACAGCCACAAACAACAAAACAACATCATCATCTCGCCGTAGCAGAGACTTCTCGCACGCCCAACACCAACGTCTCTCACCACCACCACCTCCGCGTCTTTCTTCACCTCTACTCCCGCTGTCGAGACGCGTGCATCATACTTCATACATTCGTTTCTTTTCGACTTTATTCAATTTCGCTTGGTTCTGGAATTCTTCTGGGTGTGGGGTTCTCTCGTTTCACATCGACAGCCATCTCTCACCACTTTTGAGACGCTTCTTCTTCTTCATCAGAGTTCGCACGTCCTCTTGGTGTTCCAGCATTGCGAGTCACTGATAGAGTTCATAGCCGCAAGATTGGGTTGCTTGGAAAGCAAAGTGGTCTATCTCTTAATTACTCTCGGCTCGTGCTGCATTGCATTTGGGAGCCTGGGATTAGATATTACCACTTCGTCACGCTAGGGCGAGTTTCCCGTTTCGACAACGCCGTTTTTTATCCCGCAGGCTCCTACTTTCTCGGTTCATTCCCTCCCAGACAGACCATCTCTGGTCGTTCACTACTACTCCTTCTCTGCACGTCGCGAAGCTCTCCATCACACAACAAAAAAATGGCTACCACGACAACGACAACGATGCCGCGAACTCCGCGCTCCTTCAATGCGTCAAAACCTCCCACGTCTGCCCTACCAGCATTACCAACACTCTCCTCGAAACCTTCGCTTCAGAACCTGCGACGCACATCGCTTCTACCCACAAATAGTCCTGGTCGATCACTGTCAGGTGGTTTCGGACGACCCGCGTCGACTCAAATTCAACCTCCTTCATCCTCCTCCTCCACCACCGAATTAAAGCGCGCAGTCTCAATAGCAACATCGTCGTTTCCTCAGCCCCCAAAAGGAGCAACCAGGGTTGCTAGTTTACCGCCACCGAGTCCACGCGGCTTTCCAAATCCGAAGAGTTCGGGCAACGGTGCTGGCTACCCTTCAAGTCCTTTAGCAAGTCCTACACGACAAAACCCTCCAAGAGATTCGCTCATGCGGCCGAAGACGGTGTCATCTTCGGGAAATCTGTCGGCTCGCTTTTCTCGGGATAGCGCTCGAGACAGCGGTGTTGGTTTCTTGTCAGGAGCTAGCACGACTTCTGGCAGCGGCGAATACACGACTAGTCCACCACAGAGCAGGAGTAGCAGTGCTCAGGGCAGCTACTCTACTAACCCCACAACGATAGATGCTATCAGCCCTGGAGGAAGCGGCGATGATGGTCCGCGGGGAAGATCAGAAGAGAGGAACGGAGGGGAGAAGGAGATGAAGGGGAATGTCATCATCTCTGTTCGTGTACGTCCTGATGGACCGGAAGACCAGATGAGCAACGACTGGGTAGTGGATGGGCGGCACGGACAGGTTGGATACCGAGGGAAGGACGGCGGCACGTACGAATATGATAATGTCTTCAGCCAATCCGATAATAATGCCCGGGTTTATGAATCATGCGCGAAACGACTGGTGCGACGTGTTATGGAAGGATATCACGGAACGGTGTTTGCATATGGTATGACGGGGACGGGGAAAACGTACAGTATGCAGGGCACAACTGCGTCGCCGGGTGTGATACCGCTGGCAATCACCGACATCTTCTCATTCATCCGAGAGACGCCGCATCGAGAGTTTCTGCTAAGGGTCAGCTATTTGGAGATCTACAACGAACGGATACACGACCTCCTCGCATCGCAACCGGGCTCGACAGGGTTCGTACCGCTGGACCAGCAGACTAAGGGAGAAGAGATTAAGCTTCGTGAGGATCCGAAACGAGGTGTATATGCAACGCCACTGAAAGAGGAGATTGTGCAGAGTCCTACGCAGCTTCTGAGGGTAATAGCGAGGGGTGATCTTTGCAGACGTACGGGCAGCACCCAATTCAATGCTCGGTCTTCGCGTTCGCATGCAGTCGTGCAAATCGTTGTGGAAAGTCGAGACCGTGTCGCCGGGGCTTCTGCGGGGAATATGGCGGATAACCGTCGCGCGGGAATGAACGGAGGTGTCAGGGTATCCACGCTATCGCTGATTGATCTTGCTGGGTCCGAAAGGGCTGCAGAGAATAAGGAGCGACGAACTGAGGGTGCCCATATCAACAGGTCGCTGCTGACTTTGGGAACCGTCATCGCGAGGTTGTCGAAAGACGGAGAGAAGGATAAAGACGGCAACCATCTTCCCTATCGTGACTCAAAGCTTACTCGGCTGCTTCAACCTGCTCTCTCTGGAAACTCCCTGATATCCATTCTGTGCACAATCGCCATTCCACTTAGCACAAGCGGTGCTGCGAATCTGACCAATATCGGTGAAACGATGAATACGTTGAAATTTGCGGCAAGAGCAAAGAACAACATCATCTCGCACGCAAAGAAGGGTGATGACTTCCTTAACGGAGTGGATGCGGGTAGTAAGGCTTTGCTGGAACGATACCGTGCAGAAATTGCCGAGCTGCGAAGAGAATTAGAGTTGCAGAGGAGAAAGGACGAAGTAGAAACAGCAAAGGAACTCGCAAAGGAACTTGCAAAGGAACAAGAATTTCGGGAAGAGCGCGACAGCGAGAGGGTATGTAACCTTTTTTTTCGCAACCAACTTTCTTTGTTGGATTAGCCGCTCGGAGTGCAAAATGTACTGACGATCCTGGTATTTTTAGCACTCCGAACAGATGTTGGAAATGCAACTCGCGCGTACGGCACTTAAGGAGCGGATTGAACACCTCAATCGCCTAATCCTTTGCTCGAAGTCCTCGGGCGTTAACTCAGCACGATCAAGTATGCATGCACCACCGCCTGGACACCTTTCTTCACTTTCAATGCGCTCCTCCTCGGCACCACATCTACTTCCGGACCCGAATGCTAGACTATCTACGTCGAGCAGTGTTAACCCTAGTGATCATGACGAAGACTCCACCGGCGGCGAATTCAACGACGGCAATGCTACCCTTGCTGCACAAGTCCGTGCGCTACAGGCGGATTTGGGGGACAAGAATCGGTATATTGCAACTCTTGAGAAACGACTACTCCAGGCCAGAAGGAGTTCGCAGAGTCGAACCAGCTTCGGAATTGGCGGTAGCCCGCATAGGATGGTGTTTGGACCCGGGGAAGTGGTGGCCGAGGGAAGAGTGGAGGTGCTGTTGAAAGAGAAGGATGATGAGATTGCAGAGTTGAGGGCCAGGTTGGATGATAAAGAGCGGATGGTATCTGCACTTAGGAGCGCAGCAAGGAAGAGGGATGTGGCCGAGGTCTGCATCAAGAGAGGCAGCACTGGAGCGAGCGATGAGGGTGGGGGGTCCGCAAAAAGAGCAAGTGCTAGGAGCAGTAGTGGGGTGTCGTTGAAGAGGATGTCAGAAGAGATAGTGGGGAAAGAGGGGGAATTGGTAGATTGCTTTTAGATGTGCACCACGGGGAAGTGTAGAAGTGGGTTTTTCTTCCTGAGATTTGGGCGATAGACGCTTCTGGAGAAGGCGTTCATTGTTTTTTTTTTGTTTTTTTTTTTTGATTACCGGGGGCTCTTTTGTGTTTTTCTTTCCTGTTTATTTGCTTGCGTGTGTTTTTTTTTTTGGTGATGGAGCACATGTTCGGCGCGGATTGGTGTTACGTTTTTTCTGTTTTTTTTTGGGCTCTACCTAGGGAAAGTTCTTTTTCGTTTCTTCTGCTGTAGATGGCAGACTTGTATTTGTACCTTACTTCTCCGTCTCAGTCTCTACTCTACTTTCTAATATTCGTTCTTGGGGGTGTGTGCGCGCCGCTGGAGTGGTCTGGGGGGATGGGTGCTGGTGGGTTTTTCTTTAACTGTCGTTTCCTGCGCTGTTCTGTTACAATTTTGTTTGCTGTGATACCTTTTGTTTTTTGTTTGCTGCGGTGGTTTCCTTTGTTTATGGTGATGGCGGGCGGGATGGGAGGGGGAGTATGCGTATGATGTACTTAAGAGGTAGCTGTAGCTGTAGTCGTCGTGGTGTGGGAGTGTAATATCTATGATGCATGTTGATGAGATTGAGTTTCTTGCTTCCACTTGGTTCTTACACTTGGGGGGTTGCGGATAATGATGGTGACAAGGCATCACAGGTGGGTCCTGCGTGAGGGTCAAATCCCATCTCATCCATCGTGTTTGCAAGATGGTGCAGTGCTGATTGAAATGAACACATTCCAGGTACGCAGATTCACGGCATGTCGGAGTTTCTTATTCCCCGGAGTCTTGTCCAGCATTAACGTTTTACCGAATCGCCATCCTGCAGCAGTCGGTTCTGCGCACAGGCGAACCTGGTCCTTGGGAACGGCTTGGCGGGGGACTGTTTTCAATGACGTTGGCGATATGCGTCTATCATTTGATATTGATGCGTAATCATGAAGCGAACGTCCGGAAGCGAACGTCCATCCTTCATCAGACAGAAGCAGCCACGAGAGATGCAATTGTTGGTGTCACAGCTCAAGGCTCTCAAGCCCTCTCCTTTTGATACTTGCACTTGGTCTCGACGCGCATCGCGTCTTCGTCATTTTTCTCCTCCATCTCCTCAAACTCTATACATCTCCTCAAACTCTATACATCATCAACCACAAAGGAATCACAAAGAAATCTGCAACCGCTGCACCGCCACGATAAGCGTTCATCATGCCTCGCAAGCCTTATGCACTTGGGGCAATCGCTGAAAACTCTCGACTTTCCGCATCAGCTCCTCGCATCAAACTAGAGACGAAGATGTTCGACGACCTTGGTGAGATCGAAGTTGCGAATCCAAGTAACAGCGTCGATATCGAGAATTTCGTATGTGCTCCTACTCATTCCTTGGAGCACTGCGATTGGAGTGTCCTAACAATATGCTGACTGCTGTTTTCACAGCCTTCTTCTCCAGCGATTCCTGCTCCACCGTCAAGCAACAATCTGTCTGTGCCCACGATTAAATCCCGTCATCCATCGCCGCTTGCCGACGGACTATCCGTGCCAGCCATGGACCGAACACCGCTGAAACGTCCTGCGAGTGATAATCTCACCGCATCGCAATCAGCTCCCAAGTCACAGCGTCGATCCTCCGCCTTGGAAGGACTCGAAGGACTCCTCGATCCCGACAGCTATGACAGCGAAGATGACGGCGCCATAAATTCTGACTTCGCCGTGCTAAACCACTCACTTGCCGACGTTTTCGTAGATCCGTTGGCAGAAACCATGTTTATGTATCGCGATAAACAGCAGCTTGCTAAAGCTCCTCCACTTCCGCATGTGTTCGAGAATCTTCTGGAAGAGATCCCGCTTGATGACGATGCGCCGGTGGGATGCCGTAGTCGCCTTCGTCGAGGCCGTCTTGTGAAGAAAAGAGATCGTGACGAACTGGCTGGAAATCTCAGTAATGATGAGGATGATGGCAAGAATATCGATAACCTTTTCGGTGACGGTGGCGATGATGATTTGGATCTTGAGAACGAGATCGAACAAGACCGGAAAAAGATGGAGGACGCTGCCGATAGAATGGGACTGAAGCAGTCAACTGTTCTCATTCACCGTAAGGAAGAAATCGGAACTGACGAACGTGGAGAGGCAATGGTCCTCGGAGATACCTTGGATCAAGGCCCAAAATCGCCGCTACGTAACCCGAGAGTGGCTGACCAAGATGCGGAAGACGACATGGAGTGGATCCAGGGAAATCAACTTGGAGCCGCGGACATGAAACGCAAGTTCAAAGACGTTTCAGAGACCAAGATTATGTGGAGAGTACCTGATATGAGGACAGCTCTGATGGACCATCAGGTCCTTGGGGTCGACTGGATGCTCAACCGTGAGATCCAGCCTATGGTACCTATGGGTGGGTTATTAGCAGACGCTATGGGAATTGGAAAGGTATGCAAATCTCCCATCCCGTTCTTCCAGCATTGTGACTAACTAATATTTAAGACCATTCAATCCATCGCAATTATGTGCCTAAATCCTCCGCCTCCCCCACCAGACGATGGATCCAAATACAAACGCGGTGACTACCCTCAAACTACACTCGTTGTGGCACCAGTCGCCCTCCTTGACCAATGGAAAGATGAGATCGAGACGCATTGCAGGCGTAATACTTTCAAAGTCCACATTTACCATGGAAAGGGCAAGGATTCAATCAAGACAGCTAGGGACTTGGAGCAAATGGACGTTGTACTTTGCACGTACCAGGCAGTCATGCGCAGCTACCCACCAAAACCTAAGAACCGCAAATCGATGACCAAAGACGAGTATGATAAATGGTTCAATGATGCTTGGGACCGCCGTGGGATATTCCATCGGGTTAGGTTTTGGAGGTAGGTTGATTCGATGAACCCACTCGTTGGTATGTGCTAATATGCTCTGTTAGGGTCATCCTTGATGAGTCTCACATCATCAAGAACCGCCTGGGGCAAATCTTTATGGCTTGTCAAGAACTGGAGGCAGAAAACACATGGGCTCTGACCGGAACTCCCTTTGTAAACAGACTATCCGATGTGCTGCCAGTGCTCAAGTTCATTCATCACCCGTCAGCCGGAACATATGAGCAATTCAAGGCTCTTGGGTGCGAATCGAATAACCAACGGGGGGCTCAAAGAGTTCAGGCCATTCTGAGGAAGTATATGATGCGACGTACGAAACGCGACTATTTGATGGGAAAGCCTATCATCACCCTTCCGAAAAAACGTATTCGAAGGTTGAACTGAGTAAGTTGTATAGCTCGGACAGGAAACAGGCGACCAAGCTAATTAGACTATAGGGCTGAACAACGAGGAACGAGCTTTGTATGAGGCTGTACGCATGCATGCCGTGACTAAAATCAATAAATACGTGGAGGAAGGAACGGAGATGAAGCATTTCAGCACCATCTTGACAATGCTTCTCAGGTTGCGGCAAGTCTGCGACCATCCCTATCTAATACGTAGGATTTCCCCTTGGGATATCCATTTGTTTGCAACGCTAACGCAAGATTTAGTCCAATCGATCTCGAGCGACTTCACTGCGGACGACCTTGACCGCGCGCTCGAAAGGCCGTTGAATATGCGTGAGTTTGTAAGGGATCGATCAGGACCGCAGCAACGCACCACCACAGATGACGACGACGACAAGAAGCCATCTCAGCTCCGGCGAATCATGCAAGCTTGCAAACGCCAGAAGCCCATCGGTGAAATCACTCATTGTCCTCGATGTCAAGGACCGATCGAGGATCCCGTGATTGTCAAGAAATGCCGCCATGTGTTTTGCCGTGAGTGTTTGACAACTGCGATGGCGGAGGAAAGCCACTGCCCCTACAACAACGGTGCCTGTGGACAGCGTCTCCACGAAGGCGATTACACATCATTCAATGAGACCACCAAGAAAGAGGAGTTTGATATCGATGATGACAGCACTTGGCTCGATCGTGCGGACCTCATGAAGGATTTCCAGCACAGCACGAAAACAATCGCCCTCCGGAATCAGCTAAGGGAATGGAGAAGAAACCACCCCAATGACAAAATCGTGCTCTTCTCACAGTTCACAATGATGCTTGACATTGTCGAGAAAGTCGTCGATGACGACGAATGGCTTTATACAAGGTACCAAGGCGGGATGACTATGGGCGCTAGGCAGGAGGCGTTGGCAGAATTTAGAAACAACGGAGAATGCAAGATTATGCTCACGTCCATCAAAGTAAGTCCCTCACACTTTCTATAAGAACAAACAATCTAACACTATCTCAGGCCGGTGGAGTTGGCCTCAATTTGACGCACGCCAACCTCGTCATCTCCCTCGACCTCTGGTGGAACGCAGCCGTAGAATTACAAGCCTTCGACCGTGTCCACAGACTGGGACAAAAGAAGGAAGTTTTCATCACAAGGTTTATGGTGAAAGACTCAGTCGAGGAGAAGATGCTAGAGCTTCAACAAAAGAAATTAGGGCTTGCAAAGGCCGCGTTGGGGGAAGGACAGTTGGCGCTCGGGAAACTCACCAGGGATGAGCTATTGGGTTTGTTCGTAAGTTTCCTCTACACATACGTTTTGGTTATGAGTGATTACTGATGATGGGGTGTAGGGAGATATTCGTGAACATAACGGTAAGATGATGCTGCATTAAACGGGTGGGTGGGTTTGGCTTTCTTCATGAGGGGTGGCGTTACGATTTTGGGGATTTTTTTGCGTGTATGTGAATGGCTTTTTTTTCTCTCTACGGTTTGGGGATTATGTGGGAGGAGTACTAAGTGTTTACTTTGTGTTTTTCTACCGGTTATAAGGGGTGGGAGGGGGTTTGGGGGGCTATCTGTTTTTGATTAGAAATTCTAACAATTTCTCCTCTCGCAATGTCATGTGGGGGGGTGTGCGTGATGTTCATGATACCCTAGTGTATTTCTGGGAGGATTAGAAGGTAAGGGGACCGCGCGTCTATACATTATCCTCACTGGGCTGGACACGGTGCGAATAAGTGGTGGGAAACTTCTAATCACCACGAACCGGCAGCAGAAACATGCAGCGAGTGCTTTCCTGTGATCATACATTAGGTACAACCAACAAAAACGCTAAGTATGTACACTCCGGGTGGGAGAGTCGAAGGGAGTCACTTTGGTGTTCCTGGGATGGCTATATTCTTGGACGGATGGAAGGGTGGAATCTCGTGGCCCTCCATCTCTTTATGAAGACTATTCAGAGACCCGAAAATGTGTGAAGAACTAGCGATTTCTACAAGTCTACATTCTCCAGGTTGCTACTGAATCGCTTCCTGAAGATATTAATATGTATGTGTGTATATAGGTACAAGCTCTGGTGGCGGCTTCGCCGCCCCCAGAGTTTGAATCAAACCCGTCTTGCAGTAGGATTTGGATGGGTACCTGTTAGGGGTTTTTCCCTTAGCAGGTACACGAGGTACGAAGGATGTCCATGGCAATCTGCGTTCGGCCACCTGTCATTATGATTGGTCGATGTTACACCCGCAGCTATCCCATCCTTTGAGCGATAAAGTCCTATGCGATATATGAGCCTATCCAATACCGAGTCCTGGCAAAGCGGAATGATTAACCTGTGCGTAGGCAGTGCACCTTCTCGATCGAACAGCGATAGTCACGACACTTAGCTGGCGAAGGCATCAGTCTCGAACACTTAGGATAGTATGCTACTATATGCCTAGACCTCCGATAGTTAGAGACGTCATGAGTTGCCAACGCACTATCACGCTATTGTGGGGACTGTCGGGTCTGCTGTGCATGATAGTTTCGACCAGAACTACTTTACCTTATCAGCAATATGGGACAGCCGGCTAGAGCGGGGTACGCCTCTACACTCTCTGGCAGGCATACGTCACAGCTCGAGAAGTGGGACTTTACTATGGGGATAACTATACAGTCTAGAGACTCCATATATTACCTGCACCCCTGTAGTTAAATCTACCTGTTGAGAGCTTGTGTATGGGTCGACTTTCCGAGTAACAGAAGATCGCAGGTGGTCTGGTCCGACATAAGCTGCAGTCCTGCAATGGGAGTAAAAGCCAGCGAGATGGGAGGTACGATATATAGCATAGCAGCAGCTGGTCACCGACGCAAGTCTATGAGGGTAAACATATCCCTGCAACCCACTATCCGATTTAACATTGAGTCAAGAGATCTAAGAAGAAGTGATGGTTCGATGAATGCGTCAGCGGTCGTTGCCGAAACCTGTTCTCTGCATAAGCATACAGACCAGAAGAAAAGCAAACGGACTTAGTTGTTATGTGGCAAAACCTGGCGGCACGAGGATAACCTACAGGGATGCCTCGTACTTTAGAAAGTGCCGAACGTCAAACAGAAAAGGAGCGCAACCTACCGAGATCGAGTAACCAGCCTAACGATCGGAGGCCATAGCTATCTTAGTACAAACACCTAAGTCATAGAGAGTATCCAAGTAACTCGTTCTATAAAAGAACCACCTTTGCACCCGCAAAGTAAAACAGCAAGCTCTAGTAGCAATCCACAGTCAGAACACACCAGTGGACAAGACACTTGTTAGGAGTTTTCCCTTAGCAGGTGTACGAGGTACGGAGGATACCCATGGTAATCTGCGTTCGGCCACCTGTCACTATGGTTGGTCGATATCACACGTGCAGCTGTTCCATCCTCTGAGCGACGAACTTCTATGCGACATACGAGCCTATCCAATACCGAGCCCTGGCAAAGCGGAATGATTAACCCGCGCGTGGGCAGTACACCTTCTTGATCGAACAGCGATAGAAACGACACTTAGCTGGCGAAGACATCAGTCTCGAACACTTAGGGCGGTATGCTACTATACGCCTAGGCCCCCGATAGTTAGAGACGTCATGAGTTGTCAACGTACTATCACGCCATCGCGGGGACTTTCGGGTCAGCCGTGCATGATAGTTTCGACCAGAACTATTTTACCTTATCAGCGATATGGGACAGCCGGCTAGAGCGGGGTACGCCTCTACACTCTCCGGCAGGCACACGTCAGAGTTCGAGAAGAGGGACTTTACTATGGAGATAACTATACAGTCTAGGGACTCCATATGTTAACTGCGCCCCGGTAGTTCAATCTACCTATTGAGAACTTGTGTGTGGGTCGACTTTCCGAGTAATGGCAGATCGCAGGTAGTCTGGTCCGACATAAGCTGCAGCCCTGCAATGGGAGTAAAAGTCAGCGAGATGGAAGGTGCGATACGTGACATAGCAGCGGCTGGTCGCCGACGCAAGTCTATGAGGGTAAACATATCCCTGCAACCCACTATCCGATTTAGCATTGAGTTGAGAGATCTAAGAGAAAGTGATGGTTCGATGAACGCGTCAGCGGTCGTTGCCGAAACCTGTTTTCTGCGTAAGCATACAGACCAGAAGAAAAGCAAACGGACTTATCAGCTACGTGGCAAAACCTGGCGGCATGAGTATAACCTATGGGGATGCCTCGCACTTTAAAAAGTGCCGAACGTCAAACGGAAAAGTAGCGCAACCTACCGAGATCGAGTAACCAGCCTAACGATCGGAGGCCATAGCTATCTTAGTACAAATGCTGAAGTCATAGAGAGTTGACGAGTAATTCGCTCTATAAAAGAACCGCCTTTGCACCCGCAAAGTAAAACATCAAGCTCTAGCAGCAATCCACAGTCAGAACACATCAGCGGACAAGACACTAAAATATTATTGTTGTTTTCTTCTTCAAGAATATTTATCTTTACAATACACTTTATGAATTTTCGAGATCTTGATTCTATTGTTCTTTACGCTCACACCCTCTACGAACGAGCTATTACTCCAGCCGACTTTAGGTTTGCGAGTATTTTTATCCATACGTACGATATTGAGTACGAATATTTTCACTGGTTTTATACCTGTGAACTTCCGTCCGAATACCATAACCTCCCTATTGAGGACTATGAGGTCCATTCCGACTACGACGACTCGGAAGACCATCTTCAGGACATTTACGACTTCTAAGGAAGTAGGCGGCCATACTTTAGTGATAAGTATCCC
>MU122092.1:299908-329165 GCA_014904905.1 Wilcoxina mikolae CBS 423.85
GCGTAGGACTTCGTCGCTCAAAGGATGGGATAGCTGCGGGTGTAACATCGACCAACCATAGTGACAGGTGACCGAACGCAGATTGCCATGGACATTCTTCGTACCTCGTACACTTGCTAAGGGAAAACCCCTAACACAAAAGGAGAATGATATTGGATTAAAGAAGCCATTACTCCAGACCCTTAAGGAGCCCCACCACCACAAGGAGATTCTGGTTCGGAATCCGGCCTATCTGGCTCCAAAGATAAGGAAGGAGATGAAGGAGGTGGTGATGGTGGTGGGAGCGGAGGAAGTGGTGGAGATGGAGGTAGAGGTGGAGGAGGTAGTAGAGGAGGTGGTGGAGGGGGAGGCAGAAGCGAAAGAAGCAATGCAGGAAGTTTACATTCAAGTCAAATACCCCTACCTTCTTCTGGCAGTACATGCTATAGTATGCTACCTTTCAATCCTCACCTACCAGCCAGATTCTCCAAGAAAGGCAAAATAAAAATGCCTCCAGTCTTCAAAGGGAATAAGAAGGATCCCAAGGAAATCGATCGAAGGTGAATTCGATCAGTGGAACGTTATCTACAGTACTTCTGCAACGAATTCCACGATGATATTGACAAGATCATATGAGTTAGAAGCCTATTGGAAGACAAGGTTCTAGCTATTAGGGGTTTTCCCTTAGCAGGTGCGCGACGTATAAAGGATGTCTATGGCAATCTGCGTTCGACTACCTGTCACTATGGTTGGTCGATGTCACACCCATAGCTATCCCATCCTTTGAGCGACTAAGTCCTTGACGACATATGAGCCTACCCAATAACGAGTCCTGGCAAAGCGGAATGATTAACCTGCGCGTAGACAGTGCACCTTCTCGATTGAACAGCAATAGTCACGACACTTAGCTGGCGAAGGTATCAGTCTCGAACACTTATGAGGTATGCTACTATACACCTAGGCCTCAGATGGTTAGAGATGTTATGAGTTGCCAACGTACTATCACGCCATTGCGGGGACAATCGGATCAGCCATGCATGATAGTTTCGACCAGAACTACTTTACCTTATCAGTAACATGGGACAGCCAGCTAGAGCGGAGTACGCCTCTATACTCTCTGGCAGGTACACATCAGAGCTCGAGAAGTGGAACTTTACTATGGGGATAACTATACAGTCTAGGAACTCTATATGTTAACTGCGCTCCGGTAGATAAATCTACCTGTTGAAAGCTTGTGTATGGGTCAACTTTCCAAGTAACGGCAGATCGCAGGTGGTCTGGTCCGACATAAGGTGCAACCCTGCAATGGGAGTAAAAGCCAGTGTGATGGCAGGTGCGATACGTGGTATTGCAGTAGCTGTTCACCGATGCAAGTCTATGAGGGTAAATATATCCCTGCAATCCACTATCCGATTTAACTTTGAGTTGAGAGATCTAAGAGGAAGTGATGGTTCGATGAACACGTCAGCAGTCATTGCCGAAACCTGTTTTCTGTGTAATGTATACAGATCAGAAGAAAAGCAAATGGGCATAGTTGCTATGTGGCAAAACCTGGCAGCATGAGGATAACCTATAGGGATGCCTCGTACTTTAGAAAGTACCGAATGTCAAATGGAAAAGAAGCGCAATTTACCGAGATCGAGTAACCAGCCTAACGATTGGAGGCCATAGCTATCTTAGTACAAATGCCGAAGTCATAGAGAGTATACAAGTAACTCGTCCTATAAAAAAACTGCCTTTATACCCACAAAGTAAAACAGCAAGCTCTAGCAGCAATCCACAGTCACAACATATCAGTGGACAAGACACTAAAATATTATTGTTGTTTTCTACTTCAAGAATATTTATTTTACAATATACTTTATGAATTTCCGAGATCTCGATTCTATTGTTCTTTACGCTCACGCCCTTTACGATCGAGCCATTACTCCATACGACTTCTATATTGCGAGTATCTTTATCCAAACATACGACATTGAGTACGAATATTTTCACTGGTTTTACACCTGTATACTTCCCTCCGAATATCACAACCTCCGGTTGCAGACTACAATGTTCATTCTGACTACGACAATTCTGAAGAATATCTTCAGGATACATACGTCTTCTAAGGAGTAGGTGGCCATACTTCTTTAATAAGTATCCCCATAACAGTATCATATTTTGGACAAGTCCAAAAAGTGTTTATGAGGACAAATTGCATTGTTTGTGATAATAGGGGCTGCTGCGCAATAAGGTTTCTAAGTCACCCGGAGGGACATACGGTACAACATTCTTGCGCAGAGTACTGTACACAAGGCTGCAACGGAAACTGTATCACATGCAGTTTCTTTTTAAGAATTCAACCTCGACGAACGGAATTATTCACAAGACCGTATACATTACCCTCTCGACAACTTCACAATGGCGAGTTACAGATGCCGACTGACCTTCAGAGCAGGCCAGTTGGCACCGGCATCATCTGAAGTTGCCAAGTCCAAACAGACCTTGAGGCCCTAACCAGGATGGACGAAGAGACTGCAAGAACAGTACGAGCAATCGAGGAGGCAGAACTTGGACTTCAGACCACAGTTACAGGAGGGCGAGGACACGGAGATGAGTGACTCGGTGCAAGCCTATATAGGCCATCTGGATCAGGAGATGCAACGCCTAGTCGAGGCATACAACAGTGAGAAGGAAGCAATTGAGGAGGAATTCAAAGACGTTCAGCTAGGTTGTCAACTCTTCAGCCAACAGGTGAAAACAGACAGGGCTCTAGGACAATGGATTCTAGAAGGACACGAAGAACAAATACAGGTACTGAATGCAGTACTGAAGGAAACGAGGACCGAAATGAGCGGTCTTCAACAGCAGAATGATTGGATAGTAAAAGAAGCCACATAGGAGTTTGGAATTTTGCGGGGCCAAATTGAATGGTGTGAAGGACAGATCAGAACACTAACTTCGAGAGTGTTAGTCTGGTCCACAACATTCAAGATTGACCAAGATAAGATAAATGGAATAGAGAAGGCGCTTAAGGAGCAAGTACCTTCGTGGATGGATTTTGAAATTCTGGAGGCCAAATTCGACAAAATAGAAAGGAATCAAACAAGACTCACGTCGGCTTTTGAAAAGGCCAAAATTTCTGTTTCCACACTGATACACTCAGACCGAAGGCAACAAATTTCTCAGTAGCAACAGCAGACAGAGGAACGCCCAAGGGGCATATCACCCATCAGCGATACCAATGTTGCAGAGATTTTCGTCATTCAAGGAGGCTCAGGAACGGATATCGGCTTGGAAGATGCACTACCCCCCGAAGCTGCTGTGGCACCTGGTAGATCAGGAGGGATACCACCACCAGAAGGAATGGGCAGAGATCCCCCACCATCTCTACCACCTGGATCTTCTCACGCTAGTAGGTATGAGTCACAGTGATGCTGATGCAGCAATATTCAAAGATCCAAAAGACAGAAGGACTCAAGGCTTAAGCTGTCAGATCCAGTAAAGTTCAAGGGAAAGGCATCAAAGGACTTTGAGGTGTGGTGGATGAGTATAAAAGTATTTATCGGGGACCAACCTCACCTCTTTACTCGTCCAGGTCTCAAGATTCAGTATATTCATGGACGATTGGATGACCACGCCCTGGCTTGGCATATACAGTGGGAGGCAGAGGCTCAAGCCGGAAAATACATGTGGAGTTGGTCAATATACAGATCTGCAATTAACGCCCGTTTTCACAACAAGCACCAACAGGAAACGGCCTATAAAGCAATCATGGAGCTCAAATATAGCAGTAACGTTCAGGATATGATTACAGAATTCGACACCCTGAACGCTAAGGCCAAGATTGTGGGAGTAGCATACAGGACCATACTTATGAGCAAGCTACCACCACAAGTCTTTAAACAGCTCAGTCTCATCAACCCGGTAGATAAGACTGATGACGAGCTCCAAGAAATTATTATTAACGCCGGAATGAATGTTGAAGTTTGGCAAGCGACAGAAAGGAACTTCGGATTTATGGGAAAGTCTCGAAGTACTGACAGTACGTCCAGCCGAATCAACAAAGATCGAGGAAAGATTCAAAAGCCCAGTGGTCTTGGCTTCGGATTCCAAAGACAGCAACAACGTTTTGAACAAAAGGGAACGCAATAACGAACAGATAATCGAGGGTCGTCTAAACCCAACCCTTTTGTTAACTCTGACAGCAAAACATTTCGTCAGCTAACGGAGGGAATCGACAATGGAGAATTGGTACGACAGAGAGCAGCAAAAGAATGTCAACACTGGGTATGGCCCACCGACAGAAAGGGGAACTACAACACTATGCAATGCATTTGGGACATCAAATAGTCAAAAGGAACCACTGATTTCGGCCACCTGAAAGCATACCAAAAGATAAAGGTCGGGGTATACGACCAGTTGGATGATGAAGGAGATGATTATGTGGTTGGAGATATGGAGGAAATTGAAGAAACCTCAGATGGAGAAATACCATCCGGTTCGGAATGCGTCAATAGTGAAGGACAGGAGGAATCAGATGCGGCCGATAATTGGTGGGAGGAATAGGAAAGCTCAGACTAATGGTAAGTATTGAGATGGAGTGAAGGATATATGATTAGGCAGAAGAAAGCCTTAATTATTATGAATTCCGATTGTCACCCTGAGGATTCCGGTAGGGATATAACTGCTGGTCAGTAGTGACTCAACAAAATAATTACAAACAAAACAATGACACCATATAATACAAACCACCACAGACACATCAACTTCTTCGACTTGGCAGGAGTACCTTGCTCACTCGCAGAACCAGAATCTATCAACACCTTTGCAAGTATCGACGAGATAATACTTGAACCAGAAGAACCACTCGAGTCATTCTTTTGGAATCAACCTAATGCACCCTCCCCTTGGAACATATACTGGAACCATGCAGTAGCTAACGGCGGCGGCTTAGCAATTGACGATTCAGTATTTGGCTCCTTTTGGACAAAGTACAAGGGAATACACGTTGGTTGCGATGAGTGGGATACTTGCTACTGCGAACACAACTGCGGGGGTACTCATACAACTATCGGCCAAGTACTCGACGCGTTACCTACTATTTACGAAGTCGAGGAATATTATCAAGAAGATATCCTCCCAGAGGAAGAACCTGTGTTGTTCAGAGAACTCCTTAACGAAGAACCCAAATACGAGTGGTAGAATGACAATACCCTCAACAACCTGTTGTGGCCGAGCTATTGTCGAAAGGATGGCTACCAAACAAAAATACTACCCCTCGGAAGAGGAACTATCAACTAAAAAACAAAACACCTCAGACGATTTTGTTTACTACGAAACGAAACACGTACACAAAATCCCTAAAACCAGAAACGGAGAACGACCCGTATACCGGTTCTTTGTGGACTACACAGATAGCGATGGAAAAGTACAGCAGTTTCCGGTCCGAGCCATGTTGGATTTAGGATCGACATCTTTTACCATATCACCACAGTGTGCTAAGGTGTTTAAGATACCAGTTGTAAGGAGAAAAAAGAACATCAACGCAAAGGATTTTAGCGATAAGTTAGTTGGTTTGCCCACTGTTTATACTCTACCCCTTGGTTTAGCTTTTGGAAATCATCGCACCCTCGAAACTTTTGAGGTAGTGCCAATTCATGCTGATTATGATATTCTAATACCTGCATAGTATCTGAAACAACACAAGGTACAGGGAGCTAGATACGGATGTTTACATTTTACCGAATGTGAACAGAAATGTTATAATCACGGACATCTTCATACAGATTGGAAGATTACCTATGATGAGTGCATCGCCACATACAAAGATGCAATCAATATCGGCGCCTTATGCTTCGCAGCAATAGGTATATTGGCAGTAAAGTTACCGGAACATTACCACAAGTGGATGCTACTGTTCGACCCTCACGAAGTTGAAAAGTTACCTATTCATGACCCACACGATCACAAAATCCACTTGAAAGTATCCGACGATCAGGTAAAGGTGGGACCCATATATTAACTTTCATGGGAAGAAGAAAGGTTACTCAAGGAATTCATCGACAAAATGATAAGAGAAGGAAAAATACAACCGTCCAAGGGACAAGCCAGAGCCTCAATCCTGTTTGTACCCAAACCGAATGGATGAGGCCTACATCTTTGCGTCGACTATTGAAGACTGAACAATTTGACCATCAAAGGCAAGATGGATTTACCTTTAATGGATGAATTATAAAGTCGAATGAAGGGAGTAACTTGGATAACAAAGTTGGATATGAAATCGGGATATCACTTGATCTGAATGGCCAAAGGATACGAATGGAAAAGAGCCTTCAGAACTAGATTCGGATCATACGAATATACAGTCATGCCGTTCAGACTTACAAACGCACCAGCTATCTTTCAACATTGGATGAACAGCATCCTCCAACTATTTTTAGGTGGACAAAATGACATCACGGTTGTTCATATCGATGACATTCTTATCGCAACCAAGGGAACTCGTGAGGAATACTATGAAAATATAAGCAAGATACTTCAAGTCTTACAGGACAACAATCTCATGGTGGAAATCGACAAATGCAAATTTGATAAACAGAAGGTTGAGTTCCTAGGATTCTTGGTCAGTGGAGAAGGACTTAAGATGGCATCCAGTCGAAGCGAAGCCATTACGAAATGGCCTATGCTCAAAACTCAGAAGGAAGTCCAAGTTATTATGGGCTTATGAAATTTTTATCGACGATTCATCAAGGGATTCACTGGTATCGTTGCACCAATTACAAACACTCTCAAAGGCGATGGAAAAGATTTCAAGTTTGGCGAATCAGCTAAAGCAGTATACTACAAGATATGTATCCTGTTTGCAGCAGAAAATATACCAATACTTCGACATTACGATGACGATAGATCAGCCATAGTCGAAACGGATGCATCAGACTTTGCGATGGGAACGGTCTTATCTCAGAAGTTTGATCACGGCAAAATACATCCAGTCGCATTCATATCGAAGAAATTTTCACCAGCCAAGCTTAATTATCAAATATACAACAAGGAAATACTCGCCATCGTATATTCATTCAAAATATGGATTTGTTATTTACAAGGAGCAACACATACTACGACAGTCTTTTCCGACCACATAAATCTTCAATACTTTAAAGAAACACAACAGTTCAATCGAAGACAGGCTCAATGGGCAGAAGTATTGCAAGAATACAATTTCAAGATTGTTTATCGAAAGGGAACGGCTAACAGAAAAGCCAATGCATTATCAAGGTACCCAGAGTTCGTCCTAAGAGAGGGGGGTACAACTTCGGCATCCTTGTTAGGACCAGAATATTGGTTAGAAGTTGGAGCGATAGATTTGGATGATGACTATTGGGAAGAAATTTCTTTGGCAGGATTTTCGGTTAATCAGTTGGTTGGATCGGTTAAAGAAAGGTTTAGAGAAGAAATGGGTCAGAACGAGGAGTATCGGACGATACTATGGAAGGTGCAGGAGAAGGATCAAAATATTGATGGAAGGTTCGATATTGATGAAAATGGAATGTTGTGTTGGAAAGGAAGGTTATATGTACCTGAGTGGTTTCAGAAGGAAGTCTTATACCAAGAACATGACTCTTGCATCGTCGGATACTTCGGTCGCGAACGCGCCCTGAAACTTATTACGAGGAATTTCGAATGGCCTAAACTCGAAGATGACGAACGGAAATACTGCAACAAGTGCGACTCATATCAACGGACCAAGATGCCAAGACACACCAAATACGGTTTACTTCATCCACTCGAACTACCATCATCACCATGGACTTACATTTTAGTCGATTTTATTACCGACTTACTGGAGTCTAACGGCAACAAGAACATCATGGTGGTAGTCGACAGGTTTACCAAAATGGCACACTTTATTCCCACGGACAAGCGAGAATCATCCACAGTCGCAAAGTTATTCCTCAATAATGTTTGGAAGTACCACGGTATGCCACTCGACATAGTATCTGATCACGATGCAGTTTTTACGGGACATTCTTTGGCCGACTTATATCAATTCCTGGGAATCAAGCATTCCATATCAACGGCTTTCCACCCATAGACTGACATCCAAACCGAACGTGTTAATCAGACCATCAAATATTTTTTACGTACCTACTGCAACTACGAACAATCTAACTGGAGTCAAATATTACCAATGGCAGAGTACACCTATAATAATTCGAAATATGCGGCAACCAAAATTACACCTTTCTATACCAATTATGGCTACGAAGCACGCACGAATTGGCCAACAGAAGTACAGTTTCGCAACTCCAGTTCAGAACTATATGTGCACAATATGATTGAAGTCTATAGGCGTTTAGAGGAACAACTCAAGTCTTCCAAAGATCAGATGAGCAAGTACTATGATCGCAAATGACACTCACCACCTCAGTACAAGGTCGGTGACTTGGTTATGCTTGACGGATGTAACACACAAACCAAACGACAATGTCGCAAGCTCGACGATAAGATGTACGGACCGTTGAAGATTTCCAAGGTCGGAGGCAACAAGCAATGGTGTTGACTCAAACTCCCCTCAACGTGGAAAATACACCCTGCTTTTCAAAAGGCTCTTTGAGAACCATACCGAAATGATGCCTCAGAGAGGAAGGTACTACTAATCGAGGCAAACGATAGCGACTCGACACCGGAGTCAATCGTTGCCAGTGGACCTACAGATGTTGATCATCGAAGACACGTTTTCTTGGTTAAGTGGACCGGATACTCGCACGATGAGAATACCTGGGAATCATTCGAACACCATAACGATATTGCGCCTGACTTCATCACCGAGTATCACGAGAAGAACTCAGCGATGGAAAAAGATAAACGGTGGAAACCAACACTGAAACTTAAGGCATGAAAGAGACAGAAATTATGAATTTTATTTGTTAAACTCACACTGCCCTGAGTTAGGTGGAGATCATTATTATTTTTATTTTATTTTTGATAATTACAAGTTATAATTTATTATGATATGCTGTCTGAGTAGTATCTATTGTTTGCACACTTTTTATGATGGAGATTCTGTTGAGGTTACCAGAGCTAGAAAGGGAGGTACTGTTAGGGGTTTTCCCTTGATAGGTGTACTAGGTACAAAGGATGTCCATGGCAATCTGCATTTGACCACCTGTCACTATGGTTGGTCGATGTCACACCTGCAGCTATTCCATCCTTTGAACGACGAAGTCCTTGACGATATACGAGCCTATCCAATACCGAGTCCTGGCAAAGCGGAATGATTAATCCACACGTGGACAGTATACCTTCTCGATCGAACAGCGATAGTCACACTACTTAGCTGGCGAAGGCATCAGTCTCGAACACTTAGGAGGTATGCTGCTATATGTCTAGGCCTCCGATAGTTGGAGACGTCATAAGTTGCCAACATACTATCTTGCCATTGCGGGGACTCTTGGGTCAGCGGTGTATGATAGTTTCGATCAGAACTACTTTACCTTATCAGTAATATGGGACAGCTAGCTAGAGCGAGGTACGCCTCTATACTCTCTGGCAGGTACACGTCAGAGCTCGAGAAGCGGAACTTTACTGTGGGGATAACTATATAGTGTAGGGACTCCATATGTTAACTGTACTCCGGTAGATATATCTACCTGTTGAGAGCTTGTGTGTGGGTCAACTTTCTGAGTAACGGCAGATCGCAGGTGGTCTGGTCCAACATAAACTGCAGCCCTGCAATGGGAGTAATAGCTAGCGAGATGGAAGGTGTGATACATAGTATAGCAGCGGCTGGTCGCCGAGCAAGTCTATAAGGATAAACATATCCCTGCAACCCACTATCTGATTTAACATTGAGTCGAGAGATCTAAGAGGAAGTCATGGTTCGATGAACACGTCAGCGGTCGTTGCCGAAATTTGTTTTCTGCATAACGCATACAGACCAGAAGAAAAGCAAACGGGCATAGTTGCTACGTGGCAAAACCTGGCAGTATGAGGATAACCTATAGGGCTGCCTCGCACTTTAGAAAGTACGGAACGTCAAACGGAAAAGAAGCGCAACCTACTGAGATCATGTAACCAGCCTAATGATCGGAGGCCATAGCTATCTTAGTACAAATGCTGAAGTCATAGTGAGTATACAAGTAACTCGCTCTATAAAAGAACCGTCTTTGCGCCCGCAAAGTAAAACAGCAAGCTCTAGCAGCAATCCATAGTCAGAACACACCAGCGAACAAGACACTAAAATATTATTGTTGTTTTCTACTTCAAGAATATTTATATTTACAATATACTTTATGAATTTCCGAGATCTCGATTCTATTGTTCTTTATACTCACACCCTTTACGATCGAGCCATTACTCCATATGACTTCCGTATTGCGAGTATCTTTATCCCAACGTACGATATCGAGTACGAATATTTTCACTGGTTTTACACCTGTAAACTTCCCTCTGAATATCACAACCTTCCGGTTGAAGACTACGAGGTTCATTGTGACTACAACGATTCTGAAGACTATCTTCAAGATACATGCGACTTCTAAGGAGTAGGCGGCCATACTTCTACAATAAGTATCCCCGTAACACTAGCCTGATATGATAACTGTGAAGAGGACATGAAGAAGTTCTTCCAGGTTGATAACTGGAAGTCTTTCACCAGTACGAAGGAAGAGAGATTCGTCGATAAGCAAGAGAATGAGAAGTCTCTTCGAAAGATGAATGATCTGAAATATACTGGAGATATTGAGGATTACTTGACGAAGATGGAAACCCTCAACTTTCGAGTATGTCTCAGCAAGACCTCTTATATTCATTCCCTTAAACAAGAAATGAACGAGAAAATTCTAGATCAAATGTCAACTGCAGAAGTACCACCCAAAGATCACACAACCTTCATTGATTTAATGAGGTGAGTGGGTGTATCATACGAAGATCGGTTGGCAGAGAAGAATAGGTCTTATTAAAATCGTGACAACTCCCAAGCCAAAAAGAGAAATAAACGAAAGGGAGATGAGTACCAGGGGCAAGAAAAGAACCAAGAAAAGTAGCCAGAGAAGGACAAAGGTTCTGACCCTAAAACACTTCGAACAGAGAAGAAGGGACCGAAGCCTATTCACTCTGATAAGACCGAAGCCCTTAAGGGCATTCCTGACAGTTTGCTAGAAGCAAGAGCCAAACGTAATGAATGCAAGCATTGTGAATCGTCTGAGCATGATCGATGGTTCTTCTGTAAGAATCCCATCAAGTCTTGGTCTAGCAAGAAGAACAAGAAACACAAGGATAAGGAGGAAGCTCTGAAGCAGGAGACTATAGCTTCCAGTTCGAAGGTCAGACCAAGGAACTTGGCTGACAGGATCACAGCATCTACAACTCACGTACCCTCAAAGAGGTTGTATGAGGTAGATTCTGATGGTATGGAAATTAATGATTGAGAGATTCTGGGTTTCTTATGTCTTTTCTTAGGTCTAGGATTGTTATCTTTCCTTTCGGGTATAGATACCCACAGACTGTTGTACCTTGAATTTAAGTTTTAATGAGAAACGATTTCTTTCTATATAAAAAAGGGTTCTGAGGATGAGTTCAGTACTCAAAATATGCTGGTCATAGCGTATCCAAGTGCAAACATATGACTACCAAATTATCGAAACAGTTATAAACACCTCTACACGTATAACTACCACTAGAACCACAACCCATTGCGGCTGGAACTGTGTGGAATGGCAGTTCATCATGGTTTCTACACGAAGAGATAGAAAGCATAAGGCCTCGGCCAAAGTACCTCAACCTCAACTCAAGAAAGTAAAGCAGCTACCCCCAGAACTACAGACTGATTCAAAACTCACAGTACGCATGTTTGCATCATTCAAGGACAAGAAGAACATCCTGGTTAGGGTCTTTTTAGATACACGATGTGATATACCTCTGATGTCAAAATAGTGAGCCGAAACTAATGGTGTTCCATTGGTTATTCGAACAGAACCAAAGTCAGTTGAGAACTTCAATGGTGAGATTGTAGAAGGAGCTGGATGGCAGTATACCTTTCCAGTTACTGTTTGGTACGAAAGCCATTATACCAAAGAAACCTTTGAAATCAGACCTATGGAGTCAGCAACTAATATCATGTTACCTTACCGGTGGTTCGTCAAGTATGGAGTACTCAGAGGAATCACTGAAGAAGTTGATAAGCTCCAATTCACATTGAAGCATTGCCATCAGCACTGTACAAAGGTAGCAGTCAGCTCCTTCTCAATTGAATATGACGATAGCATCTTCAAGTTTGGTACTGATCCACGATGGATCGGAGTAATTGGGTCTATGCATATCAATTCCGCAGGAGAAATGGAGATCGATTGGGTCGAACGAATTTCATGGTAGTATCGAGATTTTCAATCAGTTTATAATGGAGAAACTGCCAATGCTCTACCGCCATATCGATTATTTGACCATACAATAGATCTGAAACATGGGGAGCAATCTGCATGGGATCCCATCTATGATCTTTCTGAAAAAGAACTTTCGGTCTTTAAGGAATACCTAAAAGAAATGCTCGACTCTGCCAAGATTTGTCCAAGCAAGTTGCCAGCTGGAACACCAATACTCTTCGTCTCAAAGCCTCATGGAAGGGGTTTAAGATTGTGTGTGGATTACAGAGGACTCAACTACGTCAGGATTATAAATCGGTATTCTTTGCCACTTATGAATGAACTTAGAGACAGAGTTACTGGCTCAAAGTGTTTTACGAAGATTGACCTAAAAGCTGGTTATAAGCTCATTCGAATAAAGCCTGGTGACGAATGGAAAACAGCATTTTGTACGAGATATGGATACTATGAATATTTGATTATGCCCTTTGGATTGGCAAATGCCGCAGCCTCATTCCAAGATATGATGAACGAAATCCTGAGAGATTTAATCGATCATAGAGTTGTGGTTTATCTAGATGATATTCTCATCTATACCAAAGATGAAGAAGAGCATATACGATTGACAAGAGAAGTCCTTTGTAGATTACATGAAAACAACTTGGCAATAGCACCAGATCAATACGAATAGCATCCGAAACATATTGAATTCCTTGGTTATATCATATCAGGAGAAGGTGTCAGTATGGCAGAGGACAAGATTGATACTATCCTGAAATGGGAAATGCCAGACTCAGTCAAGGACGTTCAGTCATTCTTAGAATTCGCCAATTTCTACCGACGCTTCATTAAGAACCTTTCGAGAATCTGTAGACCATTAACAAACCTAACCAAACAAACTGGTCAACAGTTCGATTGGAAGGCAAACCCACACTGTCAAGAGGCTTTCGATTTGTTAAAGAAGTGTTTCACTGAGGCACTAATCCTTCGTCACTTTGAACCTGAATATCATGTGGTTATTGAGACTGAAGCCAGTGACATTGCTATCGGTACTGTCCTTTCCCAAGTGATTGATGGATGATTACACCCTGTGGCCTACCACTCTCGCAAGATGGATAAAGCAGAGATTTACTATAAGGTCCATAATTAGGAGATGCTAGCAATAGTATCTGCCTTTAAGGAATGGAGATGTTATCTCGAAGATGCAGCCTATCAAATAAGAGTGTTTACCTATCACAAAAATCTTGAGTACTTCACCACTACTAAGATATTGAATCGGAGACAAGTCCGATGGGCACAGAAACTAGCTGATTATAATTTTAAGATATTCTACCGACCAGGCAGTACAAATGGGAAATCAGCTGCGTTATCTAGGCATTCGAAGTATCACCCTAAAATGGGGGGAGGTAGAATTGAAGAAAATGAAAATCAACCAATACACCGCGTTTTAAGGCCAGATCAGTTGGTAACATCTGGACGGGAAACAGTTCAGGTGACAGCAGCGAAGCTATGAGGCGAACCGATAATGATTTCTTCTGCTAAGTTGAGGTCAATTTCAGTAGTCAAGTTCAATTCTTGGTTATTAGAAGCAGTGATAGGTACTGCAAATAATGACGCTGTATGGCAGGAAGAGTACATTAGAGCAATGAAAGGAATTCCAAGCCCTGATATTCCGTTTGAGAATGAAACCCTTTATTATAATGGCAGGCCGTTGATCCCAGACGATCTACAGTTACAAAAACAAATACTCAAAGCAGAGCATGATTCGAAGGTAGCAGGACATATGGGACAGGACAAGACAATTGAGTTTCTTCGAAGGAACTTCTTTTGGCTAGAGATGGAGAAATTCATCGAAGACTACATCCGTTCATGTCCTGATTGCCAGAAGAACAAAGCAGCTCGTCACGCTCGCTCTGGACTTCTACAACCTCTTGAATTACCACACCGTCTATGGGATTCAATCTCAATGGATTTCATTATCGATCTACCTGTATCTAATGGTTGTTCATCGGTCTGGGTTATCGTTGACAGGTTCACAAAGATGGCACACTTTATACCACTGAAAGATAGTGAGAAGAAAGCTACAGAGCTGGTCAAGATCTTCCTGAAAGAAGTATGGAGATTCTGTGGTCTGCCATCGAATATAGTATCAGACAGAGATTTCAGGTTTACATCTGGGTTCTGGTCTTCCTTGGTCAAAGCTCTTAGTATCCAGTTGAAGATGTCTCCACCATTTCATCCACAGACTGATGGTCAAACGGAAAGAGTAAATCAAACGTTGGAATGATACCTGAGAAACTACTGCAACTACGAACAAGGTAACTGGTCTGAGATATTGCCAATAACAGAGTATGCCTACAACAACTCACTCACCATCGCAACTGGCTTGTCACCTTTCTTTGCGAATTATGGGTTCGATCCTCGAATGAATTGGCCCGTTGAAGCACAGGCACAGAATCTGACATCAAGAAACTATATTCATTGGATATCAAGTGTGCATAATCTGTGTCGAAAAGGTTTAGAAAAGATACAAGAGACAATGGGGAGGTACCATAATAAGCGTGCTAAGGAACCTCCGAAGCATTCTATTGGTGATCTAGTAATGCTAAATGGAAAAAACCTTAAAACCAGATGCGCATCTAGAAAGCTAGATGCGAAGCTACATGGTGCTTTCAAGGTGCTAAAAGTACTTTCACCCACCGCATTAAAGCTTGAATTGCCTAAGCATTGGCGAATCTATAATGCCTTCCATGTATCTCTCATTGAACCCTATCGAATGGCCACTGTTCCCATCAGACCTACACCTGAACGCACCACCAGCGAAGAAAACGAATTAGGTTATGATGTACAGGGCTATGAATACGAAACAGGTTTTGGGGTCGAAGAGATCATGGACAGCTAGTATAGCAAGGAACGAAAGAAGGTGTTATACTTGGTTAAGTGGAAAGAGTATCCAGATGAAGTAGACTGGACTGAGGAACCTTATGAGAACCTCGATAACAAGGGATTATTAAGAGATTATCATAAGCAGAATCTCCAGGCAACTAAAGACAAGAGGTTGTGCTAGTACCTTTTCTCTATGAAGGGTTTTTAATGGCTAGCAAGACACCTATGAAAAGGAATTGGTTTTTGGGTACAAAGGGTCATATTTTTACCAAGGAAGAAAGGTGAGACTTTGGATTTTTTGGGCACAAGAGGTCATTTTTACCAAAGGCAATGAAGAGCAGATTGGTATGATCGTTCAGAGACGAACTCTATAAGAAGGGGAGTAGTGTTACACCTCACAAGCTGTACATCACTAAAGGCCATCGGAGCAGGGTCACCTACGGTCACTCGATGATAGCTGCATCAGGATAGTACAAGTGTCATCCTTGGATGTCATCGAAACTACACATAATATCACTCGTACCCAACGAAATCAGATGAGCTGTCATGCAGACAACCACACTACTGATAAGAAGTTAAAAGTTGTTATTGGGACGATGTCCTACCAGCTCATGTTATCGATAGTGCGAAGGCAACTGAGGGCTGTAGATACGAAAGCATCTGTGTTTGCAGCATAGATGACGAAGCCTCTTATGTCCCTCACGATTGGAAGGATACCATTCGCCTGGAAGCAAAGAGATCAAAAGGATTTGATAGGTCTGGACCACCAAAGTCTGAAGGACTGATATCAGTAGGAGTTCTATTTATCCGAGTTAGAGATCTGAGCGGAAAGATACGGAAGGTCTGAAAGAGCGTTGAAGGGCAGGGAGGGCATTGGAGTGAACAGAACGTTAGGTAGAGGAGCTCATGAGAAGAGTGTAGATAGATGTAATTGTTAGAGTGAGAGGATAGAGGTATAAAGACCACTAGAACCTTCGAGGGTAGAAGGGCAAGCTTCTTGATGAAGAGAACAAGTCTTAACAATATACGCATTGGAAAGCCAAACATCTTTGTCTTGAATCTTATCTATTAGTGACTTTCACATCCTGAGTGAATCTTCATAACCTCTATCGCAAGCAAGTCCTGCAAGCAGTTAGGATACTACTTGTACTGGTAAAACTGGAATGACGCTCCCAGTATTACAGGTACGTATACTATCAACAAATGAGAATGCTTTGAGCAGACAGCCATTTGTAATTTGCCACAGTAAGATGGTACATACCACCATCAACCAATGAGAATGCTTTGAGCAGATAGTCATGTGTAATTTGCCACAGTAAGATGGTACGTACCACCATCAACCAATGAGAATGCTTCGAGCGGACCACCATGTGTATATGTTATAATACTAGGTATGGTAGCGGCTTCACCACCCCCTAATCACATCTAGTTAGCTAAGAGCCAGCCTGTCTCGATCATTTCCAGTCAGCAGAAAGCCAGCCCGCCCAGATCTCGTCCAGTCCGATGAGAGCCAGCCCGTCCAGATTGCATTAAGTCAGCCGAAAGTCAGCCCATCCAAATTGTGCAGTGAGTCGAAGTCAGCCCATCTTGATTGTCTCCCATTAGCTGTGAACCAGCCCATCCATATTGTATCCAGCCAGCCAAGAGCAGTTCGGAATGAGTATGTCAGGGTTGTCCAGATCATCTCGAGCTGATCAAGAGCCAGCTTGTCTCGACCATATCCAGCCAGCAGAGAGCCAACAAAGAGCCAGCCCATCCAGATTACATCCAACCAGCCGAGAGCCAGCCAGTTCAAATCATGTTCAGTGAGTCAAAGGTAGCCCATCTCGATTGTCTCCAGTCTGCAGATAGCCAGCCCATCCAGATGACGTTCAGCCAGTCAAGAGCCAGCCCATTGAAATTATATGCAGTCAGCAGAGAGCCAGCCTATTCCGATCGTCACAAGCCAGCTAAGAGCTTGCCCTTTCAGATCTCGTCCAGCCAGACTGTCTAGATGTAATGGCAGTGCCAGGTGTACTTGGCACTCAAGCGCACTTGGCCTTCCCAAGTACACTTGGCTGCCGAGGCCGGGTAACTGCCCTTCATATGTTAGGAGTTTTCCCTTAGCAGATGCATGAGGTACGAAGGATGTCCATAGCAATCTGCATTCGGCCACCTGCCACTATGGTCGGTCAATATCACATCCGCAGTTATCCCATCCTTTGAGCGATGAAGTCCTGAGCGACATACGAGCCTATCCAATACCGAGCCCTGGCAAAACTGAATGATTAACCTGCGCGTAGGCAGTGCACCTTCTCGATTGAACATCAATAGTTACGACACTTAGCTGGCGAAGGCATCAGTCTCGAACACTCAGGGTGGTATGCTACTGTACGCCTAGGCCCCCGATAGTTAGAGACGACATGAGTTGCCAATGCACTATCACGCCATTGCGGGGACTTTAGGGTCAGCCGTGTATAATAGTTTTGACCAGAACTACTTTACCTTATCAGCAATATGGAACAGCAGGATAGAGTAGGGTACGCTTCTACACTCTCTGGGAGTCACACGTCAGAGTTCGAGAAGCGGAACTTTACTATGGGGATAACTATACAGTCTAGGGACTCCATATATTAACTGCGCCCTGGTAGTTAAATCTACCTGTTGAGAACTTGTGTGTGGGTCGACTTCCCAATTAACGGCAGATCGCAGGTGGTCTGGTCCAATATAAGCTGCAGCCTTGCAATGGGAGTAAAAGCCAGCGAGATGGGAGGTGCAATACATGGCATAGCAGCAGCTTGTCGCCGACGCAAGTCTATGAGGGTAAACATATCCCTGCAACCCACTATCCGATTTAACATTGAGTCAAGAGATCTAAGAGAAAGTAATGGTTCGATGAAAGCGTCAGCGTTCGTTGCCGAAACCTGTTTTCTGCGTAAGCATACAGACCAGAAGAAAAGCAAACAGACTTAGTTGCTACGTGGCAAAACCTGGTGGCATGACAATAACCTGTAGGGATGCCTCGCACTTTAGAAAGTGCCGAACATCAAATGGAAACGTAGCACAACCTACCGAGATCGAGTAACCAGTCAAACAATCGGAGGCCATAGCTATCTTAGTACAAATGCCGAAGTCATAGAGAGTATACGAGTAACTCGTTCTATAAAAGAACCACCTTTGCACCTGCAAAGTAAAACAGCAAGGTCTAGCAGGAATCCACAGTCAGAACACACCAGCGGACAAGACACTAAAATATTATTGTTGTTTTTTACTTCAAGAATATTTATTCTCACAAATATACTTTATGAATTTTCGAGACCTTGATTCTATTGTTCTTTACGCTCACGCCCTCTACGAATGAGCCATTACTCCATACGACTTCAGTATTGCAAGTATCTTTATCCAAACATACGATATCGAGTACGAATATTTTCACTAGTTTTACACTTGTAAACTCCCCTCTGAATACCATAAGCTCCCTGTTGAAGATTACAAGGTTCAATCCGACTACAACGATTCCGAAGACTGTCTTCAGGATACGTACAACTTCTAAAGAAGTAGGCGGCCATACTTTGTCGATAAGTATCCCCGTAACAGTATAATATTTTGGACACGTCCAAAAACTGTTTATGACTACCAATTGCATTGTTTGCAATAACAGAGCCTGCTGCGCGATACACTTTACCAGTCATCCAGAGGGATCTATGATACAACATTGTTGCGCAGAGTACTGTACTCAAGGCTGCAACGGAAACTATATCACCTGCAGTTTCTTTCAATGAATTCGATCTCAAACAACGGAACAATCTACAGAACCGTTTACATTTCCCTCTTGACAGCTTCATAATGGCCAGTCACAGGCACCGACTGACCTTTGGTGCGGGCCAGTTGGCACCAGCATCATCTGCAGTCGCCAAATCCAAATAGCCCTCGAAATCCTTACCAGGATTGGCGAAGAGACTGCAAGAACAGTACGAGCAATTGAAGAGGCTGTACTTGGACTCCAGGCCACAGTTGCTAGAGAACGAGGATATGCAGATGACCGACTCAGTACAAGCCCATATCGGTCGTTTGGATCAGGAAATGCAATGCCTAGTTGAGGCATGCAACAGCGAGAAAGAAGTACTCGAGCAGGAATTCGAAGACGTTCGGCTAGGCTGTCAACTCTTCAGCGAGCAAGTGGAAACAGACAGAGCTTTAGGACAACGAATTCTAGAGGGACACGAAGAGCAAATACAGGTGCTGAATACGGTGCTGAGAGAAACGAGGACCGGAATGAGTGGCCTCCAATAGCAGAATGATTGGGTGGTTAAGGAAGCCTCGGACAAGTTCAAAATTTTGCAAGGAAGGATTGAATGGTGTGAGGGCCAAATCAAAACACTAACGTCAAGAGTGTTAGCTTGGTCAACATCATTCAAGATTTACCAGGACAAGGTAAATGGAATAGGGAAGATACTTGAGGAGCAGATGCCCACGTGGACCGATATTAAAATTTTAGAAACAAAATTCGACAAGCTTCAGAAGGACCACACTGCACTTACATCTGCATTTGAGAGGGCGAAGATTTCGGCATCCACGCCAGTCCACTCAGATCGAAGGCAACAGATCACACAGTGGCAACAACAGACTGAGAAATGCAATAGGGGTATTTTACCTATTGATGATTCTGATGTTGTGGAAATCTTTGGCCTTCGCGGAGGTTCAGGAACAGATATCGGTTTGGGAGATGCGCCACCTCCTGAAATCACAGCAGCACCCGGTGGATCAGAAGAAATACCACCACCTGACGATACGGGCATGAACCCGCCTCCACCGCCACCACCTGGATCTTCACATGCGTCCAGGCACGGGTCACAGTGACGTAGATGCAACAGTACTCAAAGACCCGAAAAGCAACGGGACTCGCAACTCAAGCTATCAGATCCAGCAAAGTTTAAAGGAAAGGTGTCCGAAGACATTGATGTGTGGGGGATGAGCATGGAGGCTTTTATCGGTGATCAACCACACCTATTCACTCGGCCGGGTCGGAAATTTCAGTATGTACGTGGTCGGCTAGAGGATCATACTCTAGCTTGGCATATGCAGTGGGAAGCCGAAGCCCAGGCAGGAAAACACGAGCGGAGTTGGTCAGTTTACAGATCCGCAATCAACACCCATTTCCACCACAAACACCAACAGGAAATGGCCTATAAAGCCATAACGGAGCTCAAATACAACAGCAACGTTCAGGATATAATCACAGACTTCGACACCCTGAATGCCAAGGCCAAGATTTTGGGGATAGCATACACAACTATGCTTATGAGCAAGCTATCAGAACAAGTCTTTAAACAGCTTAGTCTTATCAATCCGGCAAATAAGACTGATGACAAGCTTCAAGAAATTATTATCAACGCCGGAAAGAACGTTGAGGTCTGGCAAGCGACAGAAAGGAACTTTAGATTTATGGGGAAATCCCGAAGTACATATAGTACGTCCAGTCGAAGCAACAAAGATCGAGAAAAGATCCAAAAGCCCACGTGTCTAGGCTCCGGATTTCAAAGACAGCGACAACGTTTCGAACAAAAGTGTACACAACGACGAACAGACACACGAGGATCGTCCAAACCTAACCCTTTTGTGAACTCCGTTGGAAAAACGTTTCGCCAATTGACGGAGGGAATTGACAAAGGAGAACTGGCACGACGGTGAGCAGTGAAAGAGTGTCAACTCTGGGTATGGCCTGCCGATAGAAAGGGGAATCACAATACTATGCAATGCATTCGGGACATCAAATTGTCTAAAGGAACCGCCGATTTCAGCCACCCGAAAGCATATCAGAAGATGGAGGTCGGGGTATACGATCAGTTGGATGACGAAGGAGATGATTATGTGGTTGGAGAGGCAGAAGAAGTTGAAGAAACTTCAGATGGAGAAATACCATCTGGTTCGAAATCCATCGATAGTGAAGAACAAGAGGAGTCAGATACAGCCGATAATTTATGGGAGTAACAGAAAAGCTCAGATTGATGGTAAGTATTGAGATGGAATGGAGGATATGTTGATTAGGCGGGAGAAAGTATTTATTATTATAAGTTCCGGTCGTCACCCTGAGGAGTCCGATAGGGATGAAACTGCTTGTCAGTAGTGACGCAACAAAACAACTACAATCACAATAATTACAACCATGACACCATACGATACCAACAACCACAGACGCATCAACCTTTTTGACCTAGCAGGAGTACCTTGTTCACTCGCAGAACTAGAACCTCTTAATGTCTTTTCAAGTATTGACGCTATTCTTAATGAACCAGAAGAGTCTCTCGAATCGATCTTCTGGGAGCAACCTGATTCACCATACCCTTGGAATCTGTACTGGATGGAGGCGGCTCGATACGGAGGAGGTCTTGCTATCGACGATCCTGTATTCGGAGACTCCTGGACCAAGTACAAGGGTATACACGTCAATTGCGAAGAGTGGTACCCCTGTTACTGTGAACATAACTGGGGGGGTATATATACAACTATTAGACGAGCACTCAACGCACTACCCACAATCTTCGAGGTTGAAGAACATTATCCAGAAGACGTTCAAAGTGAGTAACCTGTGTTGTTCAAAGAACTCCTTAATGAAAGAACCAAACTACAAGTGGTAGAACGTCACTACCCTCAACGACCTATTGTGGCCGAGCCATTGTCGAAAGGATGGCTACCAAATGAAAGCACTCCCCTTTGAAAGAGGAATCACCAACAAAAAAACAAAACACCTCTGATAATTTTGTTTATTACGAAACAAAACATGTACACAGAATTCCAAAAACCAGAATCGGAGAATGACCCATATACCGGTTCTCTGTAGACCACATGGACAGCGAAGGAAAAATACAGCAGTTTCCGGTCCGAGCCATGCTGGATTTGTGATCGATATCTTTCACTATATCACCACAGTGCACCAAGGTGTTTAGGATACCAGTTGTAAGGCGAAAAAGGAATATCAACGCAAAGGAATTTAGTGGTAAGTCAGTAGGTTTATCAAATGTTTATACTATACCCCTTGGTTTAGCTTTTGGGAATCATCGCACCCTCGAAACTTTCGAGGTAGTGCCAATTCATGCTGATTATGACGTTCTAATACCTGCGTGGTTTCTGAAACAACATAAGGTACAGGGTGCTACATACCAAAGTTTACATTTTACAGAATGTGAACAGAAATGTTACAATCACGGACATATTCATACAGATTAAAAGATCACCTACGATGATCGCATTGCCACACACAAGGATTCAATCAACATCGGTGCCTTATGCTTCGCAGTAATAAGCATACTGGCAGAGTAACTACCAGAACAATATCATAAGTGGATGTTACTGTTCGACCCTCACGAAGCTGAAAAGCTACCTCTTCACAGCCTACACGATCACGAAATTCACTTGAAAGTACCCAATGATCAAGTAAAAGTGGGACCAATATATCAACTCTCTCGGGAAGAAGAAAGGTTGCTCAAAGAATATATCGACAAAATGATAAGAGAAGGAACAATACAACCATCCAAAGGACAAGCTGGAGCCCCAATCTTGTTTGTGTCCAAACCGAATGGATGAGGCCTGCATCTTTGTGTCGACTATCGAAGACTCAATGATTTGACTATCAAAGACAAGACGGCTCTACCACTGGTGGATGAATTACAAAGTCGAATGAAAGGAGCAACATGGGTAACCATGTTAGACATGAAGTCGGGATACCACTTGATCCGAATGGCCAAGAGACATGAATGGAAAATGGCCTTCATAACAAAGTTCGGATCATATGAATACACAGTTATGCCGTTCAGACTTACCAACGCACTAGCTACGTTTTAACGCTGGATGAACAGCATCCTCCAACTATTTTTAGGAGGACAAAACGACATTACGGTTGTCTACATCGATGACATCCTTATAGCCAACAAGGGAACTCGGGAAGAGCACCACGAATACGTAGGCAAAATACTTCAAGTTCTACAAGACAACAATCTGGTGGGGGAAATCGACAAGTGCGAATTCGACAAACAAGAGGTTGAATTTCATGGTTTTCTTGTCTGTGGCGAAGGACTCAAAATGGCACCAAGTCAAAGCGAGGCTATTACAAAATGGCCTATGCCTGAAACTCAGAAGGAAGTCCAAGTCATTATGGGCCAATGGAATATTTATCGACGATTCATTAAAGGATATACCGGTATCGTCGCACCTATTACGGACACTCTCAAAGGAAACGGAAAGAACTTTAAGTTCAGAGAAGCAGCGCAGACAGCCTACTACAAGATATATATCCTGTTTGCGGCAGAAAACACAACAATACTTCAATATTATGACCACGATAGACCAGCTATGATTGAAACAGATGCATCAGACTTTGCGATGGGAGCAGTTTTATCGCAAAAGTTCGATGACGGAAAGAGACATCCAGTCGCATTCATATCAAAGACGTTTTCACCTGCCGAACTTAATTACCAGATATATGATAAGGAAATGATTCGCCATCATATATTCGTTCAAAACATGGAGATGTTACCTCCAAGAAGCAACACATACAACAACAGTCTTTTCCGATCACATGAACCTCAAATACTTCAAAGAAATGCAACAGCTCAATTGAAGACAAGCTCGATGGGCAGAAGTATTGCAAAAATACAATTTTAATATTGTTTACCGGAAAGGAATGGCTAATGGTAAAGCCGATACGTTATCAAGATACCCGGAGTTCGCCCTAAGAGAGGAGGGTATAACTTCGGCAACTTTGTTAGAACCAGCATATTGGTTAGAAGTTGGAGCGATAGATTTGGATAATGAGGATTGGGAAGAAATCTGTTTGGCAGGATTTTCAGTAAATTAGTTGGTTGGATCGGTTAAGGAAAGATTTCAAAAGGAAATTGGTCAGGACGAGAAGTATCGGAAGAAACTACGGAAAGTACAGGAAAAAGATCAGAATGTTGATGGAAGATTTGGTATTGATGTTGATGGCATGTTGTGTTGGAAAGGAAGGTTATATGTACCCGAGAGATTTCGGAAGGAGGTTTTACACCAGGAATACGACTCATGCATCGCCAGACACTTTGGTCGCGAACGCACTCTAGAGCTGATTACGAGGAACTTCTACTGGCCTAAACTCGAGGACGACGTGTGAGAATATTGCAACAAGTGCGATTCATGCCAACAGACCAAAGCACCACGATATGCCAAACATCGTTTGCTTTACCCACTAGAATTGCCATCATCACCTTGGACTTACATTTCAGTTGATTTTATTACCGATTTACCGGAGTCCAACGGTAACAAGAATATCATGGTAGTGATCAACAGGTTTACCAAAATGGCGTACTTCATTCCTACAGACAAACGGGAATTGTCTACGGTCGCAAGGTTGTTTCTCAACAACGTTTGGAAATACCACGGCATGCCGCTCGACACAGTATCAGATCGCGACACAGTCTTTACAGGACATTTTCTCTCCAACTTATACCAGTTCCTGGAAATCAAGCGTCCTATGTTGACAGCTTTTTACCTACACACTGATAGTCAAACCGAACGCATAAATCAAACCATCGAACATTTCTTATGCACGTATTGTAACTACGAACAGTCTAACTGGAGCGAAATGTTACCAATGGCCGAATACGCTTACAACAATTCGAAACATGCGGCAACCAAAATCACACCCTTCTACACCAATTATGGCTATGAGGCACGCACGAATTGGCCAACGGAGGTACAGTTTCGCAACTCCGGTTCAGAGCTATATGCGCATTACATAGTCGAAGTCTATAAGCGTTTGGAAGAACAACTCAAAGTTTCCAAGGATAAGATGAGCAAATATTACGATCGCAAACGATGCTTACCTCTTCAGTTTAAAGTCGGAGATTTGGTAATACTTGATGGACGTAACATACGAACGAAACGACAGTATCGTAAGCTCAACGATAAGATGTATGGACCATTCAAGATATCCAAGGTCGGAGGCAACAAGCATTGGAGCAAACTCGAACTTCCCGCATCCTGGAAAATACATCCAGCTTTCCATGTGGCTCTTTTAGAACCATACCGAGACGACGCCTCAGAGAGGGAGGTACTACTGATCAAAGCTGATGATGGTGGCTGGACACCAAAGTCTATTGTTGCCAGTGGACCCACAGACAACGATCATCGGAAAAATATTGTCTTGGTCAAATGGGTTTGATACTCACATAACGAAAACACTTGGGAATCATTCGAACATCTCAACACCATCGCACCAGACCTCATTACCGAGTACTACGACAAGAACCCGACAATGGAAAAGGACAAACGGTGGAAGGTAACACCGAAACCAAAGGTACGAAAGAGACGGAAGTTGTGAATTTTATTTGTTAAACTCATACCGCCCTGAGTTAGGCGGAGGTCATTATTATGTTAAGAAAATTTTTATTTTTGATACCCAAAGTTATGATTTATTATGATACGCTGCCTGAGTGGTATCAATTGTTTGCACACTTTTTATGATGGAGATTCTGTTGAGGTCACTAGAGCTAGAGAGGGAGGTACTGTTAGGGGTTTTCCCTTAGTAGGTGCACGAGGTACAAAGGATGTCCATGGCAATCTGTGTTCGGCCACCTGTCACTATGGTCGGTCGATGTCACACCTGCAGTTATCCCATCCTTTGAGCGATGAAGTCCTGAACGACATATGAGCCTATCCAATACCGAGCCCAGGCAAAGCGGAATGATTAACCCGTGCATGGGCAGCGCACCTTCTCAATCGAACAGCAGTAGTCACGACACTTAGCTGGCGAAGGCATTAGTCTTGAATACTTAGGGTGGTATGCTACTGTACGCCTAGGCCCCGGATAGTTAGAGACGACATGAGTTGCCAACGTACTATCATGCCATTGCGGGGACTTTAGGGTCAGCCGTGGATGATAGTTTCGACCAGAACTACTTTATCTTATCAGCAATATGGGACAGCTGGCTAGTGTGGGGCACGCCTCTACACTGTCCAGCAGGCACACGTCAGAGTTCGAGAAGTGGGACTTTACTATGGGGATAACTATATAGTCTAGGGACTCCATATGTTAACTGCACTCCAGTAGTTAAATCTACCTGTTGAGAACTTGTGGGTGGGTCGACTTCCCGAGTAACAGCAGATCGCAGGTGGTCTGGTCCGACATAAGCTGCAGCCCTGCAATGGGAGTAAAAGCCAACGAGATGGGAGGTGCGATATGTGGCATAGCAGTGGCTGGTCGCCAACGCAAGTCTATGAGGGTAAATATATCCCTGCAACACACTATCCGATTTAACATTGAGTTGAGAGATCTAAGAGAAAGTGATGGTTCGATGAACGCGTCAGTGGTCGTTGCCGAAACCTGTTTTCTGCATAAGCATACAGACCAGAAGAAAAGCAAATGGGCTTAGATGCTACTTGGCAAAACCTGGCGGCATGAGGATAACCTGTAGGGATGCCTCGCACTTTAGAAAGTGCCGAACGTCAAACGGAAAAGTAGCGCAACCTACCGAGATCAAGTAATCAGCCTAACGATCGGAGGCCATAGCTATCTTAGTACAAACGCTGAAGTCATAGAGAGTATACGAGTAACTTGCTCTATAAAAGAACTGCCTTTGTACCCGCAAAGTAAAACAGCAAGCTCTAGCAGCAATTCACCGTCAGAACATACCAGTGGGCAAGACACTAAAATATTATTGTTGTTTTCTACTTCAAGAATATTTATTCTCACAAATATACTTTATGAATTTTCGAGACCTTGATTCTATTGTTCTTTATGCTCACGCCCTCTACGAATGAGCCATTACTCTATACGACTTTCGTATTGCGAGTATCTTTATCCAAACGTACGATATCGAGTACGAATATTTTCACTGGTTTTATACCCGTGAACTCTCCTCTGAATACTATAACCTCCCTGTCGAAGATTACGAGGTTCAATACGACTATGACGATTCCGAAGACTGTCTTCAGTATATATACGACTTCTAAAGGAGTATGTAGCCATACTTTGTCGATAAGTATCCCTGTAACATCATATATAATCACTTTGCGAAGTGCTTTTGACATGTTAGCGATTATCTTACCTACATACCGTACAATTGATCGATATTGCTAATTTCCCGTTTGCAACTGTATCTACACGTATACACCCATACGAGGAGGTACGTCCTTATACCATAATCGCTTTTCAGTCACCAGATACGTTTCACTCATCGGATTTCGTGATTTGTTTACTTTTTCGATGCGTCACGACACGTACACAACAGAAGATTTGTCGATTTCATTCAATTGCAGTCCCAATACCCCTAAAGAAGTCATCTAGAACTCAATTGCACGTCACTGACAGTCGCGACGATGAGGATTTCTTACAGGCCACAACCTCCACATCTGAGAACCAAAGACGTCGAATCACCAGGTCCAGGACTGCTCCAGCGGCCTTATCAGACGTCGAGATCAACAACGTGAACGATGAAGATGAAGTCAATGACGAGAAGGAGGTCGATGATGAAGATGAAGGTCACAGCGATGACCGCCATGACGGCTTCAGATCTGTGATCACCGATGAGGATCTTGGCAAAATGTCGGCCCAAAACAGGATGCTAAAGATGATGTTCGAATAGTAGGCCATATTGTTAAAGGCCGATGTGGCGGGAAAATCCGTTTTTCACCACCACCGCCACTCAGTTTGGCAGGGGGAACTGGCAGGGTAGGGGGATGTACGGAGATACAGGGATGATGGAGATGGACTGAGCGACGGGGAGTATATATATTTGGAAGACTCCGGGGTAGATAGCCATCAGACATTCAGGAAAATATATACTCTATCTTTCCCAATTTTTGGTCTCCTTCAGACCCTCCGAAGACTCCGTAAAACCACGCAATTTGCGTGGTTCCTCACGGCCGGGTATCTTATCATATTCTCTCACCCTCTTCCTACGCTCCTCGAGCCAGAACCGCTCTTTCTCACGAATTCCCTTTGGATGCCATGAGAGGTGCGGCGGAGTGTTGACGAAAGGCCCTCTTCCTTCCAGCCCCACCGTTTCACCACAAATGGAGTCCAACGCGGATTCTGGTTCGGAAAGCTGAGTACGAAATGGTGGGAAAGACCCCCACAAACTAATATGGGTAAATATAGAGAGAAGCAACTAATGAAAGATACCTACCCTGCGAGAGGAGCGAACGCCGAAGGAAATAACGACGTTCCTAGGGGCGGTGCTTACAATGTCAGATTGGAATGCTGGGTGCGGTAAGTTGGATTCAGCGACGTCACTAACGAAACAGGCACCGACCTTATATCGGGACGAACACTGAAAGAAAGGCACCGACCTACCACCGGGACGAAAGGCACCGACCTCATACCGGGACGAACACCGAAAGAAAGGCACCGACTGGGACAAATTCCGAGAACAGGCACCGACCTCATACCGGGACGAACACCGAAAGAAAGGCACCGACCTAACACCGGGACGACAAGCACCGACTTCACACCGGGACGAAAACCGAAGCACCGACTTTATACCGGGATGATAAGTACCGACTTCACACCGGGACGAATACCGAAGCACCGACTTTATACCGGGACGATAAGCACCGACTTGACACCGGGACAAATACCGAAGGCACCAACCTCATAACCGGGGCGCATTCCAAACCTGAGCACTAACTTTAGCACCAAAGGAATATTGAGCGGCTGGAGCGTCAGTCTCAAAATATGGGAATGGAAATGATGATGCTGAAAGAAGGAGCTCTGAAACTAAGCACTAACCTTAGCACCAAAGGAATATTGAGCGGCTGGAGCATCAGTCCCAAAGTATGGGAATGGAAATGACGATACTGAAAGAAGGAGCTCCGAATCTAAGCACTAACCTTAGTACTAAATGAAATATCGAGTGGCTAGAGCACAAGTTTCAGGAAACAGGGGATAGAAACGATGATGCTGAAAGAGAAAAAAGGAACTAGCAAGAAGAAAAGGAGGAGGAGGGGACGCCCAGATCACACCACCAAAAAACCTTCCTCTCAGACTCACAATTGACTTCCAATCGCCAAAAACACTGCTTCGAAAATTCACAAAC
>MU122092.1:339537-361930 GCA_014904905.1 Wilcoxina mikolae CBS 423.85
GGACAAGACACTAAAATATTATTGTTGTTTTCTACTTCAAGAATATTTATTTTTACAATATACTTGATGAATTTTCGAGATCTTGACTCCATTGTTCTCTACGCTCACACCCTTTACGAACGAGCAATTACTCCAGCTGATTTCAGATTTGCGAGTATCTTTATTCAAACGTACGATATTGAGTACGAATATTTTCACTGGTTTTATACCCCTGAACTTCCTTCCGAATATCACAATCTCCCCATAGTGGACTACGAGGTTCAATCCGACTACAACGATTCTGAAGACTATCTTCAGGATACCTACGACTTCTAAGGAAGTAGGCGGCCATACTTTACCCATAAGTATCCCCGTAACAGTATAATATTTTGGACACGTCCAAAAAGTGTTTATGACTACAAACTGTATAGTTTGCGACAACCCAGCCTGCTGCGCAATCCGATATTTAGGTCATCCGGAGGGAAATATTCGACACGGATTTTGCGCAGAACATTGTCAGGGAGGTTGCAACGAAACCTGTGTTACGTGCAACTTCTACACACGGCTGAGCAATAGGTCGCAACAAGAACAGATACCGCGACAGGCATTACCCCCACAAGGACAACTAGTTACCGGTCCTTTTACATTCCCCTCTCAATAACTTCACAATGGCCAGCAACAGGCGCCGACTTCTCTCAGGAGCGAACCAGTTGGTACCAACGTCATCTGGAGTCGCGAAATCCAAGCAGCCCTCCAGACCCTTACCAGAATGGGTCAGGAAACTGCAAGAGCAATACGAGGTCTCGAGGAGACAATATCTCGACTCCATGAAGGACGAGGACATGGAGATGATCGACAGCGTACAGGCCCAGGTCAGTCGTCTGGATCAGGAGTTTCAACGGTTGGTCGAGGCCTGCAACGACGAGAAGCAAGCCATCGAGGTGGAATTCGAAGACGTTCGACTAGGTTGTCAGCTCTTCAGTCAACAGGTGGAAACCGACAAGGTCCTCGAACAACAAATCATCGTAGGACACGAGGAACAAATTCGGAGCCTCAACACAGTGTTGAACGAGACCAGGATGGGACTAGCAGCGCTTCAATGTCAGAATGATTATGTGGTTAAGGAAGCCATGGAGGAATTTGACAAGCTGCGCGATAGAATAGTGGAGTGTGAAAACCAGATAAGGGCACTTCAAATTAAGATGTCAGCATAGAACGCAGCGATGCAATCGCAACAGGAAAGAATGGCAAGGATGGAGAAAAGGTTTGCGGAGGAAGTACCGTCTTGGATGGACCACCAGATTTTGGAGGCACAGGTCACTAAACTCCAAAAAGACCATACCGGACTTACTTCGGCTTTTGAGAAGGCCAAAGTCTCGGAATCAACACCGGTTCACCCAGATAGACGAGTCCAAATCCAACAGTGGCAACAACGGGCTGAGGAGCGAGGCAGAAGTGTGTCACCAATTTCAGACTCAGATGTTACAGAGGTTGTTGGCTTGAGAGGAGGATCCGGAACGGATATTGGTTTGGGAGAGGCTCCTGCAGTGGAGGAAGGTCAACCAGGACCATCCAACCCACCACCACCTGCGGGCGGAGCCGGCGGAGATCCACCTCCACCAGGATCACATCATTCGGGTTCTTATCGCTCGGAAAACGGAAATAATAGGCGCCGTCAAAGAACAGATACTCAACAACCCGAAAGGCGTCGAGAATCACGACTAAATCTGTCGGACCCAGCAAAGTTCAAAGGAAAGGCCTCTGAGAACTTTGATGTGTGGTGGATGAGTATGGAGGCATTCGTCGCAGATCAGCCACATTTGTTTACCGGCCCGGGTCTCAAGATTCAGTACGTACGTGGACGACTGGAGGATCATGCATTGGCTTGGCACATGCAGTGGGAATCGGAAGCTCATGCCGGAAAACACCTTTGCAGCTGGTCAGTATACCGAGCTGCAATCAACGCCCGTTTCCACAATAAACAACAACAGGAAACAGCATATAAAGCACTCACCGAACTCAGGTACGGTGGAAATGTTCAGGATATGATCACGGAGTTCGATACCCTGAACGCAAAAGCAAAGGTTTTTGGAGTGGCATATCGGACTATGCTAATGAGCAAACTGCCCTCCGAAATCTTTAATCATCTCACTCTTATCAATCCAGCTGATAAGACAGATGAAGAACTTCGAGAAATTATTATCAATGCCGGCAAGAATGTTGAAGTGTGGAAGGCAAACGAAAAGAATTTCGGATTTATGCGAAAATCAAGGATATCCGAAAGATCTTCCGGGCGAGTCAACAAGGACAGGGGCAAGATCCAGAAACCTAGAGGTCTTGGCCCCGGATTCCAACGTCAACGCCAACGTTTTGAACAACGAGGCACTCAGCAACGGTCAAAGGACAATAGGGACTTGTCTAAACCCAATCCTTTTGTAAATGCTGAAGGCAAGACCTTCAAACAACTGACGGATGGAATCGAAAACTCGGAGCTAGCTCGACGACGAGCAGCAAAAGAATGTCAGCGATGTGCATGGCCCGCTGACAGAAAAGGCAACCATAATACCATGAAATGCATTCGGGACATCAAATTGTCAAAAGGAACTGCCGACTACGGACACCCGAAAGCATACCAAAAAATGATAGTCGGGGCATACGACCAGTTGGATGATGAGGATGACGATTATATGATTGAAGAAGCAGAAGGAATTGAGGAAACTTCAGATGGAGAAATACCATCCGGTTAAGAATCCGTTAATAGTAAAGAAGAAGATTCGGATGTGGCAGATAATTGGTGGGAGCATCAAGATAGCTCGGACTAATGGTAAGTATTGAGATGGAGTGAAGGATACAAAGATAGGCGGGAGAAAGCCTTTATTATTGTTATTCCGGTCGTCACCCTGAGGATTCCGGTAGGGATGAAACTGCTGGTCTGTAGTGACGCAACAAGACAACTACAAATACAACAATGACACCATACGATACCAACAACCACGGACGCATAAATTTCTTCGACTTAGCAGGAGTGCCCTGTTCCATCGCAGAACTCGAACCCCTCAACGCTTTCGCAAGCATTGACACCATTCTCAACGAGCCAGAGGAACCTCTCGAGTCAATTTTCTGGGACCAACCTGATTCGCCATACCCTTGGAATTTATACTGGACAGAGGCAGCTCGATACGGAGGGGGACTAGCCATTGATGATCCCATGTTCGGAGACTCCTAGACCAAGTACAAGGGAATGCACGTTGGTTGTCAAGAGTGGTACACCTGTTATTGTGAACATAACTGCGGAGGTACTCATACAACAATCGGAAGAGCACTCGACGCATTACCAACCATCTACGAAGTCGAGGATTATTACCCAGAGGAGAACTTCTCAAACAATGAACCAGCAACGTTCGAAGAACTCCTCAACGAAGAACCAAACTACGAGTGGTAGAACGATACTACCCTCAACGACCCGTTGTGGCCGAGCCATTGTCGAAAGGATGGCTACCAAACGAAAACACGTCCCGTCGGAAGAGGAGTACTCTTCCAAACGACAAAACACTTCCAACGATTTTGTTTACTACAAAACGAAACGTGTACACAAGATCCCGAAAACCAGAGTCGGCGAACGACCCGTATACCGATTCTTTGTGGATCACACGGACAGCGATGGAAAGTTACAGCAGTTTCCGGTTCGAGCCATGCTGGATTTGGGATCGACGTCTTTTACCATATCGCCTCAGTGCGTAAAGGTTTTTAAGATACCAGTTGTTAGAAGAAAAAGAAATATCAATGCAAAGGATTTTAGCGGTAAGTCAGTCAGTTTACCAAATGTTTATACAATACCCCTTGGTTTAGCTTTTGGAAATCATCGCACTCTCGAAACTTTCGAGGTGGTGCCGATGCATGCTGACTATGATGTTCTTATACCTGCCTGGTATTTGAAACAACACAAGGCACAGGGCGCTACATATGGATGTTTGCATTTTACAGAATGTGAACAGAAATGTTACAATCACGGACATCTTCACACAGATTGGAAGATTACCTACGACGATCGCATCGCCACACATAAGGATGCAATCAATATCGGTGCTTTATGCTTCGCGTCAACCAGCATACTAGCAGAAAAACTCCCCCAACAGTATCATAAGTGGATGTTACTGTTCGACCCTCACGAAGCTGAAAAGCTACCCTCTCACGGTCCTCATGATCACCAGATTAACCTAAAGGTACCGGACGATCAGGTTAAAGTCGGACCAATATACCAACTTTCACGAGAAGAAGAGAGGTTACTCAAGGAATACATCAACAAAATGATAAGAGAAGGAAAAATAAAACCGTCCATGGGACAGGCAGGATCACCTATCCTTTTTGTGCCCAAACCAAATAGACGAGGTCTGCGTCTTTGTGTCGACTATTGGAAACTGAACGATTTGACAATCAAAGACAAGACGGCTCTACCGTTGATGGACGAATTACAAAGTCGAATGAAAGGAACCACTTGGATAACGAAGTTGGATATGAAGTCGGGATATCACCTGATCCGAATGCCCAAAGGACACGAATGGAAAACGGCCTTTAGAACGAAATTCGGATCGTACGAATATACAGTTATGCCATTTGGCCTCACCAATGCCCCAGCCACTTTTCAGCGTTGGATGAACAGCATCCTCCAACCATTCTTAGGAGGACTGAACGACATTACAGTTGTCTATATTGACGATGTCCTTATCGCCGCCAAGGGAACACGGGAGGAACACCACGAATATGTAGGCAAGATACTTCAGGTTTTACAGGACAACAACCTCGTGGTGGAAATCGACAAATATGAATTCGATAAACAAGAGGTCGAATTCCTCGGATTCCTATTCAGCGGCGAAGGACTTAAAATGGCACCAAGTCGAAGCGAAGCAATAACAAAGTGGCCAATGCCTAATAACCAAAAGGAAGTTCAGGTTATTATGGGTTTATGGAATTTTTATCGACGATTTATCAAGGGATTCGCCGGTATCGTCGCACCTATTACGGACACCCTCAAAGGCGACGGAAAGAACTTCCAGTTCGGAGATGCAGCTAAGGCAGCTTATTATAAGATTTGCATCTTATTTGCGGCAGAAAATACGCCAATACTTCGACATTACGATGACGACAGACCAGCCATGATAGAAACGGATGCATCAGACTTTGCTATGGGAGCAGTTATGTTACAAAAGTTTGATGATGGCAAAATACATCCAGTCGCCTTCATTTCAAAGAAGTTCTCGCCAGCCGAACTAAATTACCAAATATACGATAAAGAAATGCTCGCTATCGTATATGCATTTAAGACATGGAGATGTTATCTCCAAGGAGCAATATATACAACAACAGTCTTTTCTGATCACATGAACCTACAGTACTTCAAAGAAACTCAACAGCTCAATCGAAGACAAGCACGATGGGCAGAAGTATTGCAAGAGTACAATTTCAAGATTGTTTATCGAAAAGGAACAGCCAATGGAAAGGCTGATGTGTTATCAAGGCGCCCAGAGTTCGCCCTAAAAGAGGGGGGTACAACTTCGGCAACCTTGTTAGGACCAGATCATTGGTTGGAAGTCGGAGCGATGGATCTGGATAATGAAGATTGGGAAGAAATCAGTTTAGCAGGATTTACGGTCAGTCAGTTGACGGAAACAGTGAAGAAAAAATTTGGAAAAGAAATTGAGCAAGATAAGGAATATCAGGATATATTACGGAAAATTCAGGAGAAGGATCAGAATGTTGACGGAAGGTTTGGAATAGATGAAGAACGAATGTTGTGTTGGAAAGGAAGGTTATATGTACCAGATGGATTTCGGAAAGAGGTACTTCACCAGGAACACGACTCACGCATCGCCGGACATTTCGGTCGCGAACGCACCTTGGAACTAATTACGAGGAATTTTTACTGGCGTAAACTCGAGGATGACGTACGGGAATATTGCAACAAGTGCGATTCATGCCAACGAACAAAAACACCTCGACACGCAAAGCATGGACTATTGTACCCACTCGAACTACCATCCTCACCATGGACTTATATATCGGTCGACTTTATCACCGACTTACCGGAGTCCAACGGAAACAAAAACATCATGATAGTAGTCGACAGGTTCACTAAGATGGCGCACTTTATTCCCACAGACAAACAAGAATCATCCACGGTCGCAAAGTTATTTCTCAACAACGTCTGGAAGTATCACGGCATGCCACTTGATATAGTGTCGGACCGCGATGCAGTCTTTACCGGTCATTTTCTCGCAGACTTATACCAATTCCTCGGAATCAAACGATCAATGTCTACAGCCTTTCACCCACAGACAGACGGACAAACAGAACGAATCGACCAGACCATTGAACATTACTTGCGTACATATTGTAACTACGAACAGTCTAACTGGAGCGAAATGTTACCCATGGCCGAATACGCATACAACAATTCAAAACATGTGTCGACTAAGATTACGCCCTTCTACGCCAATTATGGTTACGAAACACGTACGAACTGGCCAGCGGAGGTTCAGTTTCGCAACCCCGGTTCAGAACTGTATGCACATTACATGGTTGAGGTTTATCGCCATCTAGAACAACAGCTTGAGGAAACCAAGGAAAAGATGGGTCAATACTACGATCGTAAATGATGCCCGGCCCCTCAATACAAAATCGGAGACTTGGTTATGCTTAACGGAAGCAACATTCGGACGAAACGACAGTGTCGGAAGCTCGACGATAAGATGTACGGACCATTCAAGATCATCAAGGTCGGAGGCAACAAACGATGGTGTTGACTCGAACTTCCCACTACATGGAAGATCCACCCAGCATTTAACGTCACTCTGCTCGAACCGTATCGAGGTGACCCCTTATAAAGGGAGTTACCTCCAATCGAGGCTGACGATGGTGGCTGGACGCCTGAGTCAATCGTCGCCAGCGGACCAGCAGATAACGATCATCGAAAACACGTCTTTCTTGTGAAGTGGTCTGGATACTCTCACGATGAAAATACCTGTGAATCATGGGAACATCTTAACGACATCGCCCCCGAACTCATCACCGAATACTACACCAAGAACCCAGCGATGGAGAAGGACTCTCGGTGGAAATCTCAAGGGAAGAAAACCCTGGTACGAAAGAGACGGAAGTAATGAATTTCATTTGTTAAACTCAAACCGCGCTGAGTTACGCAGAGGTCATTATTATGTTAAAAGAATATTTATTTTTATTTTTTGATACCCACAGTTATTATGATACGCTGTCTGAGTGGTATCTATTGTTTGAACACTTTTTATGATGGAGATTCTGTTGAGGTCACCAGAGCTAGAGAGGGAGGTACTGTTAGGGGTTTTCCCTTAGCAAGTGTACGAGGTACGAAGGATGTCCATGGCAATCTGCGTTCGGTCACCTGTCACTATGGTTGGTCGATGTTACACACGCAGCTATCTCATCCTTTGAGCAACGAAGTCCTGCGCGACATACGAGCCTATCCAATACCGAGCCCTGGCAAAGCGGAATGATTAACCCGCGCGGGGGCAGTACACTTTCTCGATCGAACAGGGATAGTCACGACACTTAGCTGGCGGATTCATCAGACCTGAACACTTAGGATGGTATGCTACTATACGCCTATGCCTCCGATAGTTAGGGACGTCATGAGTTGATGAAGCACGATCACGCCATTGCGGAGACTTACGGGTCAGCCGTGCATGATCGTTTCGACCAGAATTACTTTACCTTATCAGCAATATGGGACAGCCGGCTAGAGCGGGGTACGCCTCTACACTCTCCGGCAGGTACACGTCAGAGCTCGAGAAGTGGGAATTTACTATGGGGATAACTATACAGTCTAGGGACTCCATATGTTAACTGCGCCCCGGTAGTTCAATCTACCTGTTGAGAGCTTGTGTGTGGGTCGACTTCCCAAGTAACGGCAGATCGCAGGTGGTCTGGTCCGACATAAGCTGCAGCCCTGCAATGGGAGTAAAAGCCAGCGAGATGGGAGGGGCGATACATGGCATAGCAGCGGCTGGTCACCGACGCAAGTCTATGAGGGGAAACATACCCCTGCAACCCACTATCCGATTTGACATTGAGTCGAGAGATCTAAGAGGAAGTGATGGTTCGATGAACGCGTCAGCGGTCGTTGCCGAAACCTGTTTTCTGCGTAAGCATACAGACCAGAAGAAAAGCAAACGGGCCAAGTGGCTACGTGGCAAAACCTGGCGGCATGAGGATAACTTACAGGGATGCCTCGCACTTTAAAAAGTGCCGAACGTCAAACGGAAAAGAAGCGCAACCTACCGAGATCGAGTAACCAGCCTAACAATCGGAGGCCATAGCTATCTTAGTACAAATGCTGAAGTCATAGAGAGTATAGGAGTAACTCGCTCTATAAAAGAACTGCCTTTGCGCCTGCAAAGTAAAACATCAAGCTCTAGCAGCAATCCACAGTCAGAACACACCAGCGGACAAGACACTAAAATATTATTGTTGTTTTCTACTTCAAGAATATTTATTTTTACAATATACTTTATGAATCTTCGAGATCTTGACTCCATTGTTCTCTATGCTCACGCCCTTTACGAACGAGCAATTACTCCAGCTGATTTCAGATTTGCGAGTATCTTTATTCAAACGTACGATATTGAGTACGAATATTTTCACTGGTTTTACACCCGTGAACTTCCTTCCGAATATCACAATATCCCCATAGTGGACTACGAGGTTCAATCCGACTACAACGATTCTGAAGACTAGCTTCAGGATACCTACGACTTCTAAGGAAGTAGGCGGCCATACTTTACCCATAAGTATTCCCGTAACAGTCTCATTCAGACCCTCCGAAGACTCCGTAAAACCACGCAATTTGCGTGGTTCCTCACGGCCGGGTATCCTATCATATTCTCTCACCCTCTTCCTACGCTCCTCGAGCCAGAACCACTCTTTCTCACGAATTCCCTTTGGATGCCGTGAGAGGTGCGGCGGAGTGTTGACGAAAGGCCCTCTTCCTTCCAGCCCCACCGTTTCACCACACCGAGCGAGAACGATTGGCTTTCGAACGCGAGAAATGGGCCTCTGAACACCCCGAATGTGAAGCCATGATGTATGAGAAACCTGCAATCTTTGAAATGGTCGACCCTGTACGATACTACGGCAGAGCCAAGGAGTTAGACAAGTTTAACGACCCATTACACTCCAATTTCGACTCTCACAAACACTTGTTCCCACATGGCAGACACGATCAAGTCAAATATGCAGTTTCACTCCTCAACTGCTGGACCAATTACCTGGATCCGACGCAGCATCAGATGGTGATGACCGACCCTTCCGAATGGGCCAGCAACCTATGTGCGGATTCTGATCTCTGTTTGAAGGACTTCGACATTTTCGCACAAGAGATCACCCGGATATACAGAGACTAGGATCGCTGTGGGAAAGAGGTGATGAAGGCGATGGATGAATACATACAATTGCCTAATGAGCCGGTTAGAGCCTATGCGAACCGAATGAAAGCTGATTGGAGACAGACCGGATGGACCATACAAAAGAGCGAGCAGATGCTCTGCGACATGGCCTGGACAGGTCTCCGATATGCACTCAAAAACAAGATCCAGCTGATAACCCCCACTTGTGGAAGGTTCAAGACAATCGAGGAACTTTTCGACAAAGCCACAGCTTCAGAGGGCATATACACTGATAAGAGGTCAGACGGACAGCAGCAGCAGCAGCAACAGCAAAAGCAGTCGGAATCGTTCCAAAAAGATGGCAAGCGAAGTTACCGACCATCTATCTCCAAACCGATAACCGAGAAGTCGACCAATAACCGGCCTGGTAGTACTCGCAGCAAATTGACCGCAGCACCATCGGTCTCAAGGGAGGTCTTTGATAGCAGAAGGGCTAACAAGCAGTATACACGGTGCGGAAGTAAAAACCATAAACACCTCCAGTACCCAACTTACAGTGCTGCTCGTACGCCTGAATCGAGCTTCAACCACAGCAGAAGCAGTGGCGGCGGCGACAGTGGCGGCAGCAGCGGCAGCAATGGTGGCCGGCACCACCAAGTAAAATGCCAAAAGTTGTTCGACACTCAACAGTCAAAAAACTCACATACCTCTCCCGGCACCTAGCCCAGCGGGAGAGACTGGACGAAGAGGAGTTAGGGCTAGAGAGGTTGGGAATGAGGTCGTTTTTGGCGACGATGGATGAGATCCAGCCCCACCGAATCTCTCTCATATCGAGAGTTATCCTTGAGCCGCCCCAGGCTCTCATTTCAAGACAATACTTATGTGGTACAGAGAAGCCGGATTTGTCTCACATTGTTTACGAAGTACTCGTACGAGATCAACACGACGAGATGCAGCCCATTCGGGCTCTAATCGACTACGATACTACAAGTATCTTTATGTTTCCAAGGCTGCTCATGTGACTCGGTCTACATCATGAACTGGCATTCACAGCTACGCAGGGTCTCAACGGCCAATTGATAATGTCTGCCAACGAGAGTCAAAAGGCAACCATCTCGGTTCATTATTTTGAGCACTTAACTCCAGTTGACGAACCGGAGGTACTGGTCATACCCATGGAATATAACCTGGTTCTAGGCTTGCCTTGGTTCAAGGCTAGGAACCCTGAGATCAACTGGATATCTGGTCGACTTCTATCTCTGCGGATCCCAAGTGGCAATGTAAATACATCGGTGGCCACCGTCAATGTGACGTCGGATCCTCCACAGACATCTGAGCAGGGCAGGGTTCCAGACATATATCTGCTCAGAGCCACCGCATTCGAGAATCTCTTAGCTAGCGACAAGATTCTCGCGGCATTCGCCAGACGCATTTGCGATTGCACAGGGTTGCTGGGAGCTTCCATGGAAGGCATCACCAAAGGTGAGAGGAGCACCTGGAGCTGGACGAGCGAGTAGGAGTAGCAGCGATAGTTGCGGCAGAAGAGTTACCAACAATGCGGAGCTTGAATGACTGCTACTGACTCGCTGAGTCACGAAGGGAGGAGGCACGCCACGGTCATGCTCCATTGTGACAGGCCGGCTGGTATCACTACTCCCGGGAATTCCTACCCTCCATCAGATGAAGTTGGAAATACACAGCCAACGAGTATAGATGGATCTTCGGCACATAAAATAGTGCTTACAGATGACCGTGGCCATATCTCCGCCAAGTTTCAGGAATTCGTGGAGGACTTTAGCAAGGCCAAGACAGAGACGCTGCCACCGCACCGGTCAATTGACCATGCGATCGACCTGGAGCCCAGTTTTCTGTTACCCTATGGGCACATATATAATCTGTCAGAGGTCAAGTTAAAGACTCTGAAGGCTTACATCTAGACGAATCTAGCAAATGGGTTTATCCAGTGGTTATCCTTGCCGGCGGCAGTACCGATACCTTTTGCCAAAAAGAAGGACAGAGGATTAAGACTTTGTGTGGACTACCGTATGCTCAATAAGATAACAGTTAAGAACTAGTACCCTCTCTCACTGATCTCAGAAATGCTTGACTGTGTGGGCAGCACCAGGATCTTTACGAAACTCGACCTTCGAGGAGTCTATAATCTCATTCACATTAAGGAAGATAACGAGTACAAGACGGCTTTCCGAATCCAATACGGTCAGTTCGAGTACAAGGTCATGCCATTTGGCCTGAAGAACACACTGGCTACTTTTCAGTCTTACATCGACGATTGCCTGCGGTCTTACATTGACGACTTTGCTGTGTGTTACCTCGATGATATCCTGATCTACTCCACTGACAAGAAGGAGCATGAAGAGTACGTACGGAAGGTACTACAATTACTGCAGGAGTTTGGCCTCTATTGCAAAGCAAAGAAGTACCAATTCGGAGTCTCAGAGGTCGGCTTCCTCAGCTTCGTCATCTCTGCCAATGGTGTCAGCATGGAAACGGATCGGATTGCGACGATCGAGGATTGGCCGACTCCCAAGTCAGTATGGGACGTCCAAGTCCTCCTCGGCTTCACGAACTTCTACCGGAGGTTCATCTGAAAATATTCTAAGGTGACCCTCCCACTCACGGAATTACTAAAATCCAATAGGTTGAACTCTAATGGGCAGGGCAAGAGCAGAAAGTCGAAACAACGATCAAAGCGATCGCAGCCTATCAGGTCAAAATGGGAATGGACTCGAAAAGCCAAGCTGGCTTTCCGGAAACTCAACAAGGCCTTCACCGCAGCACCGATCTTGCAGCACTTCGACCCGGCCAAGCCGATTATCCTTCAGATGGATGCGAGCAGCTTCACGATTGCAGACATCCTGAACCAGTTGTTAGGGGTTTTCCCTTAGCAGGTGCACGAGGTATGGAGGATGTCCGTGGTAATCGGCATTCGGCTACCTGTCACTATGAATAGTCGATGTTACACCCGCAGCTATCCCATCCTCTGAGCGATGAAGTCCTTCATGACATACAAGCCTATCCAATACCGAGCCATTGCAAAGCGGTATAATTAACCCGCGTGTGGGCAGTATACCTTCTTGATCGAACAGCGATAGTCACGACACTTAGCTGGCGAAGCCGTCAGTCTTGAATACTTAGGAAGGTATGCTACTATATGCCTAGGCCCCCGATAGTTAGAGACGACATGAGTTGCCAATGTACTATCACACTATCGTGGGGACCCTCGAGTCAGCCTGTAACACCGGGAGCGTCACTCCAGGTTTACCAGTACAAGTAGTATCCTTACTGCTTGCAGGACTTGCTTGCAATGGAAGTTATGAAGATTCGCTCAGGATGTGAAAGTCACTAATACATAAGATTCAAGACAAAGATATTTGTCTTTCCAATGCGTATATTGTTAAGGCTTGTTCTCCTCATCAAGAAGCTTGCCCTTCTACCCTTCGAAGATTCTAGAGGTCTTTATACCTTTATCCTCTCGCTCTAACAATTACTTCTATCTACGCTTTTCTCATGAGCTCCTCTACCTAACCTTCCCTTCGCTCCAATGCCCTTCCTGCCCTTCAGCGCTCTTTCAGACCTTCCGTATCTTTCCGCTCAGATCTCTAACTCAGACGAATAGAACCTCTACTGATATCAGTCCTTCGGACTTCTGTGGTCCGGACCTATTGTATCCTTTCAATCGCTTTTCTTCCAGTCGAATGGTATCCTTTCGATCGTGAGGGACATAGAGGCTTCAATTGCTATGCTGCAAACGCAGGTACTTTCGTATCTATAGCCTCTCAGCTGTCTTTGCACTATCGATGACATGAGCTGGCAAGGTATCGCCCCAAATACCACTTCTAACTTCTTATCGGTGGTGTAGTTGACTGCATGACAGCTCATCTAATTTCGTTGGTTGCAAGTGATATTCTGTGTAGTTTCGATGCCTTCCGGGGATGGTGCATGTACTATCCCGATGCGGCTATCGTCAAGTGATCATAGGTGACCCCGCTCCGATGGCCTTTGGTAATGTACAGCTTGTGAGATGTAACACAGCCGTGCATGATAGTTTCGACCAGAACTACTTTATCTTATCAGCAACATATGACAGTCGACTAGAGCGGAGCACTCCTCTACCCTCTCCGGCAGGTACACGTCAGAGTTTGAGAAGTGGGACTTTACTATGGGGATAACTATACAGTCTAGGGACTCCATATGTTAACTGCACCCCGGTTGTTAAATCTACCTGTTGAGAACTTGTGTGTGGGTCGACTTTCTGAGTAATGGCAGATCGCAGGTGGTCTGGTACGATATAAGCTGCAGCCCGACAATGGGAGCAAAAGCCAGCGAGATGGAAGGTACGATACGTGGTATAGCAGTGGCTGGTCGCCGACACAAATCTATGAGGGTAAACATATGGGATGTCTCGCACTTTAGAAAGTGCCAAACATCAAATGGACAAGAAGTACAACCTACTGTGATCTAGTAACCAGCCTAACGATCAGAGGCCATAGCTATCTTAGTACAAATGCCGAAGTCATAGAGAGTATACGAGTAACTCGCTCTATAAAAGAACCTCCTTTGCACCCGCAAAGTAATACAGTAAGCTCTAGCAGCAATCCACAGTCAGAATACACCAGCGGACAAGACACTAAAATATTATTGTTGTTTTCTACTTCAAGAATATTTATTTTACAATATATGTTATGAATTTTCGAGATCTCGATTTTATTGTTCCCTACACTTACGCTCTGAACGAACGAACCATTTTTCCAAGCGATTTCCGTATTACGAGTATTTTTATTCATACGTACGATATCGAGTACAAATATTTTCACTGGTTCTATACCCGTGAACTTCTCTCTGAATATCACAATCTCCCAGTCGAAGATTACGAAGTCCATTCCGACTATGACGACTCCGAAGACTATCTTCAAGATACATACGACTTCTGAGGAGTAGGTGGCCATACTTAATCGATAAGTATCCCCGTAACAGTATAATATTTTGGACAAGTCCAAAAGTATTTATGACAACAAATTGCCTCGTTTGCAATAACAGAGGCTGCTGCGCAATAAGATTTTTCAATCACCCAGGAGGACCTACGGTACAACATTTTTGCGCAGAACACTGTGCGCAAGGCTGCAATGGAAACTGTATCACCTGCAGTTTCTTTTTAAGAATTCAACGTCGACCAGCAGAACCAGTCACAGGACCGTATACATTTCCCGCTCGGCAATTACACAATGGCGAGTCACAGGTGCCGACTAATCTTCGGAGTAAGCCAGTTGGCACCAATGTCATTTGGAGTCGCCAAATCCAAACAGCCCTCGAAGCCCTTACCAGGCTGGCCGAAAAAACTGCCAGAGCAGTACGAACAATCAAGGAGACAGTACTTGGACTCCAGACTGCAGCTGCAGGAAGGTGAGGACACAGAAATGACCGATTCAGTACAAGTCCATATTGATCAGCTAGATCAGGAAATGCAACGCCTGGTTAAAGCGTGCAACAGCGAGAAGGAAGCAATCGAGTAGGAATTCGAAGACGTTAGGCTCGTTTGTCAGCTCTTCAGTCAGCAAGTGGAAACAGACAGGGCTCTATGACAACCAATCATAGAGGGATACGAAGAGCAGATACAGATGCTGAACGTAGTGTTGAAGGAAATGAGGACTGGAATGAGCGGTCTTCAACAGCAGAATGATTGGATAGTCAGAGAAGCCTCGGATAAATTTGGAATTTTGCGAAGCCGAATTGAATGGTGTGAAGGACAGATCAGAACACTCACCTCGAGAGTGTTAGCCTGGTCAGCATCATTCAAGATTTACCAAGATAAGGTAAATGGAATTGAGAAGGCGCTTAAAGAACAAGTACCTTCGTGGACAGATTTTGAAATTCTGGAAGCAAAATTCGAAAAATTGCAAAGGGATCAAATAGGACTCACATCGGCGTTTAAGAAGGCAAAGATTTCGGCTTCTACACCGGTACATCCAGACCGAAGGCAACAAATCTCGCAATGGCAACAGCAGACGGAAGAATACCAAAGAGACATATCACCTATTAGCGACACCAATATTGCAGAAATCTTCGGCATAAGAGGAGGCTTAAGAACAGACGTCGGTTTAGAAGATGCACCACCTCCTTAGACCACTGCAGAACCAGGTAGATCAGGAGAAGTGCTACCACCAGAAGGAATGGGTGGAGACCCACCACTATCTCTGCCACCTGGATTTTCTCACGCAAGCAGATACAGCTCGCAACGCCGTGGGTGCTGTAATACGCAAGGAATCGAAAAACAAAGAGATTCACGGCTAAAACTATCGGATCCATCAAAATTCAAGGGAAAGGCATCTGAGAACTTTGATGTGTGGTGGATGAGTATGGAAGCATTCATTGGTGACCAACCACACCTCTTCACTCATCCAGGCCTTACGATTCAGTACGTACGTGGACGGTTAGAAGATCACGCTCTGGCTTGGCATAAGCAATGGGAGGCAGAAGCCCAAGCCGGAAAACATATGCGGAGTTGGTCAATATACAGATCCGCAATCAACACCCATTTCCATAATAAGTACCAACAGGAAACGGCCTATAAAGCAATCACGGAACTCAAATATAGCGGCAACGTTCAAGACATGATCACAGAGTTTGACACCCTGAACGCAAAAGCTAAGATTGTGGGGGTAGCATACAGGACCATGCTTATGAGCAAGCTACCACCACAAGTCTTCAAGCAGCTTAGTCTTATCAATCTGGCAGATAAGACTGACGATGAGTTCTGGGAAATGATTATCAACGCCGGAAAGAATGTTGAAGTCTGGCAAGCGATGGAAAGGAACTTCGGATTCATGGGGAAATCTCAAAGTACTGATAGTATGTCGGGCCGAATCAACAAAGACCGAGGAAAGATCCAAAAGTCCATGGGTCTAGGCTTAGGATTTCAAAGGCAACGACAACATTTTAAACATAATGATAGGCAACGATGAATGGATACCCGAGGATCGTCTAAACCTAACTCTTTTGTAAACTCTGACGGCAAAACGTTTCGACAGTTGACAGAAGGAATCGACAACAGAGAACTGGTACGATGGAAAGCAGCAAAAGAATGTCGACGCTGCACATGGTCCGCTGATAGAAAGGGGAACCACAACACTATGCAATGTATTCGTGACATCAAATTGTCAAAAGGAACCGCCGAATTCAGCCATCCGAAAGCATACCAAAAGATGAAGGTCGGCGCATACGACCAGTTGGATGATGAAGGAGATGAATATGTGGTTGGAAATACGGAAGGAGTTGAGGAAACTTCAGATGGAGAGATACCATCCAGTTCGGAATCCGTCGTTAGTGAGAAAGATTTGGATCATGACAATAATTGGTGGGAACAACAGGAAAGTTCAGATTAATGGTAAGTAGCGAGATGGAATGAAGGATATGTTGATTAGGCAGGAGAAAGCCTTTATTCTGAGTTTCCGATCGTCACCCTGAGGATTCCGGTAGGGATGAAACTGCTGACCAGTAGTGATGCAAAAAGTAACAACAATTACAATCACAACAGTAACAAGTACACCAATGACTCCATACGATACAAACCACCACGAACGCATCAATTTCTTTGACTTAGCAGGAGTACCGTGTGAACTCGCAGAACCAGAACCCCTTAACATCTGCGCAAGTATTGACGAGGTAATACTCGAACCAGAAGAACCGCTCGAGTCATTCTTTTGGGACCAACCAAGTGTACCGTCCCCTTGGAACACATACTGGAACCAAGCAGCAGCCAACAGCGGCAGTTTGGCAATTGACGATCCAGTATTCGGTTCCTTTTGGACAAAATATAAGGGTATGCATGTTGATTGTGAAGAGTGGTATACATGTTACTGTGAGCACAACTGCGGAGGTATACATACCACCATCAGTCGAACGCTTGATGCTTTACCAACCATCTACGAAGTCGAAGAACATTACCAAGAAGACGTCCTTCTGGATGAGAAACCTGTGTTGTTCGGAGAACTCCTTAACGAAGAACCCAACTACGAGTAGTAGAATGATACTATTCTCAACGACCTGTTGTGGCCGAGCCATTGTCGAAAGGATGGCTACCAAACGAAAGCTTTCTCTCTCGGAAGAGAAACCCGCAAGTAAACGACAAAATATCTCCGATGACTTTTTTTATTACGAAACCGAGTACGTACACGAGATATCCAAAACCAGAATTGGAGAACGACCCATATACCAGATCTTTGTAGACCACATGGACAGCGATGGAAAGATACAGCAGTTTCTGATCCGAGTCATGCTGGATTTGGGATCGACATCTTTCACCATATCGCCCCAGTATGCTAAGGTGTTTAAGATACCAGTTGTTAGAAGAAAGAAGAACATCAACACAAAAGATTTTAGCGGTAAGTCAGTGGGATTATCCAATGTTTATACTATACCCCTTGGTTTAGCTTTTGGGAATCATCGCACCCTCGAAACTTTTGAGGTAGTGCCGATGCATGCTGACTATAACGTTCTAATACCTGCTTGGTATCTGAAACAATACAAGGTACAGGGCATTACATACGGATGTTTGCATTTCACGGAATGTGAACAGAAGTATTACAATCACCGACATCTTCATACAAATTGGGAGATTACCCACGACGATCACATCGCCACACACAAAGATGCAATCAACATCGGTGTCTTATGCTTCGCAGCAACAAGTATATTGGCGGAAAAATTACCTGAACAATACCATAAGTGGATGCTATTGTTCGACCCTTACGAAGCTGAAAAGCTACCCCTCTATGGTCCACATGATCACAAAATTCATCTCAAAGTACCCGACGACCAGGTAAAAGTGAGATCAATATATCAACTCTCTTGGAAAGAAGAAAGGTTGCTCAAGGAATACATCGACAAAATGATAAGAGAAGGAACAATACAACCGTCCAAGGGGCAAGCCGGAGCACCAATCCTGTATGTGCCCAAACCGAATGGACAAGGCCTATATCTTTGCGTCGATTATCGAAGACTTAACGATTTGACTATCAAAGACAAGACGGCTCTACCGTTATTGGATGAATTACAAAGTCGAATGAAAGGAGCAACCTGGGTAACAAAATTAGATATGGAATCAGGATATCATTTGATTTGAATGGCCAAGAGACAGAAATGGAAGACAGCCTTTAGAACAAAGTTCGGATCTTACAAATACACAGTCATGACGTTCGAACTTACCAATGTACCAGCAACTTTCCAACGCTGAATGAACGGTATCCTCCAACCATTCTTAGGAGGTCAAAACGACATTACAGTTGTTTATATCGATGATGTCCTGATCGCCACAAAAGGAACTCGCGAAGAACACCACGAATATGTAGGCAAAATATTGCAAGTCCTACAAAACAATAATCTAGTGGTGGAAATGGATAAGTGTGAGTTCGACAAACAAGAAGTCAAGTTCCTTGGCTTTCTTGTCAGCGGCAAAGGACTTAAGATGGTACCAAGTCAGAGTGAAGCTATTACGAAATGGCCAATACCCAAAACCCAAAAGGAAGTTCAAGTCATTATGGGTTTGTGGAACTTTTACCGACGATTTATCAAGGGATTTGCTGGTACCGTCACGCCAATCACAGAAACCCTCAAAGGCGACAGAAAAGATTTCAAGTTCGGCGAAGCAGCCAAAGCAGCATACTAAAAGATATGTATCCTGTTTGCAGCAGAAAATACTTCAATACTTCGACATTACCACGATGATAGATCAGCTATGGTTGAAACGGATGAATCAGACTTTGCGATGGGAGCGGTCTTATCTCAGAAGTTTGATGACGGCAAAATATATCCGGTCGCATTTATATTGAAGAAGTTTTCACCGGCTGAACTCAATTACCAGATATATGACAAGGAAATGCTCGCCATCATATATTCATTTAAAACATGAAGATGTTACCTTCAAGGAGCAATACATACAATAACAGTCTTTTCCAATCATATGAATCTTCAATACTTCAAAGAAACACAACAGCTCAATCAAAGACAGACTCGATGGGTGGAAGTATTGCAAGAATACAATTTTAAGATTATTTATCGGAAGGGAACAGCTAATGGAAAAGCCAATGCGTTATCAAGGTGCTTGGAGTTCGCCCTAAGAGAGGGGGATACAACTTCGGCAACCTTGTTAGGACCAGAACATTGGTTAGAGGTTGGAGCGATAGATTTGGATAACGATAATTGGGAAGAAATTTCTTTGACAGGATTTTCGATAAATTAACTGGTTGGATCGGTTAAGGAAAGATTTCAAAAGGAAATTGGTCAGGACAAGGAGTATCGGAAGATACTACGGAAGGTACAGGAGAAGGATCAAAGAGTTGACGGAAGGTTTGGAATTGATGAGGATGGAATATTGGGTTGGAAAGGAAGGTTATATGTACCTGAGGATTTTCGGAAAGAGGTTCTATACCAAGAACACGACACACGCATCGCCGGATATTTCGGTCACGAACGAACCTTGGAACTTATCACAAGGAATCTTTACTGGCCCAAGTTCGAGGACGACATACAGAAATACTGCAACAAGTGCGACTCATACCAGCGAACTAAGGCACCACAACACGCCAAGCATGGTTTACTTTACCCACTTGAACTACCATCATCACCATGGACTTACATTTCAGTCAATTTTATTACCGACTTACCAGAGTCTAACGGTAACAAGAATATTATGATTGTAGTCGACAGGTTCACGAAGATGGCACACTTTATTCCTACAGACAAGCGGAAATCATCGGCAGTCGCAAAATTATTTCTCAACAACGTTTGGAAATACCACAGTATACCGCTCAACATAGTATCAGATTGCGACCCAGTATTCACTGGATATTTTTTGGCCGACTTATACCAATTCCTAGGAATCAAGCATTCCATGTCAATGGCTTTTCACCCACAGACTAACAGTCAAACAGAACGCATTAACCAGGCCATCGAATATTTTCTGCGTACCAACTGCAACTACGAACAGTCGAACTGGAGCGAAATGTTACCCATGGCCGAGTATACTTATAACAACTCAAAATATGCGGCGACCAAGATCACACCTTGCTATGCCAATTACAGCTATGAAGCCCACACAAATTGGCCAACGGAAGTGCAATGTCGCAACCCTGTTTTGGAGCTATATACACATTACATTGCTGAAGTCTACAGGCGCTTAGAGGAACAACTCGAAGTTTCCAAGGATAAGATGAGCAAGTACTACGATCGAAGGTGACGCACACCTCCTCAGTATAAGGTTGGAGATTTGGTCATGCTCGACGGTAGAAATATACGGACCAAACGTCAGTGCCAGAAGCTTGATAATAAGATGTATGGACCGTTCAAGATATCTAAGGTCGGAAGCAACAAACGATGGTGCAGACTCGAGCTACCCTCCTCATGGAAAATACATCTAGCATTTCACGTGGCTCTCTTGGAACCATACCGAGGCGATGCCTCTGAGAGGGAGGTACCTCCAATCGAAGCCGATGACGGTATCTGGATACCAGAGTCAATTGTCGCCAGCAGACCTACCAATGATGATCACCGAAAACATGTCTTCCTAGTCAAGTGGATTGGGTATTCACATGACGAGAATACTTGGAAATCGTTCGAACATCTGAACAACATTGCGTCCGATCTTATTACCGAATACTACAGTAAAAACCCAACGATGCAAAAAGATAAACAGTGGACACCGACGACAAAACCAAAGGTACGAAAGAGATGGAAGTTATGAATTTCATTTGTCAAACTCATACCGCCCTGAGTTAGGTGGAGGTCATTATTATATTATTTTTATTTTTTGGATACCCACAGTTATGATTTATTATGAAACGCTGTCTGAGTGGTATCTATTGTTTGCACACTTCTTATGATGGAGATTCTGTTGAGGTCACCAGATCTAGAGAGGGAGGTACTATTAGGGGTTTTCTCTTAGCAGGTGCACGAGGTACGGAGGATGTCCATGGTAATCTGCATTCAGCTACCTGTCAATATGGATGGTCGATATTACACCCGTAGCTATCCCATCCTCTGGGCGACGAAGTCCTATGCGATATGCAAGCCTATCCAATACCGAGCCCTGGCAAAGCGGAATGATTGACCCGCACGTAGGCAGTGCACCTTCTCGATCGAACAGCAATAGTCACGACACTTAGCTGGTGAAGGCATCAGTCTCGAACACTTAGAGAGGTATGCTACTATATGCCTAGGCCTCCGATAGTTAGAGACGGCATGAGTTGCCAATGCACTATCACGCCATCGTGGGGACCCTCGAGTCAGCCGTTTATGATAGTTTCGACTAGAACTACTTTACCTTATCAGCAATATGGGACAGCCGGCTAGAGTGGAATACGCCTCTACACTCTCCGGCAGGCACACATCAGAGTTCGAGAAGCGAAACTTTACTATGGGGATAACTATAGAGTCTAGAGACTCCATATGTTAACTGCGCTCCGGTAGCTAAATCTACCTGTTGAGAACTTGTGTATGGGTCAACTTTCCGAGTAACGGCAGATCGCAGGTAGTCTGGTCTGACATAAGCTGCAGCTCGACAATGGGAGTAACAGCCAGCGAGATGGGAGGTGTGATACGTGGCATAGCAGTAGCTGGTCGCCGATGCAAGTCAATGAGGGTAAACATATCCCTGCAACCCACTATCCTATTTAACATTGAGTCGAGAGATCTAAGAAGAAGTGATGGTTCGATGAACGCATCAGCGGTCGTTGCCGAAACCTGTTTTCTGCATAAGCATACCGACCAGAAGAAAAGCAAACGGACATAGTTGCTATGTGGCAAAATCTGACGGCATGAGGATAACCTATGGGATGCCTCGCACTTTAGAAAGTACCGAACGTCAAACGCAAAGGTAACGCAATCTACCGAGATCGAGTAACCAGCCTAACGATCGGAGGCCATAGCTATCTTAGTACAAATGCCGAAGTCATAGAGAGTATACGAGTAACTCGCTCTATAAAAGAACC
>MU122092.1:362032-401112 GCA_014904905.1 Wilcoxina mikolae CBS 423.85
ACCAGCGGACAAGACACTAAAATATTATTGTTGTTTTCTACTTCAAGAATATTTATTTTACATTATACTTTATGAATTTTCGAGATCTCGATTCTATTGTTCTCTACACTCACGCTCTGTATGAACGAGCCATTACTCCAAGCGATTTCCCTGTTGCAAGTATTTTTATTTATACGTACGATATCGAGTACAAATATTTTCACTGGTTCTATACCCGTAAACTTCCCTCTGAACATCACAATCTCCCAGTCGAAAATTACGAAGTCCATTCCGACTACGATGATTCCGAAGACTATCTTCAAGATACATACGACTTCTGAGGAGTAGACGGCCATACTTGATCGATAAGTATTCCCGTAACACCAGTATGATGGCTTCGGAACCCTTCGGACAATCAATTTCTACTCTCGGAAATGCTCTCCGGCTGAGCAGAACTATGATACGTACAATGAGGAACTCCTCGCCATCATCGAGACCTTCAAGCAATAGCAGCACTACCTCGAGGGTACCCATCACAAAGTGCTGGTGAGGTGTGACCACAAAAACCTTGAGTAATTTCAAACCTCCAAAGTGCTCTCACTGTGACAAGCTAGGTGGTTAGAGATTCTCTCGGTGTACAACTTCAGCATCAAACACTTGGAAGGTGCCGAAAACCCCACTGATGGCCCATCAAGATGGCCAGACTACGAGATCGGCTACGAGAAGCCTGTCGGTCGGCTCTTGGCAACTGCTTCACCTGTTGAACCATACGATGATTTCCTACCAGCGATTAATAACGCCCAGGCTACTCATCTATTGGCTGTCGACGTCTCGGGTAAGCTAGTCAATAACCCAATGGCTCCAGTCACAGCTGAAGCTGGAGCTCAAGCTGACGAGAATCAATGGAAAGTCGTCGATAGAGCTCTGCCCTACAAGGGGTAGATATACGTCCCTGCAGATAATGTTCTCCGCGGCAAGGTGATAAGTCTCTTCCATGACAACCCTGAGTCCGGTCACTTTGGAGCTCTTGAAACTACTGAGCTAGTGTCTAGGGATTTCTTTTGGCCCTCAATGGACATGCACATAAGGAAGTTTGTCAGCGGCTGTGAAGTATGTCACATCATCAAGATCTCGCAGCATGTCCGCTGTGGAATCAACATGCTACTACCGCCACCACCGTCACGACCCTGGAAAGGTGTCACCATGGACTTCGTCACAGACTTGACAGAATCGACCACATCTGAATATACGGGGATCCTAGTCATCGTTGATCGACTGACAAAGATGGCGATCTACCTGCCCTGCAGAAAGGATATTGACTCACTGGAGCTGACCAGACTCTTCTTCGAGCATGTGATCTGCAAACGCAGCGTCTCTGACAACATCATCACCGATCGGAGTACCCAGTTCACGAGCCGATTCTGGACGAGGGTCTGCAGTCACATGAGTATTGTTACAGGGATACTTATCGACAAAGTATGACCACCTACTCCCTAGAAATCGAATGTATCCTGAGGGTAGTCTTCAGAGTCATTGTAGTCGGACTGAACCTCGTAGTCTTCTACTGGGAGGTTGTGGTATTCGGAGGGAAGTTCACGGGTATAGAACCAGTGAAAATATTCGTACTCAATATCGTACATCTGAATAAAGATACTCGCAATACAGAAATCGTATGGAGTTATAGCTCGTTCGTAAAGGGTGTGAGTGTAATGAACAATAGAATCAAGATCTCGAAAATTCATAAGGTAAATTATAAAGATAAATATTTTTGAAGTAGAAAACAACAATAATGTTTTAGTGTCTTGTCTGCTGGTGTGTTCTGACTGTGGATTGCTGCTAGAGCTTGCTGTTTTACTTTGCGGGCGCAAAGGTGGTTCTTTTATAGAGCGAGTTACTCGTATACTCTCTATGACTTCGGCGTTTGTACTAAGATAGCTATGGCCCCCGATCGTTAGGCTGGTTACTCGATCTCGATAGGTTGCGCTTCTTTTCCATTTGACGTTCGGCACTTTCTAAAGTGCGAGGCATCCCTGTAGGTTATCCTCATGCTGCCAGGTTTTGCCATGTAGCAACTAAGCCTGTTTGCTTTTCTTCTGGTCTGTATGCTTATGCAGAAAACAGGTTTCGGCAATGACCGCTGACGCGTTCATCGAACCATCACTTTCTCTTAGATCTATCAACTCAATGTTAAATCAGATAGTGGGTTGCAGGGATATGTTTACCCTCATAGACTTGCGTCAGCGACCAGCTGCTGCTATACCACGTATCGTACCTCCCATCTCGCTGGCTTTTACTCCCATTGCAGGGCTACAGCTTATATCGGACCAGACCACCTGTGATCTGCCGTTACTCGGGAAGTCGACCCACACACAAGTTCTCAACAGGTAGATTTAACTACCGGAGTGCAGTTAACATAAGGAGTCCCTAGACTGTATAGTTATCCCCATAGTAAAGTTTCGCTTCTTGAACTCTGACGTGTGCCTGACAGAGAGTGTAGAGGCGTACCCCACTCTAGCCGGCTGTCCCATATTGCTGATAAGGTAAAGTAGTTCTGGTCGAAACTATCATACACGGCTGACCCGACGGTCACTGCAATGGCGTGATAGTACGTTGGCAACTCATGACGTCTCTAGCTATCAGGGGCCTAGGCGTATAGTAGTATACCTCCCTAAGTGTTTTGAGACTGACGCCTTCGCCAGCTAAGTACCGTGACTATCGCTATTCGATCGAGAAGGTGCACTGCCCACGTGCAGGTTAATCATTCCGCTTTGCCAGGGCTCAGTATTGGATAGGCTTGTATGTCGTGTAGGACTTCATCACTCAAATGATGGGATAGCTGCAGGTGTGACATCGACCATCCATAGTAACAGGTGGTCGAACACAGATTGCCATGGACATTCTTCATACCTTGTGCACCTGCTAAGGGAAAACACCTAACAAGTTTAGATCACCGACTGTCGACCACTTTTCATCTGCAGACGGATGGCCAGACGGAGCGGCAGAACCAGACGATAGAGTAGTATCTCCAAGCCTTCTGCAACTATGAGGAGGATAACTGGGTGGAGCTCCTACCGTTGGCCGAATTCGCGTACAACAATGCCGTGCATGCTTCAACAAGGATGACTCCCTTCTGGACCAACTACAACTACCATCCGATGATGCAGTTCAAGGCACCCAAATGCTTAGCCTGCTTGAAGTCGGAAGTCCAAGCAGACTCCATGGCAACCACCCTTGAGGAGATATATCATACCCTCTGAGAGAACTTACTGGAAGCCCAAGCCTACCAGACAAAGTACGTCGGCAGCAAAGAAATGACGTTCGAGGTCGTGGATAAGGTCTGGCTCTCAACTCGGAATATTAAGACGGCAAGGGTATCAAAAAAGTTAGATTACAAGCACGTGGGGCCATACACGGTGAGTAAAGTCATCAACAAGACTGCTTACAAATTAGACCTGCCAAGGATGATACGTATTCACAACGTGTTTCATGTCTCCCTGCTTGATAAGTACTCACTGCCAGATATCAGCCAGCCGCCATTGGGATCGCAGCCGACGATTGTCGATGATATGGACGAGTAGGAGGTGGATCGGATTCTTGATTCCAAGCGACGCTGCCGAAAGCTCTACTATCTCATTCAGTGGGCCGGTTACAATTACCTACGTACAAGTTGGGAGCCAGCAGAGAACCTCGAGAATGCTCAAGAACTAGTTGACAAGTTCCATCGGGAGCACTCAAGGAAGCCACAGCCATAATCCACGTCATCGCTGTAGTACGGTTCAGAGGTGAACTATGGTTCAGAGGTGAACTACGGTTCAGAGGTGAACTACAATTCAGAGGCGAACTACGGTTCAGAGGCGAACTACGATTCAGAGGCGAACTACGGTTCAGAGGCGAACTACGGTTCAGAGGCGAACTACAGTTCAGAGGTGAACTACGGTTCAGAGGCGAACTACGGTTCAGAGGCGAACTACAGTTCAGAGGCGAACTATAGTTTAGAGGCGAACTACAGTTCAGAGGCGAACTACAGTTCAGAGGTGGACTTGGAGGATCTAGGGTTAATTGGACGTTTCCTTCTCTTCTCTTTCTCTTCATTTCTTATAGATCTCGGCCCAGTATAAATGATATCAGCACAGATTTTACCATCGCCACTGGAGGTAGTGTTTCCCCATGCACCGGATCTGCTGTTGAGGCCGCCTTGATGGTACTGATCAGTCGTGGGATTTATGCAGATGTACGAAGGTGTACATATCTTATCTTGTCTCTCTTAATGTATATATGCTGCAGCCCAGGAGGTCTGCTGATAAAGAGGGGGATGATGTAATGGTGGTGCCAGATGCACTTGGCTGTCGAGGCCGGGTAACCGCCCTTTATATATAATCACCTCGCGAAGTGCTTTTGGCACGCTAGCAATTATCTTACCTACATACCGTACAATTGATCTATATTGCTTATTTCCCGTTTGCAACCGTATCTACACGTATACACTCATACGAGGACGTACGTCCTTACACCAGATCGTATCCAACCACCAGAAAGCCAGCCTGTCCAGATCACATCTAGCCCGCCCTCCAGATCACGTTCAGCCAACCTATCAAGATTGTGTCCAGCCAACCTGTTTAGATCGTCTCCAGCAAGTCAAGAACCAGCCCATCCAGATCGAGTCTAGTCAGCTCAGATTGCTGACCAATAGCAGTTGTGAGAACCACACCCAAGCAATACGCCATGGTTCACTAATCATTCATGACCAATCAGAAGCGAAAAAGACTATCTGCCAACCAATGAGAATTATGTAATTTGCCACAGTAAGATGGTACGTACCACCATCAACCAATGAGAATGCTTCGAGCGGACAAACCAAGTGTATAACTATTAGATAATGATATCACCACTCTGCACGCAGCAACCAAAACGTCATTCCCCATCTCTCTCTTCCTCCCCCATCACAATGCCTCTCCTCTCCCGTCTCTTCTCCCTCACAAAAATGCCCCCTACGCATACTCTCCCCCACCCAACCCTCGGCCACATCCTCGGCGCTCTCTGCCCATCCACAAACACAATCCAATACCGCGGCCTTCCCTACGCGCACATCCCCGGACGTTTCCGCGACCCCATCCCCATAAACTCCCTCCCCTCCTCCTCCACCGCATTCGACGGCACAAAATGGGGACACATAGCAGTGCAGCAACCGAACGCTGAGGAAATGGACGCGAAATTCCTAAACACCCCCGTACTCTCTGTAGGGAAGGAGAGGAAAGAAATGGATGAGCTTCAGTGCGCAAATCTAGTCATCACCACTCCAACCGGGGAGGGGAAGTGGCCAGTAATAGTGTGGATGCATGGGGGAGCGTATAAAGTTAGTTCTGCAAATTTTGCGGCGTATGATACGAAGAATATTGTAAGGCATTCTGTAGAGATTGGGATGCCGGTGGTGGTGGTTAGTGTTAATCATAGGCTTAACTCGTTGGGTTCCACGGCGACGAAGGAGTTGGGAGCGGGCGTGGAGAGCGGAAATTGGTTGCTGAAGGATGAGAGGTGTGCGCTTGAATGGGTTCCATCCCCCCCCTCCCCCCCCCAGAGAGCTAGCTGATGGAGTGGATAGGTTCAACGCCAGATCGCAGGATTTGGAGGTGATCCCGAGAATATCACGTATTTTGGAGAAAGCGCTGGTTCCTGCTCCGGCTCGATACACCTATATTCTCCCGCCCGACTTTTTGACCGCGCCATCCTTCTGTCGGGATTGGCGGGGTTACTGCCACCACGGCCGGTAGAGGCACAACATGAGCACTACCTTGAGCTGTGCAAGAAACTCAATATCACTACGTCGAACCCGCAGCAGCGAGCAGCGGCGTTCCTTGGAACCCCAGCTATCGACATCGCAAAGCTTGCATTCGATGTACAGACCGTACCAACCTCCGACGGAACCTTGATCCCATCCCGCTCGTGGATCCGCCACGAAAACTTCACGCCAAACCCGCAGTGGTGTAAAAGCGTGCTGATCGGCTCCTGTAGAGATGAGTGGGCTATTATGGCACTCGGCGGTGGGATCGAGAAGTATGCACATCCTGCCGCGGTATTCCGACAGCGGCTTATTAAGGAAGCGGGGGTGAGTGCTGAGGATGTGGAGTTGCTGTTTCGGCTGTTTAAGGTTGGTGAGGATATGGAGTGGGAGGAACAGGTGAGACAACTGTATGTTATGATCTCGGATTATGGGTTCCGTCGGCCAGCTTGGGCGTTTGCAGACTATAATGCGCAACTGGGGAGGAAGACGTATTTGGCGGGGATGTACATGGTAATCTCCCCTGCTTCACCCTCTCTCGTCTCTCACACCTATCAGGGCTCTCCATTCGACGGCGTCAACAAAGGCCGAGCGCACCATGCAATCGACATTATGTTCTCGTTCCAGAACTTTCTGGAGCACTTCCCGAAGGATGGTGGGTACATTGAGCTCGCAAGGCGGATCACGACGGCGTGGATCAAATATGCATATGGCGAGGACCCGTGGACTCCTTATAACGATGGCGGCGTGCTGAAGGTGTTTGATGTTGGTGCGAAGGAGAGGGAGGTGAGACAGAGTGAGATTGATCCGGAGGAGTGGGAGAGGTGGAAGGTTATGAAGAGAGTGGGTTTGGATAGGGTTTGGAAGGAGGGTCAGAGGTTGCTGGAGAGTGGGCCGGTGGGGGATGAGGAGCCGGCTCCGGGGAGTTGATAGAGGTGGAAATTGAAAAGATGGAGGGAACGAGGGGGCGACTGGGGTTTATAAAGTGATGGGATGGTCATGGGGTGATATCGTGAGTGGTCAATTATCGAGAAAAGGCGTGTCGGCGAAACCTCGGACAGGAAGAGTGCTCTCGTATGATTCTTCGTCGCTTTCTTGGAGATAGGTAGTAGAATGTAGGAAGAATAGCAGGTTAAGCTTTGATAGCTGCATACTGTAAGATAATAAAAGGAGTGTGCACGTGTAACCGAAACACCCAAGTACTTCTAAGTACTCTTTAGGACCGATTCAGCAGTAACCTGGAGAACTATAATTCTGTAGACTTGTAGAAATGCTGGTTCTTCACACATTCATTTCGGGCTCTGAGCACCCTTCCATCCGTCCAAGAAAACAACCATTTCCGACGGACCCAGCAGCGTCATCGACTGGATCCGTTACCACGTCTGGGCAATACAATACCTATTCCACCCAGAAACCATAGGAATTATATTATACTCCATGGAATTTCCCAGAAAATACTACACCCAGTAAGCAGTTCGAGACTACATACATACGAATCAAAAAGCTTCAGCCAGAACGAAGACCGGGTGCTCAAGATAGAAACCGAGTCTGGACACGAGAGCATCGTATATGTTAGAGATAAAGTTGGAAGGGTATTACATACCAAAAAAACTTCAACGTTAAATGGTATGCATAACACCACCGCCGCCATAACTACCATGGCGATATGTGCATTATCGTCGGTCATCAGTTTCTTCAGATATCCCCGTGTCGAGAGAGTGGACTTCAACCGGCAGTTTCGTGTAAGTATCATGTGTGTACCATATACACCCACTCCATCAATGCCACCATCTAGAACTCCAAACTCCATCATCATGACTTTATCAAATCCCACCACTAGCCCCCTCTCCCCAACAGATCCCAAAAGCATAACCTTCCTGCCCTCCCTCCCTCGTAAGTCTTATAAACGCCGCCCAGTCCCCCCAGTCCCCTTCCCCCCTTCCCCCTTCACATCATCCGCAGCCATGCGTTTCCTAACCCTCATTCCAATCCTTTCCCTCCTAGTCCTATCCACCACCGCCGCCTCTCCCGCCCGGTACCAAAAAGCCCACGACGCCGTCATCGACCCTCAGCGTGGTACAAAAACAGATAGCCGAATCGACCAGTTCCGCGATCTATGGAAGCAGCGTTCCGATACCCGTGGTGCTGCCACTCCGCCGGGGAAGTTAGACAAGCTCGTCGATAATGCTGAGCAGAGAGAACATGGGAAGTTTACCAAGACTGGGAACGCGGGGAAGAATGCACCGCAGCCACCTAAGCAGCAACAGAAGAAGCAGTCCCCACCGCAGCAGAAGCAGCCACCACAGCAACAGAAGAAAAAGAAGACCGCGGCCGATTTCCGCCTCCCTGCTACGCTCCGCGATGGGGGACTACAGAAACGACAGCTCATCGTTGAGAATGCGCCGAGACAGTGTCGTGGCTCGTCGGCGCCCCAGCTCGAAGGGAATGCAAAGTATGCGGACCCCAAGAGCTTCTTCCGGTTTTCGGAGCGGGAGTTGGGAGCGAAATACTCCCCCGAGCAGCTTGCGGTAGCGAAAGATAAGCTTTCTACCTCCCTGAGTGCGGTGGGAGAGAGGGAGAGGGAGAGGAAGAGTGATGATCCACCACCAGTGCAGTACGACGATGAGTTTCTACAGTTTGCGGGGTTGACAAGAGAAGAGGTTGCACCACCGGCTCCGGATCTCTTCGAGAAGGAGGCGAAGAAGTGTGGGTTGGATAAGTTCTCGGATGTAAAGAAGCGGCAGGAAATGCCCGCTCCCCAGAAAAAGGCGCCGGTTCCTTACCCGAATTATGGAATCCCCGGCCCGCATCCGTATTATAGGGGCCCGCCGCCGCCCCCTGCGCTGTATCCGCCGGGCTTCTACCCTCCGCCGCCACCTCCTCGGCCCTACCCTCCGCCAAAGCCCGAGGCTCCTCGCCCTCCTCCTCCTCCTCCCTGCCATCCGAACTGCCCCGTCCCGTGCAAGAACCACTGTCCGGAGCCGGAGGTGGAGGGAAAACTCGATGTCGATATTGCCGCGGACGGGAGCGAGACGTTGGTGATGTTAATTGAGGATATCCGACGGTACATCATCTTCTACGAGGCCAAAAACATCGAGGATATCATACTCTCTGCCGAAGGAGACGTGGATCTAGATATCCCAGTGGCCAAGGGCGGGGTGTCGCCGGGATTGGTGTTTGACCCTGAGGCTGGTGTTGCCCCGTGGCCATGCCACAGCGGTTTTGATATTGATACTGGGCTGTCCCTGGCGGAACTTGAGTTCGCGCTTAGCCAGCCTGGCCAGGACGGTCCGTGTGCCGAGTCGGCTGAACTTGCGGCGGTAAAAGCGAAGGAGGTGACAGAGACGGAGAAGGCGGAGAAGCCTTTGACTTTGGCTGAGGCGTACTTGAAGAGGAAGGAGTTTGATGACAATCTTAATAAGCTTGGGCCGTGGTGCCCGATTGGAGACGACCAGGTACTTAAGGTCTTGGAGGCGATGGTGTAATGTGGCTTTCGGGAAGGAATAAGTGTGGGGGGTCGTATTACTAGGTTCTAAGTAATGATTAGCTGGTGAATATGGAGATTTCTTGGTAAAGGCGGTGGAGATATACTTAGTATTGTAATTGTGCTTGTCAGTCGTCTTGTTTCTAGCGTTGAAGATGAATTGAATTGCTCTGCAATGGTTGTCTCATTGTTGTGCGATCACTCGTCTATCCATTTTCGATGAACTGAACGCAATCGACCGTATCGTCCATAGCCACTCAAACCATCTGTAACCTTGTGCGTCCGAGCTTGCAGAATTCCTGTTTCGGACCCCCGCGTAGATAAGTTTGTGAATCAACGCACAGTAAGGCCCAGGCCCTGCGCCATAAATGTGGGGTATTTTGCCATCACCAAGACAAGCTTCCACTGGCTGAATTTAGTCTCGCTGGGAAGCTGTTAGTTACTCCGATCAAAGGTTTTGCTTCTTGACGTTGCGGAGTGTGGCTTCAATATTCGTAACGTAAGAGAATTGCAATGACCATCGTACGGCTCTTTGCATGCTGAATGATGAAACCGGTATGTTGAGTTTGACGTTTCGTTAGACGGAACTCAACCGCAACCCAACAAACAAACCTTACCTTAAAACTTAAAAACCCAGGCAAACGTGATCATGATGATGGATGAATGATGCCGGTTCATTATCGCCAAGTCGTTCCGCCTATCGTACATGTACTAGTACAAACCAGCTGAGTTGAGACAACTCCATCTCCAGCTACAGATGCGTACATAGCATGGGGAACAGATTGGCAGAGATAGATTCCTTCACCGTTGTGTGACACGGTGACTCGTGTAAACCGCAATTGGTGCAATATGCATGCAAGTAATTAAAATTTGCCCCGTGATCGCAGCCAACGAACATCTTGTGGTGTGACAATTCTGCGGCAGAATTCGAAAAAAACCAGGAACAAACTGCAAGAGGTGAGTGACGCACGCAAGATCTGGCGTGGCAGGGCTGTGCAAAAAAACGGCTTGGGAGCGTTCGATTGCCAATGCTTCAGTCGCAGAGCACACGCAAGAAATTTAAAACCCTCAATGCTTTGCGAGGAGGTAGATTTATATGGAAAGATGTGAATTGCCAAGTCTTGGAATTTTAAATACTAAGTAGTGTTGTTGAAGCCATCTGTTTAACCAGTGAGCGATATGGAGAACATCTATACTCCGGAGACGAAGGACTCGAAACAAGCAAATAAACAAAGCATTAAAAAAACAAACAGTACTGAAAAAAAGAGAGAGGCAATTGTTAAGCTCACCTGCATACATAAAAGCAACAGTTCCTTCTCCCTTCGCGTAATCGCACCAATCATGACAACAGAGTTTGCTCTTCTTCGTTAATTCATGGATACAGATATGGTGCTTCCATCCTCGTCTGCAGCTGCAGACTGAGTGAAGCTCTCATCCGAGCTATCTCCTCACGTTCTTTTGATGCTCATAAAACTCAATCTCCACCGACTGATACCCCATTCACCAGGAACGGTGTTTTCCAATTAATAGTACCACTTATCATGGAATCTCGTTGGTGCTCGAACACCAGTTGAGCGCTCAAATCCAGAGGTGGCACGGTTTGCATGCCAATTTGATATGCCAATGCTTTATACGAAAACGTCTTGATTTCGTGCTGGTGAAGGAAGGTGATCAACGGGTATTCACAGTGCACTCTCAGGCGGGTGCATGTTTCTCAAGTTCAACAATGATAGCGTTTGTCGATTGAGTGATGTGTTCAAACATCTGTCTGACGGTGAAAGGTGATGATCCTCTCAACGGCCTGGCGGAGACGAGATGATGGTATGCCGCCTATGAGATTAATCAGTCACCCTATCTCTAAACAAGTAAAAAAAACTGCGAGATCTTGCCTGTCGATGGGGCAACTTTGCTTATCCATAACTCGCATGCTTTCAACTTGAAGGAAGCGTAGGCAAGGGTACGGGTCACTATCCATGATGTTCGTGGGTGATGGTGACGAAGTGCGATGGAGAAAGAAGTTTCATATCACTTAATGTCAAGCTTAAGACCAGTTTCTCTTCAAACAACTTAAGTAGCTGTAACCATTGATCTCATCCGGGAACAAGAGTAACCTACAGATTATGTACATGTAGATATACGTACTGACGTTTTGGTTGTGCAAAGGCTACTGGGTTTATACTACGCCATCCCAAGGACAGTAATAAATGACTGCAATGCCAAAATTTAGCAAAGCGTTGTCGATTTCTGACGGGTCATTTTGGTATATATAGTATACCGCAAGGGTAAATTTGTGCCGCAAAAGGTTGGCCGAATAAGTCTGTTCAGCGAATAATATAATAGGCATGACCTCGAAGGGAATAGGTCAGACTGGCACCCTAGGTAAGTCTTGGGGCGCTTGCTGCGGCTAGGGGTTTCATCATTCCATCATCATATGGGCAACCTGTTTCGCTGGCAAACAATTGTATTGAATTTTCAAACAGACAGGTAACGGTCGTCCCCTTTACTTGTACTCTTACCGCCCTTCTTCTTCTCACTTCTCACTTCTCACTTCTTTTCGCTTACACCCTCCTGCTCACCACATATTCCAAACATATCCAACCGCAAAACGCACAGCCGGAGCAGTCATAGATAACCCTATCTCCCCGTCGGCCGTAGCCCTGTTCGCAACGTTTGCCACACCAAACTGACTGGACTGGGCCTAGCACACAGCTAGCCCCCATCAAACCGGCATCGAGTTTACACGCGTCCCGGCCCACGCCATCGAAAATCGCCTCCACGTTGCTTAGGTATTTATCCAAGAGATCCCCTGGATCTTTACCCGACAACATCTCTGCCTCTATACCCTCTATCTTGTATCTCTGTCATGAGTTTCTTTAGCTCGCCAACATCGTTTCGCCTCAATGCGTTACACTCGACATTCGAAGCCCAGCGGCGCTTTGTGCCGATAATGTACTCTACTGCGCCCAGCAACGGGTCGATGTTCGACACGATAACAGACGTGCAGTCGACCGGTGGGGGACATCCATCGTTGATGCATCTGGTTCTGCTGGTATTCGAGGCTGTGATGGAAGTCGTTTGCGTGTCGTTGCCCGGTTACATTATCGCGCGATGCGGATTGTTCGATGCGGAAAACCAGAAATTTGTCGCAAACCTCAACGTGTCGCTATTTACACCTTGTCTGAGTATGTCTTAGGGTGAAGGGGTTTGCTTTATAGGGCGATGTGCTAATAAGTTGATAGTCTTTACAAAACTTGCAAGTCAGCTTACGCTCTCGAAAATCGTCGAGTTGGGAATTATTCCGGTACTTTTCGTCTTCATGACCACCGTCTCCTACTTTTGCTCTCTGGCAGTAGCCAAGCTGTTCGGCTTCGAGAAGACTGCAAGGAACTTTGTCATCGCAATGGTTAGTGGGCTGCTTGATGTCTACCCTCGGATCAAATGACACCCGTACTGATTGTGGTACATATATGAGCTAGGGCGTTTTCGGCAACTCCAATTCTCTACCAATTTCGTTGGTTCTATCACTGGCACACACAATCTCCGGGCTTCACTGGGACAGGATTCCCGGCGATAACGACCAGGAAGTCGCCGCGAGGGGTATTCTTTACCTTCTCATCTTCCAACAGCTTGGCCAGCTCCTGCGTTGGTCGTGGGGATACCACGTTTTGTTGGCCCCTCCACCAAAGTTTGATGGCGCCCCTCCGAACGGTTCTGCTGGCATAAGATATCGCGATGACGATGCCGAAGAGGACGAAAGTTTGCACCAAATCCGCGTCGATCCGTTCATGTCGCCCCAGTTTGAAAACAGCTTTGAGGGACTTCACAAAACTCCGACAGAACGCGAACCCTTGTTCAACACCTACCGCAATCACTTCCGCTCCCACACTTCTGGAACCCACGATTCGGCATTTGATTCGGGTCCATCTGGTGCACGGACCCCGGTTAGCGCATATCCGAGTACAACTTCGCTGTCTACATGCCACGGTACAGATTCTACTAAGCCTTCGTCAATTGGGACTCCCATTCCAGGAAACTATGATGAAGTTCGTGATATCACCTCATTACCAGTCGCCGCCGCAAACCGCAAACCATCCGACGAGCCAATCCAGCCACGGTGGTCTTTGCCAAAACCTTTGCCCTCCGATGTTTTCAATGCCGTCAAGAACGGAATTGTTCGTTTCGTTATGGGTCTCTGGGAGTTTATGAACCCGCCTCTCTGGGCCATGCTTGCAGCTGTTATTGTTGCATCTATCCCAAAACTGCAGGAGTTGTTTTTCACCAAGGGCACTTTTGTCAATGCCTCGGTCACACGGGCTGTATCGCAATCTGGAGGTGTCGCCGTGCCGCTTATTCTCGTCGTGTTGGGCGCAAATCTTGCCAATAACACCACTTCGACAAATGCTCGTGCCAGCAAAGTGGAGACCAAGATTCTTATCGCGTCACTTATTTCTCGAATGGTACTCCCGTTCGTCTTCATCGCGCCGTTTCTAGCACTCGCAGCCAAGTATCTGAGCATTACGATTCTTGACGACCCAATCTTCCTGATTGTCTGTTTCCTCTTGGCGGGAGCACCTAGTGCGCTGCAGCTGGCGCAGATCTGTCAGATCAACCAAGTCTACGAAGATGTCATAACCCGAGTCCTGTTTTGGAGCTATGTTGTGGTTATTCTGCCAAGCACGCTGGTCTTGGTTATCACGGCCATTGAGGTTGTTCACTGGGCCGTGTAGTCCATTTCGATCGTTATCTTTTAATGCTTTTTCGATTTTTTGAATCTACGTGTGAAGGTGGCATGATGATGAATTCGGGATGAATTCGAACCGTGGCTTTTTCCATTTTGTTGTTTCATATTTCTCCATTCTGGGGCGGGTGGTTGTTCGTGTATTGTACATTCTCGGTGTTTGGCGTACGATGAACGAACAGGTTGATTGATATAGATGGGGTTGGGATTTTATGTGGATTTTTTGTGGATTTTTTGTGGGGGACAAATGTCGGAGATAGATAAAAATGCGAGACACTGTGGTGACACTCTCATGGCCCGGATCCGCGGTTCGCTGCTTGCAATGACACACGGCCTACACCGCATCCATGCATCGTGAGAGTGAGACCTGGCAACCCTGCTAGATAGAGCAGCAGAGCACCCGATCCCCTCCCTTACCATGTATCACCCACCACCACCCCACCATTCGTTATCTCTATCGACAGCTAATATCTACCCCTCAATCCCCACCAACGCCAACCATTCACGACTGAGGATCCTGAAGAAGCACAAAGAAGCATGAACGAAGACTCGCCGTCCGCGTCGCCAGGTACAAAGGGTGCGTCGTCGTCTCTATCCTGTACGTGTGCTACATCAAGAAACTTTCTAACAACCACGACGACAGCCGTCAGCATCTCCGAAACACCAGAAGAGATCTCACTCCCACCCGCCGCCACCCCCCCAACAACAGCCTACAGACCCTCTCACCTCCTCCGCAAAACCCTCTCCGCAAAACGCCTCACCGGCCGTCTCCCCATCACTCCAGAAGGCGAACTATACTCCGACGCAGCAGCAAACACATCGCTCGAAGACCTCCTCACCTACAAAATCCATGAATCCAGCGCCTCCGAAATCTTGGATAAATGTGTGCTATGGCTCGAAACGGAGCGGAAGCGACGTCACCGTCGTAAACTCCAGGACGCCACCACCACCACCCCCGCGGCAGACGACTCCGGCGACGAGAGCTTAGATCTTCTTGAAGCGCTTCTGCAGCAGCGCCCAACACACCCTCCCTCTGCTTCTCGCTCACCCAGCAACAGCAGGAGGAATTCAAGGAGGAAGAGTCTTCTTGGCGCTAGCAGCGACACGGAGTATGCTAGTGATGGTGACGCAGTGGTGCCAGAATGTGTCGAGTGGTTGAAGATCCCAGAGGAAATCGGGTGGGATGCGTTTAAACTGGAGGTTTTGAAGTTGGCGCATACACTGCGGTGTAAAGGGTGGCGACGAGTAGGGCTTGGGAGGTTTAAGGAGGTTGGTGTGAGTAGGATTAGCGGAGCGTTGACGAATGCTGTGAGTTGGCTATGTTTGTTTCCTTCGAGTGATCCACGCTGATGAATATATATACAGGTATATATGGTGACCCCACCGGCCGATATCCCCGCCTCCTCCTCAACAAGCTCTCTCTCCCAGCCCCCACGTCAACCCCCAAAACTCCTCCTCCGCATCTACGGCCCTCAAGTCTCCCACCTCATCGACCGCAAAACAGAACTCTACATCCTCCGCCGCCTTGCCCGGCAAAAAATCGGTCCCCGTCTTCTCGGAACCTTCCTCAATGGTCGATTCGAAGAATTCTTCACAGCCAAGACACTCACAAAAGACGACATCCGCGTTCCCGAAACCAGCCGCCACATCGCAAAGCGTCTGAAGGAACTCCACGAAGGAATCGACCTCGAAGATGCAGAACGTACCCGTGGTCCTATCGTCTGGAAAAACTGGGAGAAATGGATCCCTAGATGCACATCCGTTATATCCCGCATTCCCCCCCACCGCAAAATCTGTGGCTCCTCATGGGAAACTTTCCAATCCGCTGTTTCCCGCTACCGCTCATGGCTTGTCTCCCGCTACGGCGGAGAAGAGCAACTAAACCAACAACTCGTCTTTGCACACAACGATACACAATACGGCAATATCCTTCGTCTCCAGGCAAATGGAAAATCCCCTTTACTCCTACCAAGTAACGAACATAAACAACTAGTCGTAATAGACTTTGAATATGCAAGCGCTAATACCCCTGGATTCGAATTCGCAAACCATTTCTGTGAGTGGATGGCGGATTATCATGATCCGCAGGAGCCGTGGAGGATGCGGGAACGCCGACACCCGATGGAAGGGGAGATGAGGAACTTTTTGAGGGCGTATGTGGAGCATTCTCTTAGCGGATCTAGGGTGGATGCTGCATTCAGCCTTGATGCGCGGGCACCCGTAGCGAAGGAACAGGAGAGGAAAGAAGAAGTTGAGAAAGAGGTCGATAGACTACTTAGTGAAGCGAAGGCGTGGAGGGCGGCGTCCAGCGCGATGTGGGCTGCTTGGGGGATTGTGCAGGCGAAGGTGGAGGGGGAAGAGGAAGAGGGGGAATTTGATTACATTTTGTATGCGCAGCAGAGGGCATTGCTGTTTTGGGGGGATTGTTTGAGTTTGGGGGTTTTTACGGAGGAGGAGATGGAAGGGATGGAACCTGGGTTGGTGGGGAGGGTTAAGGTTATTCGGTAGGAGTTGGGATTTTTTTGGGTTGTGTCGAGTAGCGTTGGGATTTTTTATGATATATCTATTGAGTTGTTGAAACTGTCTGCCCTGTTGGAAGTGATCGAGTGATGGAAGCGTTTTGTTTGGGTTGGAAAGTTGTAATGAATGATCACCCGAAAGCACTCGCTGCATGTTTCTGCTGTTTGGGAGTTTTCCAACCATCACAAGTTGGCTGTCATTCGTACATGTACACTATATCCAGCCCAGTGAAGATAGTGTATAGACGCGCGGTCTTTCTTACCTTCTGATCCTCTCAGAAATTCACTAGGATATCGTGAACATCACGCACACCCTCCACATGACAATGCGAGAGGGGAAGGGGAAATGCTAGTATAAATCTGGAATTTCTAATCAAAAATAGACAACCCATCCCAGGAGCAGCAGAGTGACTCCCTCGACTCTCCCACCCGGAATGAACCATCTCCGGTATAGGAATTTATACTCCACCTAGTATTTTGTTATAGAATTGGTCATTCATCAATCGATACATACTAGATACCACGAAGTAATGACAGAACACCAAGGACCCAATCCACCGCAGATGTGAAACAGCAGAAACACCCTACTCCTTCATCAAAACCACCAAATCCCTCTCCTTCTCATCCCCAACCGTAAACTCAACAGCCACAACCCCACCCACCTTAACACTCTCAACCCTAACCAACTCCCCATCCATATAAACCTCATAGTCCCCCTCCCTCAACCCTCTAACTACCGGCTTAACCATCCTCTCCCCACTCCAGCTCTTCACCGTCAATATCATCGCCTTCACATCCTGATCCCAAACCCCCCTCAAAAAATCCACCCCCTGTTCAAACCCACCAAACCCATCTATCCACGGCGTCTCCGCCAAAATCCCATGCGTCCACGGGTTCTCATACATCTTCCTCATTCCATCCGGAACATTAAGCCTTCCATACGCCACCAATGCATTCCCGGTAAACGCATCACAGAACCTCCACTCCCCATATTCATCAACAACCTCATCGCAACGCTCATAATATAAACCCCCCTTATTCCATCTTGGGGTGAAAACTTCATCCGCATGCTTCAAGAGGCCCGCAAGGTGCTCGGGAGGTCCAACTTCGGAAACATATTTCATGATGTAGCCAAAGACTGGTTTTGTGGGCATGAGCTCGCGGGTGCTGCTAGGGCGTAGAGAAGGGGCGAGAGCTTCGGTTTTGACGGATTCCCACGCTTGTTGGAAGAGTTGTGGGGATTCCGGGGGTAATATGGAGTCTTTGGAGAGGCGGAGGATGGTTTCTGCTACGGGTTTGGAGTTGAGGTTGTAGCTGCCCCCGGGTTTTTGTGTGAGGTAGCCCGCCATGGTTGGGGAGTAGAGGGCGCGAGAAAATGAAGGGTTCCAGGTGTTGAACATTGCCGCGGCCCTGGGGGTGTTAATGGGGAAAAGGGGGAGGAGGGGGGGGAAACATACCACGCTGACATTGCAACCTCGCCGAATTGGAGAGCTTGTCCTTGCTGGATCATGTATAGATCTGCCTGAATCTTGTCTCCGCTGAAGTCCACACCCTTTGCCTTCCATGCGTCGATGTATTTCTTCAACACTTCCTCGTTGCTGTTGGTTCCCTTCCGGACTGAATCATAGCGAAGCGCAATAAGCTACTCCATATATTAGCAAAATCAACCCATACACGGGGGTTGGGGTTGGGGAGGATCGCACAGGAAACTGATTACAGATCAAAAAGATCACATTCGGCTCACAGCACACTCCAAGCCACCCTTCTCTCTCCATCTCCTTCACAATCGCCGTCTGCAATGTGGTGCGGGTATATTCATACACCTCCGTTCCTAATCCATAATACACGGGATCATGCACAAACATCAACGCACCTGGCGCTTCGTACTCGTCGTCGTCGAAGAGCATGGCGTACATCGTCGTCATCAACAATAAATGTCCCGAATACTACCCTCCCCATCAGCACAAGCTACATAGGGTACACAGGAACATACATACCATAATATTCTCCCTCACTACCGGATCCGCCCACGGCTTCCTCAACTCCTTTAGATCAGGATTACACGCCACTCCTCCCTGGCTCGTGAGGTACCAGTATCCCCACACATCTCTATGTAACATCTTGCCTATCAACCGTTTGAATAGCGTCTTAAACGGCCCACGGATTGCGGGAAGCCGATGGTAGTGCGTTAACCCGGCTGCGTAGGACATGGTGGCAAGTTGGTAGCGGAGTCCGTCGTGCCATTCTTGCTCTGGGAAGACGGAACCCATGAAGGACCAGTCCCCCTGTGGCTGAACGGAGAGGTTGTGGAAGTGGCGGATGTGCCCGGCGGATTTGGGGGAGAGTTTTGGGTGGTGGGAAATGGAGATGGGGAGTTTTTTGGGAGAGGTGGTGAGGGGGATGGACATGGTGGTGGTGGTAGTGGTGGACATTGCGGTTTATAGGGGGTAAAGAATGAAGGGGGAAGGATGGAGGAGGAGGAGGAGCGGGGTTTTTTATATGCTTCCTCCGACGGACTTGGGACTTTGTTTTGTATATCACGATCACTCGAACCGGCACGCACGCAAGATAAGCATCGATATCAGCCGACTCTGTAGTATTTTGGATACAGAACGCCATGCGGATAACCGGTCACTGCGGTGGGGCAATGTTTGGAGTAGAGGTATGTACTGGGGAAAGTATAGCAACGCATATTGCACTTCTGATGTACCTCTCCGCTGCCAGAGTCACCAAAATATACATGGGCGGTGGCATCTGCAATGCTATACTTTCCCCCTACACAGAGTAAGGGGGTGGTAGTGGTGTAAATCTCTTGTTCATGTTGTGTAGCCAACTTCTAGGCATTATGCAGTTCTTCGTGTCCTAGTATCCATATTTGAACGAGCCTAGATCAGATCTTAACAATGTCTCCGGCCAGCAATCCTATTAGTTGAGGATATATTAGTGCACGACAGTGGGGTACCAGTGGGTTAGGGATCGCGAGAACCATAATCCCCACTCACCAACCGACTTCCAGCTTCTTGGGGCGGGAGATTTGTGGATAAAATTTCGGGCACATACACACACATTACAGCGAGTAGATGCGAAAGCATTTACCACGGAGGAGAAGAAAACACAATCTTTTCACTCGGTCCCGAAAACCCGCCGACGACGCAGCCAGAAACCAACACCGAAAAGAATTTGGGTATGATCTGGTGCTGACTCATAGATACCAATATAGATTAAGGATATCATTATTGATCAATGGATAGAATACCCAATTGATAGGGATCCTGAACCCACTTAAAAAAGGCAGCACCCACAACGCAACTCGAACTCACACCCTCCCACCCCCTGCAAAAAAAAGCCAAGGTCAGAAATGACGGAGATTTAGGTCGTGTTACAGTTTTAACAGTGAGTGTTAAAAGTGTATGGCATAATTCATGGCAAGCTAACTTGGCTGAAATATACTTTTGGAATTTAAGCTTGACCGAAGCGGGCGAGTCAGGATCTATGATGGGCTCTCATCAACGATGTGGCCATGGCGTAGGCAGAGTAAAGTGTAACACTTAGTAGTCTCAGTCAAATTTCAGTGACAGACTTGGAAGCCATGATATGAGAAGGTGAGATTAGTCTGGTTTCCTCCCAGGAATGAAGCATCAAATTTGGACTCTCTTGAAGCGTCTCGATGAACTTGTTAAACGCGGGGTAGAAATAGCTATGCACACGGGACCACGTATTCATATCTCACAGGGGTAGAAGAAGAGTGAATGGACAAACACCCACGATAAATATCCCGCGGGGGTACGTAGAGTACTCTACATACTGGCAGATCAGAACCTAGGCTGGGAAGAGCTGTAGGGCAGATGCCTAGAAACTAGACTGGTTATCAGTATTACACTTGAATATTACTACACTGCTGTCGATGGATGTGAAACATATACACACCAGCTTTGAAATATCTTTCATCATCTTCTGCCTTGCAACCAAACTTTCCATATTGAGTTCTTGAGCGATCAATTAGAATCCTACCCACAGACTGTAGAATCTCGTCCACAAGCTTTAGAATCCCACCCACAGACATCACCACACTACAAACAGCTCATGTCGATGTTCGGCACACGTTATTGCCACAGCAGATTGTCCCGTCTCCTGTGCATCTCTAGGTAGAAAGAAGGTGCTCGGGGCAGATTTCATGCCTGCATGACCCAGCACTACGTCTCATTCATCTTTTGATGTACAGTATATCAGCACTGTTTTCTTGCCCTGTGCTTCGGCCACAGCGCTAGAAATTGCATTTGTCGACGCCCGAACTTCATGATAAATCGTCGGTCGTCTTGATGGTTCCCGAATTATCGTTGTAAACGTTACATATTTAGTATTGGAATGATCCAGGAGGATTTTCTCAAGTTCGTGGAATTCGTAAAAAATATGCCTTCCTCAGTACATTGAATTTTTACGGCGAGAAGAGCCGTCATCCAAACTCTGCATTGAGTATTCGGCAATCTTCGTTAGTTTTGCCACTGCCTTTCTAAAAGACATCATATTCGCGTCGATTAATCCATGCATTTCGTCAAAGATAACTCTCTTCAGTCTGTTGTTGTGAGTTCACAGAATCAGAAAAATTCCTTTGTTGTTGCCGACTCGTGGACAATGATGATTACGGTAGAAAACGAAACGCCCCACATTGTAGTAAGAAAACCCTGCCTTGAAGGTTGCGCGAGCTACATCGTGGCCCACATGTAGAGGCTGTCCTAGAGTGATTGCTATTTGGGCGGATAGTGGAGACTCAAACTTTTGAAATAAAATAGGTTGGTGTCAATTTTTTGCGTGCATTGTCAGATCTTCTCAATATCGCCCTGCTGCTTCGCTATCGTCGCCACCAATTGTAAAGTCCTCTCGTTAGCTTGATCTCTTTCTTTTGTCAACCGCTTAATGACCTGCTGGAGGATCGCCGCATTCCCCTCCGCCTTATCAGCCCGCTCCTTTAAGCTCTTCCCCTGCCCCCTAGGCCTTCTTAATCTGCTCCTTCCTGCAAGCTTCGTGTCGGCACAATCACGACCGTAGAGAATTCCAAGCTATAAGACTCTTGTAGGTTTTCGTACCGATTCGGCGGCGCTTGCTCTCCATGCGATACAGCCTCGTATCTCCTTCGGCATCACCGCCATGCACGGCACCGGAGCGCTACCATCATTCGGTCTGAGTTGTGGTGACAGGATCTCCGTGCCGGATTGTATTATCGCTGCGTATCCCGTGCTGGTCGGAAATGGTTACGTCAGAGTGGAATAATGCTCCGCCGTCAAAGCTCTCGCCGACATGTCCGCCCGTTAACAGAAGCAATAGGGAACCTCACGACTGCCGTTTGCAAACTCTACAGTCGTTTCCGAACCTATGTGCTATCCATACCCATATAAGGTTCCTGAGGCGGTCTGGATGACTCCGACACTGTAAAAATTGAGAAAGTTGAATCTTCAAAATGAGTCTTGAACGGAGTATCATGAGGACTTCATATGTTTCGTCGGTGATGCTGTCAACCTTCAATTCTTCATCTTGTAGCGCCAGTTCAATGCGGCGACGCTGTCATCCTCACATTCCTTCGGCGTAACCATGCAAGCTCTCGGTTTGATGGTGGATTGTTGCTCGGATTCTGTTTCAATGAATGAGAAGAAAGGAGAAGGTGTGGGAGTAGATGGAGTGACGTGAATGGGGAAGAGCTCCAAGAGCCAATATAAGCCACAGCAAATCCAAAAAGACAATCAAACCCACAACCTCAGTATTCTACAGCCCTTTCCAGGAACGACAAAAAGCCAAGGTCAGATCGAGGTGACAGTATCCCGGTTCTCGGTTTATGTGAGCTCCCTTCGCTGTATTCAATGTCGGCGATTAAGCATACGAGTCATTTCCCATGAGGAATTCCAAAATTGCACACGTGGACCTATGATTGGCTCACTCAACGATATGGTGTAAATGCAGAGTAGAGATCCATATCCTTTTATACAGAGATAAAAAAACAATTCTATTACCAGCATCTAAGATAGCACCCAAAAGATCTTTCGAAAGCACAAGTAAAAGAAAAAAAAAAAAGAGGGAAAAGCTATACACAACCCAAGAATTTTACACCCCAACCCAACTCCAGAAGAGTAAAACACTTAAAGCTCAATACCACCAGTGGCACCAAGAGCCTTCTTGATATCACTGTAGATGGCGAACTGGAAGGCAGTCAAGGTACCAACCATGAAAAGACGGGCACCGATACCAGTGTAGGATCCCTTGATTCCGAGCTCCTTTCCGATCTTAATCAGACGGCTGGTGGTTCCCTCTCCAGGAGCACCGGGGGTCTTGTTGATCTTGGACAACATTGTATCGGCGGGCTGGGAGACGATAGCAGCGGCGAATCCGGCAATCAAACCAGCACCCAAGTTGGCGGTGGTCTGGAGAGGGGCGGAAAGCTCATCCTTCTTCCAGACTGAAAAGATGGCGTTGGAGACCTTCTCGTACACGACAAACTTGGCCATGGTGTAGGGGACCTGCTTGAACAGGATAGGGCCGAAACCGGAGTAGAAGGCACCGATACCCTCGTTCTTCAAGATCTTGGAGAATCCGCCCAAAAGACCGGAGGCGAACTCAGGCTGGGAAACGAGACGGATACGGGTGGCCTCGAGAGGGCAGAGAGCGATATCGGCGAAGAACTCGGCAAGAGCGGATGAGGCAAGGTATACGGCAGTACGGTTCTGCGAAGCAGTCTCGTAACCCTATTTTGCAGATCAGCAATCCGTTGTTTCAATCACAATATTTGAGATGACCTACGAGGAGGTTGATGGACTGCTGCTTGAAAAGCTCGTAACCACCAAACTTGAATGCACCTTGGAGGAAGTATCCGGCAGCGGTAGGACCGAAACCGGTCAACAGAGCACCGGCACCCTCCTGGGAAATGACCTGGCGGAAACCACCAACCATACCCTTGTTGTACTTTGCGGGGTCGAGCTGGATACGAGTCTTGACGCTGAACAGCGTCGTTAGCCATCAATCTGTGAGGATGATGCTACCGCCGTGATATCGTGATGCATGGGCTGGCGAACAGTGCGTTGAGAGAGACGGCGATGAAATCAGCGCATCGAGAGGCCAGACCGAATGATCTCCCATCCCAACGGGCAGCAGTACTTCGTAGGTACCATATGCACCGGGGATCTTCATCGTATCACCTCGCATTGTCGTTGTTGTCGTGGTCTCTCTCGCTCTCGTCTCATCTCATAATCTTCCCAACACTTTTGCTCCCTCCATGCATCCATCCTTCGGTCGGGCAAAAGGGGCACAACGCAGCCGGCAACTTACACATCGACAGGCGTCAAGGCACCGTGAGTGACGGAACAGCAGACTGCACCAGCGAAGGCGAATCTGGAGTAGAGGGCGAGGCCGGACAGCTTCTCAGCCGTGGGGGCGGCAGCAGCGGGGGTAGGAGTGGTGGTCTTAACGGCGGCCATTGTAACGGTGGTTGAATTGGGAATCGTTTCGTGAAGAAAGCTGCAAATAAACGACAGACAAAACTTTTGCAAATGAATCCGCTGAAAGAAAGGGACTCGTAAAAGGGCGCTTGGTGCTCTGAGCGGAGAGAAGACTGGTGGTTGATGGGAGGAGAGAGGGAACGGATGTATGGAAGGGGACACTTTTTAGTCTTTGCTTCGGCTCGATTTTTTTCTCTTCCGGAAAAATCTCGTCGGTGGCTTAGTCACTCCGCTTAGGGGAAAGGGTGTTTCCCGGCAGGGCTTAGTGCACCCTTTTTTCATCGGCTTCCGGCTGGCAGTTGGAGCTGAGCCGCAGCTATTGTTAACAACGACCAATGATGTGATCCGAATAACGTGGTGGAGGATCAAGGGCCGCTCTGTGGTCCGTCATGGAGAGGCACTCGATGGGCACCTAGGTTAAGGTATGATAGGTGTCGGTACACGGGGCGCATTGAGAGCCGGGACCTGTGAAGAATTCCATCTGAGTTGTGTGATGAGATGTTTTATTTTTCCGTAGCGGTATATAAAATTTTCCTGGTTTTCTGGTTGGTGGCAAATGGATGACGGACGCAAAAGGCTACCCTATGCCCTAGCATCTACATCAAGCTTCATGCTCGACGACAGGTATCTTGCCTCGGTATTACAACTCATCAGGAACGAGGGGAGTATGTATTTGTCGATTTAATAGCAGAAGAATCTTAACGGGCTAATCAGACCGGCTTTTATGCAGCTCCCCCAGTTTTTGAGTTGGTGGCCCAGCTCGGTTATGCGGTAGGTCTCCAAGATTTCCCCAGACGATACAAGGAGGCCAATTGGGGACAGAAACTTGTTGACGAAACCTTGGACGGGGAGAATGGGCTTGTATATAAGAGAGCCTGATCTTCGTCGCCATGCCGAATAGTGCGGGGTATACTCTAGTCATGCCGGATCATTAGGACCCACACACAGTCCCAAAAGCCATCACAGTTGTACTCTACCTCTATAGGCTGCAAAAACATCTTCTTGTTTCCACCGACGGAAGAAGATAAAACCCCTTGCCCCTGGATATATTTTGTATATCAATGGAAACTCGCAGAACTCCAGGATATTACAAGACAGGGCGTAGATTTCCGTCGGCGAATAGATCTCCCAGTTCCGGTTGTTGGGGGTTGATGTGTGGAGAGGGACTACCAAGAGATACCGGTGGGGACAGCCGCAGAACTACCAGAGAAACGTTTAACAACTTGAGGCCATGGATAATCACGAGGAGATAGTGGTGTTGTTGGAATGGATATTATAGCAAAGCCATCCAATATCCTCATACGCCAGAAAGAGTCCCTTTAGACATAACGAATCCCCGCATTCTCCCAAAAAGATGTTTCTAGTCTCAGCGTAACATAACAACATTCGTCTGCTTTCCAACGCGAGGATCCCTCGGATGATACGCCCAAAAATTTACTTCCAAAGATGTATTTCCAAGCTGAAAATAGGTTAAAGGTACCTCCTCCGGAAAAGGTACCCAGCTGGGGCCACGGAAAGCCGCATTCCTCCTCGCCTCAGGAGATGATAGTGAGCTGGTTGGATTGTCTAGCCTTATGGTACTCATGTGCAAAGACTATTCCCGCGCGTACTCAGGCGTTTACTTTTCGCCGAAATTCGTTTGAGGAGCGAGGTTCCAGGCGACGAAAACTCTGGGGAATGAGTGCACCCACGGGATATCGCCGTGGTGTATCTTCTCCTCACACGGTGGTGAAACGGTACGCCAATCCATAATGATAAGATGTTAAGAACACAGTTTGGAGGACCCCGGGTGTGCGCCTTCCATCGATAGCCATTCGAATTCGTTCACAAAATTCAAAACGTTTATCGTGAACACAGGCATATGAAAAACAGAAAACACGCCCGGAACAAGAGAATGTAGCCAGGCGAGTCCATAGAATGCGAGTTGCCGTAAACATGGTTGGACGGATGGGATATCCCATGTACCGCGAGTGACGTGATATGAATCGCCATGTTGGGGTGTTCATCCCCTGGGAGTATAAAGGCCTTGCTACCATCCGTCTTCTCATCCACAAGCCCCCGGAGCTCCAGAAACCGTCATAATGAAGCTCTTAATATCTGCGTTCTTATTCCTCCTCGTCGACTTTGTCTTCTCCCTCAAGACGATAGAGCGCGAAACATCTGCAGCCGGTGGTGGCCTGATTCCCCATAGCTACATTATCCAGTTCAAAGATGTCGCCTCTTCATCGTCCATATCTTCGCACTTCGAATGGGTAGAATCCCTCATCGAAGCATCATCATCCGCGATACTCGATGGAAAGAAAGCCGGGATCGTACACAAATACGAAATCTCCGCTTTTAAAGGATACTCGGGAGTCTTCCCCGCCGATGTCATCGAAAAGATCAAGAAGCACTCCGATGTCTGATCTCTCCTTCCCACCCCGGCCTAACCATACCCTGGCTGACGCCATACATAGGTAGCACAAGTAGAACAAGATGCCCTGGCTTCGACGCAAGCACCTGGGGAAATTCGACCCATCAGCCAACAGGCCCCCTGCATGAACCAGCCTCTCCTCACCAACGAAGATGCCGGCGAATGGGGGCTCGGCCGCATCTCCCACCGCGAAAGAAACATGACCGGTGGCTGGAATGTCTACTTATATGATGGATACGCTGGAAAGTGTCCCTACTACGGAGGGACCGCGTATGTGCTCGATTCCGGGATCACAACCAAACACCCAGAGTTCGAGAAAGGCAGAGCCATGTTTTTATACAAATCGGACCCAACTTGGAAGGACGAAGATGTTTGCGGACATGGAACCCACGTGGCGGGGATCATCGGCGGGAAAAGGTACGGAGTTATGAAGAAGTCGCGGCTTATCAGTATCAAGGTGTTGGACGGACCAAGCGGGGGAGGTTGCGTTGGTCCCTGGTCGGGGATAATCGCGGGGATCAACATGGCGTGGAATGATGCGAAAGCGAATAATAGATTATCGACAAGCGTTATGAACTTGTCGTTAGGTTGGTTTTCTCATAGATACTAAGCACCCCTGATGAAGGAGTTGTGGCTGATGTTGTGACGGAAAGGAGGATATAAAAATGATATGGTCAACACCGCACTCGCCAAAGCCATCGCAGGTGGGCTTACCGCCGTAGTTGCTGCCGGAAACGGCTATGCAAGTTCTCCCAAGTCCTTCCCCGCAATAAAAGCATCCCATTAATTCTTATAGCACGCCGATTCCTGCTCATTCACCCCCGCCTCGGTTGATTCGGCTATCACAGTAGGCTCCGTCAACATCACCGACGAAGTCTCTGACTTTAGCAATCTGGGCTGCTGCGTCGACATCTTTGCACCGGGACATAACATTGGTTCCTCGTATCTCAACAATAGATACGTCCTGATGTCGGGCACTTCAATGGCGTAAGAAGCCACTGTAGATCTAGAGACAAATACTAAGCCGTGTTGGTAGATCTCCAATGGTAGCCGGTTTGGTGCTGTACAACAAGTGTCGGCATGGGTATTCCACGCCGGCACAGGATCTTGATGGCATTATAAATAAGTTGTACAGTATCAACGGTTTTATCAACATGTTCCCTCCGGCGGGGTGCAACAAAAATAAGATGGCATATAATCGGAGAAATTGTTATATGATGTAAGGATGATAATAAGATGGCATATAACCGGAGAAGCTCTCTCTTGGTTGGAGTTTATGTCGGTCAGAATTGACACAGAAATTCGCTGCAATTTTTTCGTAGTACGTCTGTTTGCAATAGTGACATAATACCTATATGTTCTGTCCCATAGTCCTTCAGATCACCATTCATCCACATACACGAGAAAGAAGGGCTTGTTTGGTCACAGCGCACTGAATCACACCCGGTCATGCACAATTGGACAAGTGTCCCAAGAAATGTGCGATTTCCAGTGAATCTGCTCGTCCGTCTACACAGTATATCACTCGCACAGTGAGTAACAATCTGATGTGTCAGCTTCTAGAAACTTCCACTATGCGTCACAAAGATAAGCAAATATTTTCGTTCTCATTTGCGGGGTATACAGCATTCGGATCAGCCGGTTGTCGATATTATTAAACCTTAGGATGAACCCTGCATTGATAGAGGCCGTGCCATGAGGGAAAAAACAATACGTGGTTTCGTAATGAGACAAAACGAAAGCGCGGCAATGGCCCGAAAAGGCTCACGAAACGCGTGATACCTACTCAGGTAGCATTAGTGAAATAAAGCTCTCTGTTTCGCGGAGCAAACGAACATACCGGCGCTCTCGATTTCTTCCCTTCATCCAGCCTGGGATCGTAGAAGATAACGACTCTCAAATGGAAAGTTAACCGAAAAATTCGTAATGCAATCAATCCAGCGGTTAAACCCTCTCCCGAAATTTCCCGTCACCTATCAAACGGTCTCAAATAATACCCATCCTCGCTGGATCTGCAGTCCCAAATGAACCAAATGCCCATCCCCTCCTTGCATTACTCGTGCCTCGTTCCTCAACTTCAATCTTCGTAATGACATTTCCGGGTACCACCACGAGTCCAATGAATCGGTTCTTCAGGTCCACCCGAACCTTTCCCGAGTCTTCCCCTTCTTGTTCCCGCTCTTGTACCGAGAGATAGCGGTATTCGGAAGTCGACGCGAGTATGAGGTTGCGGTCCTGCTGTGATGTCAGCCGGAAAGGGGAGGAGTGCGGCGAGGACAACGGACGCGGTCGGTGCACTTTAGATCGCCAACGAAGAAGCGGCCATCAGTTGTTGTGACGCGGAGGGTCTTGTTGATGTATGCTTGGAGCTGCGGGGAGGGAGTGGTGTAGGGCTGTGGAGGATCCATCGTTGGTTTTGTTTCTCGGTGCAATATTGTCTCATGAGTTCAGAGAGAAGCGACGACAGCGACACGCCACGCCAAGACACGACACGACACGACGGCGGGGTTGCGGGGTAGATAGCTCACTCAGCAGTGACAGAGCCTCATAACTTTTTCAACTCCCGGTCGGTAAGTAATTTTGTGATTTCGCCGTGTTTCGGTACCTGCTTTGCACACTACTTTCCGAAGCGGCAGCAGAGCGGAAGCTAGCAGACCCAGGAATTCAATAAACTCGTTTGACACCGTCGCGCCGCAGTCGAGTGACAGCTGCAGCATCGAGATCTGCCATGCCCATGAAAAACAACAAACGAGCCTTCCATCTCGCATGGCGCAGTCTCTTAGATGATCCCCTGTGATTCGCTGCTTGATTTTGTTCCCCCCCGCAGTCATCCGTCTCCCAAGGCTCTGTGTGGTCATTCAGCACAGTTTCCAATATCGCGATCTCGCAGTGTTGCAGGCTTGTGCGCTGCCAAATCTGGTCCGAGTGCTGCACTTTCATGTATGTCCACCGCCATATATTGATCAGCTGAACCAGAGAAGAGCATAAAAAGAATGGTCGGGCAATACTTGTAGCATATTGTGCCAACACATTGTGCATTTCGAGAGAAGGTCCTGGTCGGCTGGTGAGGCTCGGCGATATCATTAGGCGTGAACCGGATGCTCGACCCAGGGTTGTACAATATCGTCGGCACTTTAATATCATGGGAACATCAGCGGAAGACGAGATCTGGGTAGCTCTATTTGGTGTGGTGAAATAGCGTATCCATACAGAATAAGGCGTGCATTCGATCCGCACCAGGTGATGCCGGTAGGTAGGCATGTCCTATTACAGAAGCGCGTTTTGTATGGGAGTTGGATGGCACTCCCAGAGGAGACAATGCATATACAGTCCATCCATTGTTCGGAGGATTGTTTCGCGAGCTGCGGCATGTACTGTACAAGTACCGGAGAGTCAGTAAATTTTCGTGTCCGGGAAGGCCATCCATCGTTCCAAGAGGACAGTTGCCTCACTTGATTAGCGCCAACCGAGTCCCCAAACCGAAGGCACTACTTTCTTTTATCCTGGCTGCTGCTGGACTTCGGCATTGGTAGCGGTGCCGCGCATTATTCCTTCTTCTTTTCCCTCCGGGAACACCACGAGACACAAGACACGGACCGTTGGGTGCAACTGCAGCTAAGAGATTCTAAGTGCTAAGAAGAATGCAGCATAGCAAGAAGCAGATGGCAATGTTTTGCGACTGGGATTGAGACGTGAATCGCGAGCAGCGCAAAGCATAGATGTGACACGATAGCACCACAGACAGACAGACAGACAGACAGACAGACAGACAGACAGACAGACAGACAGACAGACAGACAGACAGACAGACAGACAGACAGACAGACAGACAGACGTGACAACTCCTTTGGTCCTAAATTCTTATCCTCTTGCAGCAGCCTGAGTTGAGTTGCATTCGGCTGGGCTGGTAATTGGCCGATTACTGAAAGATGATTATGGATGCGGCTTGGACATCGACCGGCCAAGAATCAACCCCCTCCCCAAGCAAGTCCCCAAGTACCACACATAATCTTGCCTTACTTACTTCTCACACCGACCGACAACCAAGATTCCGCTTTCCGTGCCATAACCCAGCCCCTCCTCCTCCTCCTCCTCGACTTCGTCCAGTCCTTTGACCCACGACGACGACCAGTCATCAGAGACACCCTCGTCTACCGCGCGCCTCCACTCATCTATATGTGCAGCCGTAGAATGAAAGGTTGAGAAGGCAAGGTACGCAGAATTTCTCTCGTCAAGCTGTTTTTTAATCCTGCTTGTATCAACTCTGGAAATGTGGAACGCATCGTCTCTCAGATCAGTGGCAAACTTGGGGAAACTGGCGGATCGTCGTTCGTTTGTGAACGCTTCTGACATCTGCCATTGCAGATAACTACCTGCTTTGTTCATCGGTCGTAGCTCGCCTGCGGCACAGAAAAGCGATCCCGACACCTTCGCATCCCATCCCTCCGCCCTCGCAGCCCTGCTCAACACTATCCACCTCCCGACATCTGTCTCGTGTCACCCCTCAACACCACAGCGACGGCCACCACGAGCGCTCGATACGGCCGAGCCTACAAACCATCCCCCGCTAACACCACCCAGTATATACAGTCGTCACGGCGTGGCTGTCAAAACGTCGCCCGTTCTCGAGAGCCAGTTCCTCCTTTTCCTTAATTCGCTCTTTGAACCTCCATAACGACCTCCCGACCCTCCCGACCTACCGCCACCGCCATCACCACCATTACTACTTCTCCCGCAAAGCAATACCTTATCAAGCGTCTGGACTTTGTTCCGACTTTGGTCTTCAAGCTCACCGTCACCCCTGTCACACACTAGCTCAACTACCTACTCAGAATTGGATCCTTGGCTAACCAGAGCTTTGCCATTCGGATTTTGTTCGTCCGGTTCATCATTTTCTGCCTCCCATCATCGCTCTCGTGCTTGCATACCTTCCTCATTCGCAAGCTTGTTGCCCTACATTCCTCCATAATCCATCGACGGCCACATTTAAAAATATCAGACTAATAATTCGAGCATGGGCCAGCAGCCATCAAAAAGGACTGGCGAGAGTGGCAATCTCTCAGCTCGAGGTTCAACAGGTTCGCTGGGTGTTGAGGGAACCAGTACCTTACCAATCATCAAAACAGACACCCAAGGATCTTCGCGATCTCTTAGAGGATCTATTCGCAACAAAATTAAAGACCGGAGGGAGAAGAACAATAATGATGATGAGAGCCCTACAAGCTCTGCGGCAGCATTCCTTGCGGGCGCCGATAAGAAAGCAGACGAAACAATTCAATCTCCGCCGGCAGGACGTCCGCGGAAGGTTTCGAATCCCCCGCCACCTATAACTGCTGGGCCGCCGGGCAGGGCATCCGTCTCGGAGACATCGACCGCTGTTGGCACGCCTTTCGACTCTGAAAATTCTCTCATACCACCGCCTTCACCTGTTCATAGCGGGTCGATTGGGAAAGGACATCATGCGTTAGACAATGCAAATAGTCGAGAGGTGGATCACGTTTCAGATGCGCCGCCAGGCATAGGCACAATACACCCTCCCAGTTCTCAAATGCCCAAGGAGTCAATCCTTATCAAAAGGCCGAACGCACCAAATCCTATTGTAAATACGGTACCCGACGCAAATGGCACTCCTACACCGGATCCAATGCAGATGTCCGCTTTGAAATCGATTGACCTGGATGACATGATCACCCGTTTACTTGATGCTGGATATGCTGGGAAGGTGACCAAAGCGGTATGCCTCAAGAATGCAGAAATCCAAGCAATTTGCGTGGCTGCAAGGGAAGTGTTTCTGTCGCAGCCGGCGTTGGTGGAATTGAGTGCTCCGGTGAAGATTGTCGGCGACGTGCATGGGCAGTACACTGATCTGATCCGCATGTTTGAGATGTGTGGGTTTCCGCCAAATGCCAACTATCTTTTCCTGGGTGATTACGTAGATCGGGGGAAGCAAAGTTTGGAGACAATTCTCCTGCTGTTGTGCTACAAACTCAAGTTCCCAGAAAATTTCTTCTTACTGCGGGGCAATCATGAATGCGCAAACGTTACAAGAGGCATGTTCCCACCCGAGCAGTCGATGACGTCTTTCTTCCCTTGCTGACATATCTTTAGTCTATGGATTTTATGACGAGTGCAAACGCCGATGTAACATCAAGATTTGGAAAACCTTTGTAGACACCTTCAACACGCTTCCCATCGCCGCGATTGTTGCAGGAAAGATCTTCTGCGTGCACGGTGGACTATCCCCGAGTTTGCAACATATGGATGACATTCGTCAAATTGCCAGACCAACCGATGTACCAGATTACGGACTCCTCAACGATTTGCTCTGGTCCGACCCTGCAGATATGGCTGGAGATTGGGAGGAAAACGAAAGAGGCGTGTCTTACTGTTTCGGGAAGAAAGTTATCGTGGATTTCCTTGCGAAGCATGATTTCGATTTGGTGTGCCGAGCACATATGGTTGTGGAGGATGGATATGAGTTTTTCAACGAACGGACATTAGTTACAGTCTTCTCAGCACCAAACGTATGTTATCCGGCTGTACTCCCTGTATGGGGGAAAATCTTGCTGACGGTGAGTTGCAGTATTGTGGAGAATTCGACAACTGGGGCGCGGTGATGAGTGTTTCGGGGGAACTACTATGCAGCTTTGAACTGCTCAAGCCACTGGATTCGACCGCATTGAAACAGCAGATGAAGAAGAGCCGCAACAGGAGGAGTTCCATGATGCACCAGAGTCCCGTAAGTTCTACATAACACCTTTGGTCGTTGAAGTCACTCACTGATGGACATCACAGCCGGCAATCATGTCAGCTCAAAGTTACTAAAGTTCTACCCACATCACAAATATCTACATTCATCATCATATGATATCTTTTGAAGTGCTCTCTACAATAACAACTGTCTACCATATGGCTCTGCAAAGTTCCATGATCTGTGTGTTTCTGCTTTCTCTTGTTTCTTTGTTTTGTTCTGGAGCAATCTTTTGTTCTACTAGGGCGTCTTTGGCGTGCAAACTTGAACATTGCATTTTTTATTTTTATTTTTATTTTTATTTTTGTTGATTTGTTTGGTTTGGTTTGATCGTATATTTACTTTTCGTTGTCTTTATTGCTACCGATCTTATTTGACTTTTGCCTCGTTCATTCTGGTTTCCTTTTTTTCCCCACGTCCAATGTTATATGGCTGACTTGATATTGTATGACTTGTATGCGGAGTTGTGTGTGGCGTGGGACGTGGGATGAATGTGTAACGGTACTTCTCTCTACTTTTGCTGTTGGGCGGGTTGGGTCGGAAAGGAGATGTATGTTTTTTTTCTTCTTCTTTTCTAAGAAGTCGGGGAAGGGATATATAAAAAAATAGTCCTTGTTTGTTTACCGCCGACTTATAGTTTACTGCTAGAGTGGAGGAGGTTCGTTGTGGGGTTTTTTTGTTGTGCGTGTCTGTTTTGGTAGTTGAGAAAATCAAACGGGATGAATGGCTCTATCTGCTGCTGCTGCCTGAGTGAAGTGAGGCGAACTGGAAGTGGTGTGACATGCAGGAACCTTGAAACATACCCCACGGAACCAGGGCCTGCAGCGAATCGTGAATCGATGGCTTTCGCGTGGGATATACAGTGCGGGGAGGTGGCGGTGGGGGTGGCGGCGGGCGGCGGGCTGATTGTGCATTGTGGAGATGCCCAGAGGGAGAGAGACATGGTGTATCACTCAGCAAAATGGATATTTCACCGTTTTATATTAACCACTGAGAGTAGGCAGGCAGACCATGTGGGTATCTCCAATGGTTTTTATTCAGCCCTTTCCTCAGATAATTACGAAATTCCCCGAGATATCAACGTTCAACTGGACTGCAAACTTTTGTAGTCGCCGGCTGAAAAAAACTTTAAAAACCCATCACGACATCGTGGGTAAGGTGACACATCCTTTTGTGGATTTACACGCAGAACGCATAGCGCAAAATGGAGGTTGGATTTTTGATTTGTCGTCGCGACTGATTGGATTTAGGGTGAAGTAAGCAAGTGGACGATTTTGGAAATTTTGCATATACGACGAGTGCTTGGACATGAAGGTCGCAGGGTCAGGGGTTGTGGCATGGCATGACATAGATACTAAGTGCTTAATTTGTTCGCTTCAATCCCCAAACGTTGTACTGGAGTTGAAAACAGAGCTTGATAGGATTGGCGCGGGACGTGGGAGAGAGACTTAGGGCGGTAGATCGGGTACATTGAGATACAACGACTACATTGAGATACAACGACTACATCCAGGCCTCCGCATCTGCTCGTGGTGGCAGTTCTGGAAGCTCTGGGGGCTGGGGGCTGCATACAGATTTCTCGACGGGCCCAGGAGCTCGAGAGTACTTCAGAGACAAGGACCTATCTTGCGAGGAACAATTTAGACGGAGTTGTGGATGAATTCTCGGCGAGCTTTATAGTTGGAAATCGCAATACAAAACTAAGACCTAGAATAACCCCATTGACAGTGTTGCGGTTACAAGCTTAAGGAGCTCATCAAAACCGGCAAGGCAGCTATAGATAACGTGGAAAGCTCTATGAATTTGACAATAGATGCCGTTATGCCTAAATTGAAACGAAGGTAGCCGTCAAACCCGTTTCACGTAACCTCTCTCCTAAAACCGTTCCCCCCTCTCGGCACTGAAACTAAACACCCCCAGCGATCCGACATGTTCGTCGGACATCTTGACGACCTTGTGAGTGGGCGCTGTGTAGTTGAACGTGATGTGAGACCGACGCAAGAAGTTCAGGAGAAGAGGATGAAGGAAAGTGGTGGGGAGAAACACGAACTCAAAGAACGGGAACTTAAATCTCTCGTTCACACCGTTTACGTGTTTACGTGAGAAACTTTGACCTGAGCACGACAGCATAGATCTACAACCTGCCAGCGGAAATCAAAAAACATCATCTTCCTTCATGGCTCGAAGACGCTGCAATCAAGCAAACGATTCCTATAGGATGGAGTAGCACGGGTATCTTGTTAGGGCAAGCCTTAGGGCATGACGTATGAGGTCGATCAATAGACCTGCATCGCACCGTAGCTTCTTCTCCTTCTCTCTTACAATTCACACACATGGTTACACCCTAGATTCGCTGCGCACTATCATACATGATATTACGTCCAATAGGTTCGTCCACTCCCCGAGTTCTCCCATTCATGTACCACACTCCGAGGCTAAGACATCAGAAGGTGTTTTCGCCCAGATCGGGCACTCCAAAGACATAGAGCTCTATGATCATGAAAGTCCTTTCACCCTCGTCATTGCGGGCATTCATGGCGTTCCACGGGAGACCACTGATTACCTCCATCTGGCCACACTGGCGGAGATCCATCACGACGGCCTGTCAACTAGAGACGATACGAGACGGGATCTGAGTAGAGCCCGGGGCGTCTCGTCGATATATGGCTCAGCAGCTTGTCGTCTGGTCACATACTAAGTAGTTTGTCCCCTGTCAGCCTTCTTCCAACAACAACCTCCAACCCTCCTTCCCACAACAACCTCCTACCCATGCCATCATGAATTTAATCCAAGCCATCCGTAACTCGGGAACCCGTAGATTATCTGCCCGCACCCCTGCTGCAGCTTTGTATCGATGCTAATGTCGAATTCTTGCAAACATTATCATGTCACCGGACGCGTTAGCTAACATTATTGTCGGCCTCGCGATTATATCCGACAATCGTTTTTCACATGGAAAGACTACTACTAAAGTCGAAGGAATAGACGACAAGGTGGATGCCCTCAAGAAGTCGGTCGACCAAATGCCCGTCATACGCGGCACTTATTTGCGTTGGGTGGTGGACGGAAGAGCTCTATGAGTGTGTACAGTGGATAATTTTACGGAGATCATGGGAGGCCAACAAACTTCGCCTTTTCAGTGTGTGTGTACGTCCAAGAGCTTCTACATCGCGAGGACGAAGTGCGGGTCAACATTAGAGGTGCCGATGGCGTATGCACCAGCATTCGAGTTCCCCGACCTTGAAAACCGATTGCCAACACAACGCAAATAGGCATTATGGGGGGTATCATCGGTGTATGCTATCTCAGGGCGCAGTATTGTCTCTCCAGAGGGGTCTTTCGCAAGTGGATGTAATAAGCATACAATGAAATCCCCGCCGAGTTTGCGCCGCCGCCGGCGTTGAATTTTTTTTCCCTTGCCCTAATAAGATGCCCGTTCTACCCCATCCTACAGTCTGTTGGAGGGTATAAAATTCCGGCAGAGCCCAACGAGAGTAGTGTGTCATCATGGGATTGTTCGTTGACCCATCTATCTCTATACTGTCAGTTTCCGGGCCCTGGATATCAATAGTCTCAGAACTATGGCGGGCATGTACAGTACCATTACAAAAGTGTACCGGGACTAACTTTAGAATAGGCTTCCATAGCCCGAAATGCAATAAATATTTAGTACTTATAAGTATGCTTCGCCAGCTTTATCTTTGTCTCACCCCGCTTCTCCGAACCACATTCTGATCCTCGTTGCAAATATTCTCTTCCTCTTCCTCATTTCTAGTTCACGCACAAACGACTCGTCTCGGCTAGTTATCTCTTCCTGAAGCATCATGACTTCCGACTCCTCGGTTCCTCTCTCACTTCAATATGTTCTTGGAAGCCTCGACAAGGAGTGGACTATTGGTTCCTATGGACTAGACTCTCCGCTCATTCTCCTTGGATTTGAATATGAGACGCTAGAGATGAGGAGTCCCACTAATGCAATTGAGCATGGGTTTTTACGTGTCCGACACAGAGGCAGATAGATGTATCTCTACGACGACGAAGGAGATATGTGTTTCTACTACCTGGGAAGAGAGCTGGCAAAAGTCGCTGCCAATAAGGAAATGATCACTACGGACTAGGCAACCGTAAAGGATTTCCCAAAAATCTCCTGGCTGAGAGCAGAAATAAGAGAGTGGCTTGATTCTGCCGACGCAGCGCCATCGGCTCACTGAGTCGACAGGTTCGTCCCATTACCCCACCGACATCTCCCCCCACTAACAGCACCAGGAAACCCCGCCGACTTCGACAAGCAAGCCTCAGCCGACAAACACTACGATGCCAACGTTTCGTGTTCGCCCTACCAAGCTTGGAAACGGGATCGGGCCGTTATCAGCTCTTGCTCATAGCCATGAACATACACCTCACCCTGGAATGTTTCCGTTTACTGCGCTATGATCTATAGCTATGATTTTACAACTCATACCAAGTTACGCATTCAACAGTTATTGTACCTAACATAATTGGTGAATGTTGACTTCGAAGCAGCATATGAAACTTAGGTCGCTCTGTTTTCTTGTATGTCAGGTAGCCTTGTCAGTTTTGCCTTACTTTTTAGAAGTGTTGGATCTTTAAGTTAGAATTAGGGGGAATAATGTATGTTCATAATACAATTGATGCTGCGGACGACGTTCAGATCGTGGCTGCCGGGGTATCACATGGAAAATTCTCCTTGCTCAGCCACACGATGACAACACGGCAGGGGGGGGCAAAGCAGGGCAAGGTGCAGATGACATGTACGACGCAACTGAACGGACGAAGTTGTCGATGAAAAAAAAAGATTGGTGCGGGTTCCGGAAGAAGCCACTATCCACTGCACACTTTCAACTACATCACCACCACCACTACCACCACCACCACCACCACTACCACCACCACCACCTCCTCCTCCACCTCCATCTTCATCGTCAACAACGACGACCTGGAGGACACATCGCATCTTTCCAACATCAACTCCTGACCTACATCCGTTTTAGGCACGTCACGGACAAGCCTCCGATCCGCTTCCCCGCCCTCTTCGCTTCCAAACTTTCGATCTCGGATCGGACCTTCCACCATCAACACCCCCACCACCACCATGTCTATCACCCCCGAATCCTCGCTCTCAACCTCCTCATCGAGCATCTCACTATCAAACCAAATCTACGACTCCGACCCCGACGGAACACCATCAACATCCGCCTCTTCATCCCCTCGCGCACGATCCCCAGTCCCTAGAGACCAATACCCACATGTCCAGAGCGACTTTCTCGCGCCGCCAAAGTCCAGTTGGCGCACTCTATCCCGCTCTCCCTCACCTCTAGGCCTGATCCCTATCCACCGAACATTCACTAAATTCGTTTGTTCCCCCCCCCACCTCCCTTCCTTTCCCTACTAACAGTACCATCAGATCCACAAACACGAAGTCCCCCGTAAACTCCTGCACGTAAGCATCGGCTTCCTCGCAATCCACCTATACCGCACGGGCCACCACCCCTCCCACCTCATCGCCCCCCTCACCAGCGCTCTCATCCCCGTCGCCTCCGCCGACCTCCTGCGCTTCTACAACAAATCCTTCAACGCCCTTTACATCCGTGTTCTCGGTGCGCTCATGCGCGAGTCTGAAGTCCGCGGCTGGAACGGCGTGGTATGGTATCTTGTCGGTACTATCACGGTTCTTGCCATCTTCCCGAAAGATGTGGCAACACTTTCGATCCTGTTGTTGAGCTGGTGCGATACCGCCGCTTCAACGTTTGGGCGGTTGTGGGGAAGGTATACGCCTGCGATAAGGCAGGGGAAGAGTTTAGCGGGGAGTTTAGCGGCTGCAGTGGTGGGAGTGTTGGCGGCGGGGTTGTGGTGGGGGTGTATTGCGAGTGCGACTGCGGGGACGGCGGTGATGTGGAGGGGACGGCTGGGGATTGCGG
>MU122092.1:402117-517022 GCA_014904905.1 Wilcoxina mikolae CBS 423.85
CTCTCCCTGTTCTAATCGCTAGACTTCCGCTTCTTCTCTTTCTTTTCCTTTTTATCCTTCTTTTCCTTCTTCTTCTTCTCCTTCTTCTCCTCCGCATCTTCAATCTCGCTCTTCCGTCGCTTCTTCTTTTCTTTCCTACGTTCCTTCCTTGCCTTCTCCTCTTCATCTTCACTCTCCTCCTCCGCTGGTCCATCAATATCCATCTTCAGCGCCTCTCCCACAACCTCGACAACAGCCGGGGTAGCATCCTCCATAACCGCGTCTGCATCATCGTTATATTTCTTGGCACCAGTCTTGAGCTCGAACTTGTTTGCGCCTGTTTTACCGGGCGTATAGTTCTCCTCTCTTGGGGGGAGCGGCATTCTTCCTTCGAGATGACGCATACGACTTTCAACCTTGCGGCGCATTTCAGCTCCCAGTCTGCCCTCGGTTGAGGTTTCTGGTTTTTCCTCGTTGTATGCATCGAAACGGGCTCCCAGCGATGTTTTGGCCGCGAGCATTCGTGCGATTTTACCCTTATTCTTACCCGTGGATTGGCCTACCAGTGAGGCGTGGTAGATCAGTCCGTATTTTGGCGTGTCGTGCTTGGTCTTGAGGGCTCGGAAAAGGGCCTTCTCGGCTCCCAGGATCTGTAGGGTGGATGCCGGGGATTTGGAGAGGGAGACGAGGGAGCCGGCGTGGGCGATGAGACGGGCGCCGACGAGTTCTCCAACGAGGATGGTAAGGTTTGGTGCGATGGCGTTCATGCGGGCGGAGAGGTATGATGACAGTTGGATACGGTACTCGGCGAAGGAAATGACCTGCTCGGCGAGTGCGCGGATGTTGGTAAGGTCCTGCTCGGCGATCTCGGTTCCCATCGAGACCTCGGCGGCAGCCTTCAGTTGGGCTTCGATTTCTTCGGGGAGAATCTCGGAGAGGTCTGTGGTGGCGCATGAGGTACGCATTCCCATTGTCACGATCACTCGGGCATATGCCATGTTGTCGTTGATGATCTTTTGCATCTCGGGGAAATGCCAGCCGTACCATTCCTTGACGCGCATGGCGTACGTGTTGAGCTCTTTGTCGAGGTCGTCAAGAAGTGCGATGGCTTGCACTATCATGGTGTCGACTTTGTCGGCGGAAAACTTTAGCTTGTGGCGTGAAAGCGAGTGGGAAAGTCCCAGTGACATGGTGGAGAGGTCGGTGGGTGTCAGTCCGGGGATCAGCGAGGTGAGGTGCTCGCGGATTCCTCGGTACAGATCTTGCGTGCTGGAGTCGGCGATGACGTTGAGAGAGAGACCGGGGATCTTGTTGATTGCGTTTCCTTCATGGTAGAAAATTACAAATTTGTTCAGATTTCATTGCAAATCAGGATAGAAAAAACATACCGAGCTTGGGATCGGCGACAACGAGGGAAGCCTTCTTTTCATCTTTGAGTCCATCAAGAAGACTAGACAGCATCGGCGAAACCCTGGACTCGACAAGCACAGAAACTTCTTCCAAGGCCATCGCAGCACTGTCGAATTTTGAAAACTGCTTTAGTTTGAGCCTGGAGAATGATATCAGGTTAACCATCTATTGCGAACCGCCCATCGAATGGGAGGAACACACAATCCGGCAGCACCCTCGGGCGTCTTCATCTCTGAAGCCAGATCATTCTTCTTGAGCAGCTTCTTGTCCTTGGCCTTGAACAAAGCGTATCCGGCGCTGGTTTCAGCGAGGATAAGGAACGTCATTGCGATGGTATTATTCCACTCTCGGGTTTTGGGAGTGGTGGATTAATGGGCTTCTGGAATTGAGTGAGCCGACGTGGAGTGGGAGTTGGGGTTGGAGGGTTGTGGTTGTGTCGCTTCGAAAAAAGACGAACTTTTTCAATTTGCTCGTTAGTCAGGGCATCACGTGAACTCCGTGCGGCTCTGCGATTGGCTTGCAACCCCAGAAAACTTTCCCGCTGCCGCCGCCGCATCTCCCACCCGCCGCCTACAACCAGCACTGAGAGGGGGAAGAGCTATCTCGTCCGCCCGCCATGTCGTCTCGTCTCCCAGCCTCTCTGGCCGCCTCTCTCTCCTCACTGCGGATAACTCCCGCCGGTACCCCTACTCGCCCCTCCCACCACCACCTCCACACCCACTAACACCGCCCAGCAGTCCGCACCTTCAGCACAACCCCCTCCCACCTCCAAAAGCAAAGTCGCGAGACCTTCAACCCTCACGCCGCTGCCGCCGCCAAAAAACGCAAAGACACCAACCTCGCACGGCAAGCCGAGCTTCGCAAGCAACGGGCCGCCGCCGCCGCCGACCCCGTCCTTGGACACACAACCTCATTCTTAGAATCCCTCGACACCATCCCGCCACCACTACCCTCCGTCGATGCCGTCCTCTCCGCCTCCGCATCCAACCCTTCACCGGAGCAGCAACGCCTAAACCACTTCATAGCCCCCCAGGAGCTCGCGGAGTTCCTGCGCACCAGCCGCGACCTCGCAGCACCATACCCCGTCGGCGACGACTTCATCGACCCGGATCTTGAGCTCGCGTTCCAACGCACACATGAACACAGCGTTGAAGCAATCCGGCGCATCGTAGCCCTCGGAAACGGTAACTCTTCCGACCGCACCCGTGCCAACAAGCAGGTTTGCATCGACCTTTTTGGCCGGCATGTCACGGACTCGCTGCTTCCCAAGGACTCGGGAACGCCGGAGGACACGGGGAAGACGCCACGGGCGGGCCCGGATACGGGGAGTAGCGAGGTGCAGGCGGCTATCTTGACGGTTAAGATCCGGGCGTTGGCGAAGGCGTTGCATAGAGATGATGGACATAATACGAAGGATAAGCATAACAAGAGGAATCTGAGACTGATGGTGCATAGACGGCAGAAGCTGCTGAAGTATTTGAAGAGGAAGGAGAAGGGAGGTGTGAGGTATAGGAATGTTTTGGAGGCGCTCGGGTTGGATGATGATGCTGTGGAGAAGGAGTTGTTCTTATAGGGTATTGCAGAGATGGGTGTATCATATGTTGAATTGGGCACCGGTGTTTGTACAAAATAGATGCTTTTCTCTCGGTTCGCCCGGTTTCATTAATCCTCAAATACCTCGTTCGCTCTGTATACTGAATATATGTGCAAAACTATGTCCAATTACCACACCGGCTGTATGTGACAGTACGCGAGGGAGCCCATCATAGATCCTTACTCGTCCGCTTCAGCCAAGTCAGCTCGCAAGAAATCCATTACACATTTTTGTCCTGTCATCTCGCTCTGACCTTAGCTTTTTTTACAGCACAGCGTGAGGGGAGTTATGGGTTCGAGTTGCGTTGTTATTATTTACCGATTCCACTTAGAAATTACTGCATCTACTGAGTGTGAAAGCACCGAACTAATGACCACGGGAACCCATGGCTCACGCATGAAGACCCGCGGCCCAGTCACTTCGCCACGATTTTAGAACAGTGCCTTAATATCGAGTAGATCCGGTACTCATAGTAAATGACTCGGCCACCCCGGCCAAATTCTAAATTTCAAAAGTGTATTTCAGCCAAGTTAGCTCGCACAAATTTACGAATTTCGTCGTAAAACGATCCCATATCTTGTCATCTCTGACCTTGGCTTTTTTTTTTGCTGGGGGAAGTTGTGGGTGGGAGGGCGTGAGTTCGAGTTGCGGTGTGGGTGATACCTTTTTTTTCGCAGGGTTCAGGGTCCCTATCATTATTACATCCATTGATCAATAATGGCATTGAGTCAGTCCAAGATCATGCCCAAATATTTTTCGGTGTTGGTTTCTGGCTACGTGACTAGTATACAACGGAAGGAAGAAACACGATCTTTTCACCCGAACCCGAATTCGAAACACTACCCCATCCACTCGATAATAAGGTACTGTTCATTCGTGCAACAGATATATAAGGATAAGCGAGTCAGAGTCCAGGTGGCGAATATTAAAAGTCTATTTCTCGATCTATTTCTCGGTAGGCAGAATAGGTCTCTCTCGGTAGTTGATACTCGTAGTTAACAATCTCCAAGCCACTATAACCTGGTTTAACATATAGAGTGGACGGATCGACTGCTAGCTGTTCCAATGGTCTCCGTTGAGGACCTTGTGTTGCGGTGGACTGTCACGTTCTGACGGAGGCAGTGGACTTTGATGTTCTAGCGGTGATAAATTACAAGTATTGGTGTTTAGAAAAGGTCCGCTGGCGGGAGATAGCGACGGTGGTGGAGAATTGAGAATAAGCTCCAGAGGGCATGCACTGCCAGTGGCTTGTACACGGCCCTGGGATTGCGGAGAAGGTGGCATCGTGATTAAGGACTTCGATATTTGGGTACCATCAGCCTGAGTCCAACAGCTATCTCAAGATGCTGTGCACAGATCTCAAGGCTCTGTTTAATCAACTGCCCTCCTCGGAGCATCACCATAACATCACCATAACATCACCCAGCACTAAATCCGCAATCACATCGAAACTACCTTTGCCACATTCCGGACCCTGACTCGCTTGTCCTTATATCTCTGCTATGCGAATGTACCTTATTATCGAGTGGATGGGTATCAATCACAGACCCCAGTCACGCAGTCACTCAATCACGGCGAATTCTTTGAACTCACCTTGAGCTCTACACACTTTATCAACCGAACCGTATTTTGTATCTTGTCTACCTTCTGTTGCTATAGTTGTGGCGCAAAAGTGCAGTCTGCACCAGACGTTGGCGATCGCAAGAACCTTTGGAATCTGTCTTCTTAACTGTCCAGCTTTGCCTCGCTGTCGTAGTCCCGACAATCCGTCCAATAATAAAGAATGGAATCGTAAATTGCTTTTTGTGCACAATACGCCGCCTTGAATCTGCGGCTGAGCACATGCGCAATGGGATGATGGGATGAATATAAACTAGAACAAACCATTCCAAACAGTCTCTTCATTAACATGGTAGAGCCCATCTCCATCGTCACTGGCTGCGCTACGCTCATCGGTCTCGCCTTACGCACCTGCAAGCTCCTCAATGAGATCGTTGAATCGATACAAGATGCGCCGTCAGAGATACGCACAATCCTTGCCGATCTCAAGAGCGTAGAAGCAGCAACGGCGCACATCAGCCAGTTATGCGCCAATCCAGATTCCAACCAGAATTCATGGCCAAACAACTGGCTCTCTGACGTCGAGGCCGCCATCGAAGAGTGCCTGAATTCGGTGATGGACCTGATGAACCTCGCGCGGCGGTGGAAGGAGCAGAAAGCCAGTGCGTTCGGAAAGGCGCTCAATGGGTTCCGCTGGAGCTTGAGGGAGAGGGATGTTATGACGTATAAGCGAAGACTGGATTCGTCGAAGGCGACGTTGATCATGCTACTGGGGACATGGACCATGTGAGTGTATGTGTAGCTTAACACCAGAAGGGGCTGATCTTCATAGGATGACGGGGAATCAGATCGGACAACAACTTGGACAGGTACATGATATGGTTCAGGGGTTGGTTGCGGAGCACATTGTGAATGCAAACGAGCCCAAAGAAGTGGTGTCGAGTGATCCGAGAGTCGATGCATTGGTTGCGGAGCACATTGTGAATGCAAATGAACCCAGGGAAGCGGTATCGAGTGATCCGAGAATCGATGCGTTGGTTGCGGAGAGGATCGTAGATAATCAAACGGAGATGGAGAAGATGCATTCGAAAATGATGTCTGAGAAGCAGTGGTATGAGAAGCGGTGGTCTAGAGCAGGTCCGAAAGCTAGCTCGTCGTCAAGCGGAGGACCAAGGTAACAATATGGTCCATATTCAAACTTCAAACTTCGGGCAAGGTCGAGCTAACAATTCCAAGCGCGGGATCAAGTTATTTACCGGGCTCATCAGAACCGTCGTCAAGCCTGTCGGGGAAAGCCCGCGCTTTCACCCCCTTGAATTCCACACAGCCGGGAGCGTCTTCAAATACCACTTCAGATCCTGTACCTTCCATTGTATCAGGCCCAAACGCGGTCTTACCGACTTCGTTTGCTAATACCGCAGCTGTCTCTCCAACCGCTTCTTCTCGGGAGCGCCGGGGTGGAAGACAGGCTTCAGTTTCTAGCGAGTCGATTTCATCCCTCAGCGACATTCCACGGCTCTTTCGGCCAAGAAACCCAACCATGCCCCCCGATGCCCAACAGAATTCAAGCAGGAGTGATCTGGCAGAGAAAGAAGACAGAAATGACAAGATATTTGTGTCACAAGTCGGTCCTGCGCCTTATCACCACATCGACCCACCACTTGGTGTGTTATTTGACAAAGCTCGGTCTGCTGCTCAGATGTCATGGAGTTCGTGGTTATACATGGTTATGGAGTCAGAGTCATCTTTGCCATCCCCTCTTTCCTTTCCCTATCTTGATCCGCAGTCCACTCGGATTCCGTCATCTTTTCCGAGTATATATGAACTTTCAGCCGAACCCCCGTCACCCTCCCGGAATGAACCTCTGTTTCCTATCATTGACCGCCTAAGTACTGGCCACATAAGGGAACTTTCAGCCGAACCCCTGTTACGCTTCCGGCATCGGACGGTGGTAGTTTCTATCGACTTTGTCTGTCGCACCAGAATGTTTACCATAGCAAGGCTGACTTACTTAGGATGGACATTCGGTTGCTGCCGCATTGAGATGGAGGGTAAATGGAAGTGATAAAACGGTGGTATTAACTAATAAAAGAGTATCTATCCATGGTCACGTTGTTGTCCTATGACTGATTTCAGCCATAGATCCCTCTTGTTTTATATTACGGCCAATTTTCTTTAACTGTCGTGGGGTGGGGGAACCAACCAGGCTTGGCTGAAGACTTGTGCCGGGTTGAAAATTGTGTCACAGGAGATGGATTACTGCGCGAGGATTTACTGCGGTGTTTCCTAAGGCATTTCTACCTATGGATTGAGAGTGTGCTGAAACGGTTCTTCAAGGAGGTATATCAACATGCTGTCGAGGGAATGCAGTACCTCTTCGTCATTCCGGCGTCATGGGGCCACGCACAGGCCAATATTCTGAAGACATTGCTCACGAGTTCTGACTTCCGAGACTCAATGGATGACACATCCTTCATTCTCGATTCGGAAGCAATTCTATGGTCCAACACTGCGCTGCCGTTGAATCCTTCAAGAGAAGTGCGGGTATGGAGAAAAAGGCTTAATCCGCTCGAAGTAGCGGTGGTGGTGAATGTGGATGAGAACTCGGGGAGCATTAGAAGTTTTCGGAGAATCGGGGATGCCTTTCGGGCGCAGCCGTTTCTCTACGGCGAATATTTTCCGCTGGAAAATCTTAAGTCGCATTGTGAGACGACGTTCACTGAGACATTTACATCTCTCAAACATGTAGTTGCACGCTCAGTTTACGTTGAATCTCAGGAATGGCACCGGCTTGATGACGATCTCGTTGGTGCCCCAATATCAATGGAGAGATTCAAAATGCTATCCATATATGCTGCGGAGAGATTCATAACCACTGGCCTGCTCAAATTCTCAGAGTTGGATCGCACACGTGCACCTGAAAACAAGCTTACTTGCGAGATCGACTCTGAAATGTCAAAGAGAACATTCTATATAAGCACGGCACAGTTGCAAAGGGACATTACTGCGTGGATTGTCTCCTTGGCAGGAAATGTTCTACATCATATTATCGGGTGTACTGTCCCAAAAGCCAGGATACTCTGTACCGATGTAAGCATAATAGGAGGTGGATCCGGACCTCTCGCACCCGCTAACCCGTGCGTAGGCTCTGCATATTTTGATGGTCGGGGAAGTATTCGATTCACCTTTCGTGAAAACGCTGCTGGAGAAAGAGCTACAAGTCGACGAGTTATTGTCTCTTAGACATAACGATACTTCATGGAACTATGCACTGACGAACAAAATGGCAAAAAAGGCATCAATCCGCTACCTTCCGCATCGAACAAGCGCAGTTTTGACCGGAGCACTAGCAAGAACGACGATCCATGATTTAGTGGTCGACGGCGTCTGGCTGGAATCAGACTTGGTGGTGGAGCGTACCGATTTTCATGGACATTTTCATGGAGTGACGTCTCGTGTGTTGAGTCCTGGCCAATCATGGCTGCCAACTGCGAAGTTGTTGGAATATGACTACATGTGGCGGGCCCCCGATGAGATATGGGAAGATGGGCCCATCGAACGGTTTGTCATGTTCCGCGTGGTGACAGAAAGCGCAGAGTTATCAGGTGTACCTCCATACTCCCGCTCACTACTTGTGTTCCAAGCTAATTTTCTGTAGAACCAGCAGATTACCCGCCGGCATTAGTAGCGCCAAGTTGGGCGATGAAAGTGGACCGTAAAGTTTTAGAGAGACTCGGCTTTGTACCAGGCGTCCACGGCAGAGTTGGGACGGGATTCAAGCCACCTTTTGTGGTGGTGAAGTTCAAGATCAGTTTTGTGGTGGAGAAAGTCGGATGGGTTGTTGTTCTGAAGGGTTCGGCGTTGAAAGCTACAAGAAGGGGAGGCTATGATCTTAGGGATTGGGATATAGATGAGACTGAGGATGAATGGAAGGTTATTTCGAGTATTGAAAAGGGGTTTGGGAGAGGGGGGGTTTAGCAGAACCTTTTGGACCGAAATGTACATACTTACACCACGTAGTAATCAAATTTATTCACACTGACATTACGCAAAACATATCTGCAACGTTGACTGATATACCCCTTATCATTTCGAAAGTGTATAGCCTCCATCTATCATCAATGACGCTCCCGTAATAAAGCTCGCCGCGGGACTCGTCAAGAACAAAACCGGATCCGCCACCTCCTCGGGAACGGCCACCCTCTGTTTCAACATACATCAGCACTCTTCCCCCGCCCAAACTCGGGTGACTTACCCTCAGCGCAACAGAGCACGCAAACTTCTTCATTACTTCATTGGCCAGCATTTTCTCCGTTAAGGGTGTTTCGATGAATCCCGGACATACAGCGTTCACTCTGATCCCATCCTTCCCATGATCCATCGCCGCTGTCTTCGTCATCCCAATGACGGCGTGCTTGCTAGCTCCATAAGCCACAAGGCCCGGACTCGACATGACGCCCGCAACCGAGGAGATATTGACGATGCTTCCGCGCTCCCCGCGCTCTTCATCTCTCGGCTCTTGTGCGGCCATTACCCGTAGCTGTGCTCGGAGTGCAAAGAAGACACCGCGATAATTGACTTGGTTTACCCTATCGAACTCAGCGGTTGTTGTGGTGGCGAGTGGGCTGGATGCGCAGTCAATCTGAGATTTCTTGTTAGCGGGGTTGGGAGAGCCTAGTGAGTACATACTCCGGCGCAATTGACAGCACAGTCCAAACGTCCGAATTGTGACACTGCGTCGTCGATTATGGAGTCCATAGCAGCCTCATCGGAAACATCCACAACCCGCACGAGCGTTTGGAATTCGCGGTGCATGGCTATTTCTGAGGCCTCCGCAGCTACTGCGTAAAGACGGTCAGAGTTGATGTCAATAAGCGCAATCTTTGATACGCCGGCTTTCACGTATGATAGGGCTATTGCGCGGCCGATGCCACTGGCTATTATATCTATATCAGCGTACATTCGAAGAAAATTTGACATTATGCTGTAGGAGAATACTGGCTTACCGGCGCCAGAGACGAAGGCGAATTTTCCGGCGTGGGTCAGGGTTTGAAGCATAATGTGCAAGATATGGTCTCTCAGATGCTGTGTAAAGTACAATGGTATTTCAAGGAATCGTTTGACAGGTTACTCTATATATACGAATTTTTCCGCACCATTATTATCTGTGAACGGCACTTCTCCCTTGCTTTTGAAAGTTTCGTGTTTGTGAACGGCACTTCTCCCTTGCTTTTGGAAGTTTCGTGTTTATGAACGGCACTTCTCCCTTGCTTTTGAAAGTTTCGTGTTTGTGTTACTCCCAAACGCTGTCGGGACATACAATCGGATGTGTTTGTACTCTACATGACAAGTTTTGAATTTGTGGAGATAGTTTTACAGCAGATTGGATGGTCGATGTAGATTGCAATCCGGAGTTGAATGGGGAATAGTTCGTATGTATTTTCCAGCCAGGCTCAGTTGAGCTCATGAGAGTTCTGGTATTCTACGTATATGCTGTCACCTTCTATTACTCGATAAGGAAATCGTTCGTCCAGACCGGAATAACCGTACGTTTTTCCGCTGTTTCTTCACTACTTACTAGTATTCATGCATTTCAGGGAGGAGGAATATAAGACCTGAGCTTGAGATAAGCCTTATAAGCTCCGGCTAAAATCCACTTAAGGTTTTGGGATCTTGACTATGAAGGAAACCAAGGAACTAGAGTAGGACTCGATAAAGAGGGCTTAGGCTAATCAAATGCGCAAGGTCTATTTCCCCCACTACCCGCCCCGCTTGCAGGTATTTCGCTCTCTCTATCTGGAAGATTGACTAGTGATTTCTGAATTGTCTGAGGGTGTAACTAGAGTACGTTCGTACATATTCGATTAGCCTACGCGGCCCCACCTGACCCAGTGCATCGTGATTCCTTCCCGAAGAGGATGTGTAAGTCTTGATGATGCGTAGTCTCGGAACCCTGGCAAGCGGTGATGTGCGACGTGCATGGGAGTTAATCAGACAAGGGAGTCGCGGCCTTCAGCCGAATACAGCCATATACGCTTCGGTGTAGGACTATCAGCGTAACTCGGCGCTCGGCTGCTTTGTGGCCTCCGACTTTCACGTTTGAATTCGTCAGGTGGTTTTGCGCACGAAGTTGCGGGCCCACAAATACGAAATATGCACGACGGTTACCTAAACGCCGTACATTTCCGTAGCATCGGGTTACATTCCAAAAACGTGATAGAAACTGTCTCGAAGTGAGCGGCTAACATCATACACTCTCTTTCGCAATCTATTCACGAATCCGATCGCAGTGCTTTGAAGATACTAGGATCATGCATTAAAGATATATCATAACATTAATCGACAATCTTAGACATCAATCATCAAAGTAGACAGTCGTCATTAAACAATTCAAATACTAACACCTCTCCAACCAAAATCACAAGCAAACCCAAGAAATACGAAATCGTCTCACCTCCACCACACAGCCTTCGCCCCTTGCTGCTAGTGTCCATTGGTGGTATGTATACCATTCGTGTTATCGGGGCGGGGGGTATGTATGGGATGTCCATTCGTGTTATCAGGGGTGCTGGTCATATCGTGAATATGGTCCGGAAACGCCCACCCAAGTATCTTCTCAACCACATCTCTGCCCGCCAACTCCATCTCCGTATCCCCCAGCACATCCTCCTTCAACGTCACTTCCGGCTTCGCCGAATTAACCCAAAGTTCTCGGTCAGAGTCCCAAGTCCACCCGGCCAGCGCGCCGGCGTTCCATTCGCCGTCCATCACTATTTTCCGAACCCGCGCAGACACATGCACCATCTCGCCCGTGTCGGCGGTCTCGTCTGTATGGTATTCACCGGGCGTCCTAACCCCCTTCCCAGCCAGTTTCATCAACCCCGTCCTCGAATCGTATATCTTGCCCGCTGCCCACTCCGTCTGATAATCACCGCCGTTCTTCGTGATGTGCCGCAGATATGTAGGATCCCAGTCCAGATACTGCTTGGTGCGCTCGATCATCCACGCCAGCGTCATATCCGAGATTTCCTGGTCTGGGTATCCACCTCCGATATTCGTGTGGACTCCCGGGAACCAGCATTGCCGGAGCTCGGTGTTGGTGTTGGTAGCTAACTTGTGCCAGAGCGAGGGGGTGAACGGCGCTCGCATCTCGTCAAGAGCCAGCGCGTGGAAGGCGTGTAGCACTCGTGGAGAAAGATCTGTGGCGTGGAATGAGTACTTTTTTGCGTTGACCACACCTGATAACGCATGGCCAAGACCAGGAATCGGGAGCGTGGGAATTCCCAAGGCTCCAACCGTGTCGAAGCAGCCAATGGTGGTTACATTGACATCTGGTGTGACCAAGGCCCCTCCATCTTCCGCTTGCAGTTTTTCGACATATCCTGGTTCGAGGAGGTGGCCCTCCATGTAGTCCTTGTAGATCTGATAGAAGCGGTCCATGCCGCGCTTTGTGAGAATTCCAAGACGGCAGATCAACCCACAGATGGAGCGCGCTGTGTACGCTCCACGCGAGAAGCCGAAAAGGTGGATTGTGTCGCCGGGATGGAAGTTGTGGGCAAGAAAACCGTAGGCTTCTCGAACGTTTTCAGAAAGCCCTTTTCCGGTACCGCCTTTTGCATTGAGAAGTTTTAGTACACCGCCGAGGAATGTAGGAGGAGGATGAGGGGAGCATTCATACCACCAAGAACCTTGTCAACTGTCCCTCCAGTGCCTACACCGGCCTGGTAGTATACAATCTGCGCAATTCCCTCAGAAGATTCGCTTTTGAGTGCGCGGGTGATACGCGTGATGTTTGTTGGATCCTCTAGAACTCCGCCGTCAGAGTTCTGCCAGGTTCCTGCAGGAAAAAAAGGTCAGCTCAGTATCAAAACAAACGATAGAAGAATTGGAGCTGGAGTTCTGTACGTACCGTCGCAGCAGATGACGATTCTCTTCATTATTCTTAATTCTTGCAGAGAAACAGAGAGAGATGGATGGGAATCAATGGCATATCGCAAGCAGGGTAGGGGGGAAGCGGGACCTTAAGTCATCCCGCACAAGCAAATTGCGGAGCCATTCTCAGTTGTCTTCAGGGCCAGTAAGGCTGTTGGTCAGTTCCGATGCTAGACCGCATCAGAAACCCCACTGCAATGCAGGCGCCTCCCTAAGCAGCTAGAAGAAGCAATGGGGAATTAGCGAAGATTAATTGGATGCAAGACATGGGGAATTGGCGATTATCAGCTTAGATCGACGACGGGGATGAGACAAGCAACAATGCACTAACCCCATATGATCAGTAGGAAGTAGCTTCAGACTTCAGGGTCGGATGAGGGCACCAATTTCGGGTTCGTGTTGCTTATTGCAACCGGGGCAATGAGGAGGCCGACGCGCACATTATCGTGTGATTCAGCTGAGAGTTGTCCAACATGCGGAGGATCCCGCCATTCATCGCTCTCACTCGACACGATTGCATATCCCCCACCTCAATATACATATAAGTCCCTATAGAAAAGCTGCAGCCACGTCCGGAAGAGCGTTCGCACCTTCCCCATATCATGGCGTTCTCAGCCCTATGGCAAGCTAGCTCAGCAGTTCAATGTCTAGCTCAGCTGCACTTCATCAACGACAGAACCACTGTATATATCCTACCAATTGGCCTTTTGTGAACTCTTTATCTTGGGTTCCAGGAGTTTACACTCACACCTCCGTCCTATTGGCTGACGTCCGTTTCCAGAAACCCCATTGCTCCATCAAGTTCAACATTATCCCCGTTAACGCATCGCGTTGTGCAATTTCATGCAGATCAGGTTGCACTGTATTTAAGCTCCCGCGGTTATAATTGCATGGCACCACTAGCCTGCAGCATCCAAATTGCAAAAGATCCGCTTTCCGAAGTGTATCTGCAAAACTTTCTGTCAGGTCCAACCACCCGCGAATTCGAAGCCCCTACAGTACCAGCTGTGCTGCTCTTGGCCAGACCATCCATCTATAAGCTTACAGGAGGTCTCAAATCCTCCTGACAGTAATATTAAGCGACATGAATATTCGATTTTACTTTCCAATGCCAAGATCTAGAGTGCTCAGCAACTTCTGTACAACTTCGGAGTGATAGTTGACCTGTGTACCTACCCGTGCCAATGCGGGTATGTGTGCGGGGAAGGAAGGTGGGAGAAGGTTGTTTATGTTGTCAGACGGCCAAGTTTTATGTATGTCTCTTTATTTATTCAAGAAATATGTTCCTGTCAAGAAATCCGCCTTGCAGAGAATCGACTGTGTGGCAAATAGATTTGAGCTGGCACCCAGTTCGAGACTTTATTCGTGTGCAATGCTCATATATATAACAGAGCCTGAAATTACTACTGTGGTTCTATACGTACCCAGAGAGCACCGGCGTCATCCAGAACTTGGTGGCTGAACGGTTTTTCATGCGACCTACTCAGCACTTTCTACCAAGGCTTACTCGGGGGGGGCAAGAACTCGTGGGGTACAGTGTTGTAGGCAGATTTTCCGCCAAAAATTGGCAGCTGTATCCAGAAATTACTTGGTGGCTGCGATCTACACTCCCTAGTCAATGTAGGTATTTAACAGGTGAATCGACTGGACTGGGAGGTTGTATCCTTTATAAACCGTCCAATTTGTGAAGTTGTTTACTTGATATATTGTCAAGCAGTAGTCGAAGCGTTCAAAACAGCCCCCGTCTACCTCAAATTGCACGAGCGATAATCGAGATCTCCATCATGCAGGAGTCCATCAACCGTCAAGCACGGCTATTCACACGACGACCGTTTGATGTAGGAAATCAAAACCTAACCACCGCCGATTCCTTGTCTTGAAAAACCGGCTCTCAACTCCAGCCCAGACGAAATATCCAGCGTTTTCATCGAAGACAGAGATCGAGCGCCACGCCCGCTGTGGGATATATGAACGTCTTCACCTTTAGTTAATCTTGCTAACAATTCATCCTACAAAAAATGCATATCCTCCGTATCTTCACCTCCGCTCTCGCCTTTGGCTGTACCACAGTGTACGCAACCCCACCCAAGGACGACGTCATCTCCCGTATCAAAAGCCTGACCAAGACGTCCGACACACTCAAAGACGAATGTTTAAATATCAACAAAGCCAATGTCCTGGAAAAAAGCTCTGCTCATACCCTACTCACTTCTACATCCCAACTGACGCTAACGTACCATAGATAATCACCGCTGGATTCAAGCGCATCGTCGCTGATGTTACCGGTACCACTCTATTGTTAATTGTACGTATGCTCCACCAAGGGGTGGGAGTCTATTGTTAACTCTACCAGCAGGGCGAACCGTTCCCCGCGGCGGAGGCAAAGCCAATCGTCGAAGCGTTTGCGGAATTTGTCGAAGTCCATAAACAACTCCTGACTGTAGTCATTGAGAAATACAAGAGCCTCGGGCTCACTTTTGTTCCATTCATTGAGCCCATCAGACTGGCGCTTGTGGCGCTGGAAAAGGCTGTGGGTGTGAGTACATACTAGTGCCAAATACCGAGTGTGCAAGATCTGGAATGAGTTAATATTGGGTTATTGTTAGGCCTTCGCGCTGGCATTAATTAAGTTGATACCGACCGAGAAGGAGACTGCGACTAAGCAGTTTGAATCTTTGTTGGTAGCTGTTAAGTTAGCTATCGACACGTATAGTGGAAAATGATGGGGAGGGAAGGGTCAAAGGGAAAAGGAAGAGAATGACTTGTGCTAGCTTCAGAATGTGGATTCTTCGGTTTTATCTTTCTTTTGCATGAATTTATGGAAATACTTTCATTGAATTATGAACTGAGATTGTGCAAAAGGAATATCTCTAACCCTGCCACGTGGTCCCGTCAGAATTAACGTGCAGTAAAGGATCATGTCAGAAACTCTTGTTTGGGTATCTTGTTTGGGTATTATATTTACTGTGGGAGCAATGGTTGGTGGAAGTCAGCTTTTGTTATTTCACCAGTTCTGTGTGATTCGTAAAATTCGTTGCCAAAAGTCATTGGACGATCTTCTTGCGCCTGCCATTCGCTGCCAACAGGAGTTATTCAAAAATACCTGCGTGTAGGTTGTTTTCACCTGGTACCCCTCGAATTCGTTCGTATCCCCCGAACCCGCAACGCATTCACTCATCAAAAATTACTAATGACGGCAGCCTAGAGTATAAGTAGCTCCCTAACTTCAAACATTCCAGCACGAAAACTCAAATGAAACATAAAATAGTCGAAGTCCAAGAATAAAAAAATCTACAAATGGATAGATAAGGTAGTTAAATATAGGCATAACGTTATTATAATTAGGTCTCTCTGAAGGTTGTAGTGGTTGTGGCTGTGGTTGTGGTGATGGTGAGGGGAAGCGGGTGGTTGACAAAAAGAGCGAAGTGGCGGTGGTTAGCTTAGTACCGTCGTCCGCCTGATGGTAGGAGATTTTCAGTTCGGTCACAGTTGGGAAGAGTAGCGAGATTGCGTTTGCAGGCCATGTAGGTCAGATCTCCGACTTGGTTTTGCTATCTACTGCTTGATTCCAATGATCTTCAGTGTATGTACGTGCTGCAGCATTCACATTCAAGTTGGTGTGGACCTATCTACTACTCATGGCCCGTCCACCAGAAAACGATCAGACCACTGGACACTGGCCAGTTCACCGGACGCCGACTACCAGTACTCCTTCGGAAGCTCACTAGTGCTTCTAATGCTGGCTAGTGATTTGGACGCTGACTATTCCATCAGATGGTGGGTAGTGCTTCAGATGCTTCCAAATAGTCAAACTGTCAAACGTGCAAAGGTGTAAACATAAATATAACTTAGGTATGGTGGTAGTGTCTAGCAGATGGCCGCCAAATTCCTAAATGTCTAGATGGTAAATCTGGAGACTGGTCCCAGTCTTAGGTGTCAGATTTCGAGCTCCAGATGCAAACATCCACACACTCCGGGGCCTTCGAGATTTACCACAACTCCAGATGTCAGTCTCAAAAACTTAGTGCTGCCCTACAGGCCTATCAAAGCCAAACACACAAAGCCCAACAATAAATTGTGCTAAGTCCGCACCGTTTCCTTGTGGTGTATAAAATCTGGGACTGAGACTGAAGTTGAGACTGAGAGATGTTATTGTATTGCGGGTTGAGACCGGCCTCCAGATTGTGAGACTTCGACTGCGACTCGGTCTCAGACTCTACGGGAACTGAACCAATTTACGTTGATCGTTCGTTCAAAAACTGTTGTAGAGATACTGGCGCGTATGGAGGCGTACGTTGACGTATGATTGCATGTCTGTTGTTGTGTAACTGAGAAGGCAAACCGACGTTGCGAGGTTGTGAGAGGCCAAAAAATCTCAAAATTTTTTTTAAAGGAAATTTCGAAAGATACAGCGATTTGAAGCCACAAGTTGCACCAAGCGCATCATCAAATATAATTTAGCGATGGTATACTTAAGTACTTAAGTAGTTAGAATGTACGAGTACTTAACGACTCCCATTTCTTTTTTGTTTTCGTTTTCTAAAACAATCACACTCCGAACCAATAACCGCACGATAACTACACGACTTCTCACTGCTGTATTGTGCCATTTAGATGATAGTATTGGTACTCTAAAGCGAGTCCGATGGCTGCTCCATACTTGGCCATCCAATTCTCGTACCAACTTGGGATCTTAGCTGAGTCTCGCAGAGAAACAAGGCAACAGGATGCCCCGAGGTGACAGGTATGAACACCTACTCGGAAACGCAGTCCTAAAACCGAGTGCTGACTGAGCTTGCGAGTGAGATAGACGGGCACATCTAGTGATGGGCACGGGACAGGACGGGATCCACCTGAGTCCCGTCTCGTCCCTTGATTTGTGAAATTGGTCCCGGGAGTCCCGGAATATTTGGCATGTCCCTGCCAAGTCCCAAGTCCCCGCTCATCATGTGATTCACAAGCATAAAAAGAATGACTGATGACATTGGGTGGCGCTATAGAAGGAACAAAAAGAGCGGTGATGACAGTGTGCCCAAGCATGTGCGACTGTGAGTGTGTTGTGAAGTATAAGAGCAGAGTTTTCCACGCTAGATGCCTTTGCTGGCAGCTTCATAACATCTCTCGCCCTGGATTTCTAATCTAAAGCACATTAGACAAAGTCCCGGGCCCATCCCGGGATAGCAAAATAACAGTCCCGGGCCAATCCCGTCCCGTAGAATGTCCGTCCCTTCGAGCCCGGGACTTATTCCTAGGACGAAGTCCCGAGACGTCCCGTCCCATGCCCATCACTAGGCACATCCAATCCGAATAAGTCGTCCCCGCAGCACTCTGCCTCCATACTTGGACTTCCCCAGGAGCGAAAATATCTCACTATTCTCCCCGCCCTTTGTATGCCGCTGGTTTACTTCCATAAACAATTCCAGATATGTGTAGAAACCCACAAAAGGGTTGGAGATGTGGGAGTACGGATGTTTGATTACTCAACATCGATCCCACGGAATATGCGTGCGACAGCAATATTATCTCGTCTATTACGCTAACTTGCTTGTTATTATTGGATGTTTTTGATGAATACTCTACATAGTTGCCAGGGATATCATCATCGAATCTTAACCCGGACAGCACATTCATTACCTGGCCAGCGGGGGTTTGTCAGCGTAGAAATATGAATCTCATCCAGATGTGCATGATATCAGATGTAGTTTGATTATAACTAAGGCTGCTGCTGCCGTAAGACAAACTTTGGTTTTAACTTGCTGTCACCCTACAATTTCTGACGCTTTTCAGCAGCTCTCTACAAACCTAGCCATCGTACAACGACACCACCAGCTGCAGATATCGCAGTTTCACCACGTTGGAAGCTCGAAGAACACAACTATACCTGCTTTAGGTGTAACAGTTTGCGAATGACTTCCGGATACAGACAGTCGTTGCACCTCCACTACCTTTTTCCATATTGGGTGTATCAACTTTTCACTATCTCGACTACCTGATTAGGGTAGAGTTCTGGATGTACCAGCTGGCCGGTGGATCTACACTGCGACGGATAAAACGATATTTCCTAGGGTTGCTTCTAGCGGGGAATAACAAGTACTGTGAATCACGCATGAATATTCGAGCAGATCTTGACGGAGTTTTGGGAAGTTGGCACCAATATTCATTGAATGGTAACACAGTGGGGAATATCTCGAGGAGACCGTGGCTGGGGGCTTGCGTACTATCCGTCTGGGTCTGCTGTAGTTACACGCCCTCGCGCAGTGTCGGTACCAAGTATTCCACCAACCAAAATGGCATTGATGTTATCACCATCTCGACAAACATCGTACATTTCTATCTGGCAGAGCAATCCCCTCTGCAAGTATTCTATAAGCATCTACTCAATACAAAACAAAACAAAACCAAAACGCTGAAAATTAACAGTCTTCATGCAACTACAAATAACAATCTCCATCGTATCTTATCTGAACGCCGAATAGTCCCGTTTTCTGCCCTTGTCAAACCTGTTAGAAGCCGGATCGCCAGTTTCGCCACCAGCACCAGCACTATCACCTATATCAATCGCCGCCTCACCCCTGTGAACTCTCCAGAAGTTGGTTGTCTGAAGAGTCTCTCGATCAAATAACCACGTCCAGTTATCTACAAATGCGGGGCTCCATTCCCAGCACCGTTCATCCCAAGGAGTCTTCCCCCAAACTCGAAGACCCCGCTCGATGTCTCGACACAATTCTTCCTGGTCCAAAGGAGTTGCCTCGTTGAGCAACGCCTCTAGTATTCGATCGCGAACTGCACCCGCTGGGATTATATCGACATAGGGATGATGATCCACCTCAAGCTGCAGTCTGGTCGGCACCAGACACGGGGCGGAGGTGGCAAGCGCTGAAGTAACACGTTCGAGCGGCAATGTCTGGCTTCCTGACGCCATAAACTGACCATTAAGGAATGGCGAGGTTGCATTGTTGGATCGATACTGCTGCAGTCCGATACCCATGATTTCTAGGTTCATCAGAACAGCAATTCTGACTGGAAGGATCGAAATTGTCATAAATGGTGTAACGTCGTCCTGGATATCAGCTGCGGCTGGTTGAATGTATCCTACAGCGTGGACGGACTGCGGATGCTGATCGCCTAGCGTAGTTCGTAGGGAGAGTCCTAATTGATCTACCGTATCTCCCGAGAGAGGGTATCTGTCAGAATCTCTCGCCGAGGTACGAGTGGATAGAGACGAGTCGACAGAAGCAGACGCCTGTGGGCCGCGGGACATATGTGTGGTGAGCGTGGTTGCAATGGGATACGAAGTTGCGAGGCTCGACCAGGTATTTGGTTCATCAAAGCCTCCACTCCGTCGAAGGGCTTCAACATCAACCTCTGGCGGCGGTGTGTACCCCAAGTCGCCACTGGTAAGTCGTTCTTCTAACTCCTGAAGACGGCGTTTCTGTTTCTGACCTGCACCATGGATACACATCAGTATTGAATCGTTTCTGGGAATTATTATTCTGTCAGTATCAGATTTTACGTACGATACGCTCTTTGTGCGACCCTATTCTGGATCCTTCTTCTTTCCTGTCGATTTGAGGTGCTTGCAAGCTCATGCTCTTCCTCTTCGGTCAGAAATTTCCTCTGGAATTGCGTATCATCGGACCCGGCGATTAGTTGGTATTGCTCCGCTTGATGGGTGTTGGATGGACTCGGTGGTTGCTCCATAACAGATCGACGGAAGGTAGCGTTAATAAGTGATGCAGTTCTTTATGAAAGATCTAATAGGAGCTGCTCACTGCGAATGTCTTGCTCAGCTCTTAGCGGGAAGGCCAGAAGATTTATACAGCGGGTTCGCGCAAATGAATCCTCAAATCGCAAGGAACTACTCTATGCAATGACGGAATCTTTGGGCATATTTTTGATATTTACCAAAGAAAAGGTAAGCTTCCCGAACACTGAAAGAAGCACTGACTTAGGCTTCTAGAAGCTTTGAGATGTTCCATAGCCATATTCCTACAACGCATCCCAAGTCCTCTGCTTCGCCCAAATTCAAGGGGAAGTTCAATGCGACATCGGCATTAAGCACGCGCTCAGCAATGACATAGTATCCGGCAGTCAAAACTCATCATATTATGGGAACGGAAGGTACGCATTAGGCTTGGAGACGATGCCCCGTTGGTAGCGATGGACGGCATCTGGGGCGGTCTGAAAGATCGATGTGCAACAATCGATATATCGGATTGGGTATCGTAAACGTACAACTACCTCATAGCTTCCGCTCTTTGTCTGCATTGGGACAAATCTAAACCGATGATGAGATGAAAAAGCTTTTCAAAGGATTGCATAAGGTGATGCTGCGCACTGACTGGCATCTCTTCGGATGATGAGTAGGAGGAGTTAACGTTCGTTATATCTCCTATCCGCGACGATAATGATTAATCGTGTTTCTGTCTTACACGTGTGCTGCGCATGGCTTACTATCTACCGTTAGATTTGCTCGGAGGCAAAGATTCCGATCTCTTGATTAGTAAGTACCAGGTACACTTTCGCTTCTGCAGGTGTAGAGGTTGCGTGCTTCTTGCCCCCGAAGTAAATATTGGCTTACCGTAAACCAATCATTTCAAATTATTTAATAAACTTTATCATGACGAGGTGTTTGCATTTCGATGATTCTTGATGTTTCTTGGTATTTCTTGGCGATTGATAATTCGGCGCTTACAGTCACATGATATTTTCGAGAATGATGTACCATGACCGCTTCCCACAGCCGCTCTCTTTTAATTTGTAGCGATTCTGGGATAAGAATTGATTGGTGACCGCCCGGTACACTAAGCGGGGAGGCATCGGTGGATAGACTGGTTGAACAGTTATGAGGCGGTGGCGCGAGGAGTGAGGGTTAAAATCGGACGACTTTGCCCATAAACATGTACTCTTTGAATCCAAGCCAATATATCCCACAAGTGCACTCATATACCAGCATCTGCCGACTGAGCTTGCGAAGGCGACCTGTCAGGAGTTTGCGAGTGAAAAGAAAAAGTCTGGACACAAGATCATGTCACAAGAGGGTGTGCCACTGGAGATGTATACCGAAAGTGCCAGAAGACAGACTTAACTCATTCTCATCTTACAGGAATCATAAAGTTTCAAAGACATCGGATCTTCATTCAAACGATATACCAATCCCAAATTCAAACGATATGCCAATCCCAAATTAACACTCTACCCCCCAGACCAATTCAAGCCCATAAACATAAAACAGTATACGTTCGAGGACCTCCCAATCCAGCAACCATCCATTTTACGCATCCACTCAGTTACAAGGCACAGAACTAACAACTCCGGAATTACTAACCAAGAAGTCTTCCCGCAATTTTAGTTCTACGCCTTATAACCGAGTGGATGCGATCCTCTACATGACCCTAGTTCGTCGGTGCATAAATCCCATCCTCCCCTAAAAACCACCACTCCGTTCCTGGTAAAGGTTTATCATCATCCTCATACATCGGGGGACTAGTCATCATAGTGGCATACAATCGTGCAGCCTACGTATCATTAGCACTCATCATTATCGCCATCACCAAGCAATAAACATACCCTAGCGGCTTTCTCCTCCTCCTCCTCCTGTTTCTTCTTGGCCTCTTCCTTCATTGCCTTCTGTTTTTCTTCTTCCTCGGCTTTCTTCTGTTTTTCTTCTTCTGCTTTCATTTTCTTTTTGAGCGCTTCAACCTCGACAAAGCGAAGGAAGGCATGTGGTGAGGCGTAGTATTCGCCGTTTGGAGTAACTAGAGGCTGAATGCTGCCGTCTGGGTGGTAGGCGTAAAGGATATTGCCTGTGTAAGACATTGTTGGATAGGTAACTCTTTTAGAGAGACGTTTGTTTCCAAGGTCAGTTGCGGTGACAGTAGTGGTAGTGGTGGAAGCGGCTATGTTCCGAAGAAATCCGCGAAGGAAGTTGATATTCAAATGGAAGAAACTGTTGTTGCTATAGGATGTTCGAGATTGAAGCAAACTGGGCGAGATGTGTTTGATATGTAAGAAGGAGAAGATATGTTCTGAAGATATCGCGAAGGAAGTTGATATTCAAGCTGGAAGAAACTGTTGTTGCTGTAGGATGTTGGAGATGGAAAGCAAACTACGAGAGATTTGGGGGGGGGGGGGGGGGGCTATTTAAACTAGAAGAGGGCAAATCTTTCTCGGCATATCAAAGAGGTTGTGGGAATACTCGGCGCTGGGTGGACGGTGAATTATTCCTTCTAGGTATGTCCATGGCAAACTTTCAAGTTCTTTGACTTCGGTGGTGGATACACATCATTTGTCCTCAGTAGAAAGACAGCTGTTAATCTAGAAGAATCTTCTGGTGGATACGTTTGTTGTTGTGGGAATACTCGATGATAGTGGACATTGAAGTATTCCAAACTTACATGTTCTTTGAACTCGAGCAGGATACACGTCATTTACCTTCAGTAGAAAGATGACCGTTCATCCAAGAGAATATTCTGGTGGATACGCTCATGAAGTGACATCAAACAAACATCGTTCGGTTTCCTGATCTGAGAAAACCGGTATATGTGTGGGGTCTTCGTATACGGGGCTGCAGAAATGAAATCAAACGCGCTTGCCGCAAGACCATGGCTGATCCGGGCAAACTTCAGGCACACGCAAAACCATAGCCTTTCTGTTGCAACGTTGTTGGATGCTATTCTTCAGGCGTTCTTTCTCCTGGAAATGATGGTATCCGTAGTTCAATCAACAAAGCCGTAAGTTAAAGAAATGAGGGATGGACAAATCCATCCGCCTCAAGTCATCCTTCCCCTCGTTAAACCATCGCCGCAACCTCCGTTGTCCGCTGGGGTAATACCCGCCTTCGCTAGATATCTTTGTGTGTGTAGTGTCGATTTCATGGGTGAAATATGTATTCCCGATAATTCAACGGCCTAGTTGGTCACCGGGCTTTTAGACCGGTCAGCCCGTGTTCTTACCGGCCATCATCCTGCCAACGCAGGAATCACAAACACAATTCCATGGAGCAATAAGCTCCCTTCCCGAGTAGACTCACGCCACCCACCGCTAGTTATGGGCAGATTTTCATTGCACTCATTCTCACTCCAGACCCCATCTCATCATCTGGACTTATAATCATCCACCTCCGAAATCCAGACAATACACTATTTAATCTCTCCCAAAGCTGTTACACTCTTTTAAACCGTAAACCGTAAACCGTAAACCGTAAACCGTAAACCGTAAACCATAAACCCGTGACACCTTCTAAACAGCCCTCGTAACAATTCCCAGAACAGACCTCAAAACCCACCCTTGCGATAGAGGCTTTTTCACGGCTGCGTACAGTTGTAGTACGTACGTACATGTGCTTCCACCGGAATAGGTTCGTCTGATATCTTGTTATCGAGCTTTAAGAGTATGTATAAGAGTGCTCTCGTTAGTTAGTTCCAGTAAAAACATAGGATGGAGACATACAGTGTCACTCATAAGTTGTTATACCTGCCCGGATCGGAAAAATGCTCAATTTTCGGGAGATTTGTGTGTATATACGTGTAATATGGTCTGTACCCACAGAATACTGTGTTTAAAAATCCAACATTTCCGCTCAGCTTCTAGAGATCTCAATAGCCATTTTCCACAATGTTTTCCATTCTCCTCCTCCTTTTCTCCGCGGCTGTCTCCTCACAACTCATAATCGACAACTTCCTCTCCGACACCACCAACGCACTCGGAAGCTGGCACGGTATCCCCCCTCCGGGCCCTCCCCTTCCCCCATGTCTCCCATGCCATACTAACCCCCCAGGCTGTGACACAACCCAAACCATAACCTGCACCTTCACCGGCAACACCCTCCGCATTCTCTCCACCGACGTCGACAACAGCTTCTACACGCAGCTCGTGGGTGGCTGTCAAGACCTCACCCCATTATCCTCACACTACCTCCACCTCTCCCTCTCCGGCTCCACATCCTTCACCATCGCCCTCCAACAACACAACCGGTTCTGCTCCGAATCCGTCGCGCCATTTCCAGAAACCTGGGACGTAGTATTTGCAAATGACTACAACATCGCTGGAGAAATCTACGTTCCCTTGTCACACTTTGACATCGTCAAGACCCGCGCAATAGGGTTCGCGTTTAAAGCGTTTCGTGAAGCTTCTGTGCCGACGGTGTTGAAACTTGTTGAGATTGTGCCGACGCTACCAAAAGGAAGGAAGGTACCAAACAAGAAGAAAACGGGAAGGCTGGTGTTTGCGTGTGAAAGGACGGATGCGATCGCGTTTGGAATCGATGATGGGGTTCCCGAGTTGGCGCAGAGGATGATGAAGATATTGGAGGATGAGGGGGTAAAGGTTACGTTTTTTACGGTGGGAAACTCGTTGGTGGATCAAGCGGGGAATTTTACGGAGGTTTATAGAGAGGCGATAAAGAGGGGACATCAGGTACCCTCCCTCTTCCTCCTCTTCTGTGAAAAAGGTGTGGCTGATGATGGTGGGGAATAGGTCGCGCTGCACTCAATGACGCATCCGAAGTTGGAGTCGCTGTCGGTTGCCCAGATCGATGCGGAGTTCTCGCAGTCGCTGGCTGTGGCGAAGCAGAAGCTGGGAAATGCGGTGACGACAAAGTATTTCCGTGCGCCGTATGGGACTGATGGTGCGCTTACGAGGCAACGATTGGAGGCTGCTGTTGGTGGAGGGTCGAGGGTTATTAACTGGGTTCCTCCCCCCCACCGCCGCCAACAGAGTAAAGGTGGTTGCTGATGTGAAAATAGAGCGTCGATATCGAAGACTGGCTCTGGGGTGAGAGCGATACGCCGTGGTTACAGGTAGATGCTGTGAAGCGGGATTTGACAAAAGGAGGGAACTTATTTGTTCGTCCCCCCCCCTCCTCTTAGTTACTAAGTAGACAAGACTGATGATGATGATGATGGCGAGCATAGGTCGCGCATTACTTGTATGAATCCACGGTTCAGTATTTCCCGGAGTTTATTAAGTTGGCGAAGGCGACGGGGAAGAAGATCATGAGGGTGGATCAGTGTTTGGGGGATCCAAATGCTCCGCCGTTGTAAATACCTTTGATACCACATCCGCCCCAGTTCCCAGAGAGAGTAATTCTTCAATTTCTGTGATTCCATCTAAACACTACCAGTTGTGAACGACTGGCGCAACCCATGATCAGTTGAGAATTAGATGAGGATACGGAGGGAGGGTTTCACGAACTCGTCCCAACCCGGTGCAGGAATAACTTGGATTCCGACTTAAATTTGCAGTGAAGGCAGAAATTAGATTAGATGTAGACGCGCACAAAAGTATCTCCACCGCATCATGATGTTGCACCATCGATCATCACACGCTCTGGGAAGATCAGCGAACCACCCACCGTTTGCCGCAGCTGGCTGTTCGGAACTGCTGACAGATATCTACTCAGTACTGACCTTTCTAAGGCACAGAACGCCTCAGCCGCTTCACGGACCAACGTCATACTGCGTCGGATAGGCTTTCCGAACTAACCCCTGTCAAATAGCAACAACAACCCAACCACCACCACCATCACTAATCCCCGTAAAGGGAGAGTCCCCAGCCCTTTCGTTAGTACTTATGCCATCCCGACGCCGCTCGGTACCAGGCGACTTAAATGGCGACACAACCATCACCACCACTACTACCACGGACGTCAACTACCCTCATGCACCTTGTGAGCTCGAGATGTCTTCTCACAGCGGTTCCCATGTATCCAGCGGCGGCGGCGACGATCTCGAGGCTTCGTCAAGTGTAAGAGGTACAACAATAAGCTCCTATGACAGCGCACGCGGGGAGCGGCAATTCACTCTGCGCGCTGTAGTTGTGGGACTACTAGTTGGGACTGTGGTGTGTATACCCGACGACGACGACGCTCCCATCTATTTCGGGGGCTGGTGTTGATATGACATGTTTTAGGTGAACTTTTCAAATATGTATTTCGGATTACAGAGTGAGTCGAGTTTTCTTCCGTCGGGTGAGAGAGGGAAAAGCTGACAACTGTAACGCAAAAAAGCTGGTTGGGTCTCCATGATGAGTATGCCATCGTCGTTGATCGGATTTGCAATATTCAAAAGTCTAGCGCATAGACTTGAACTTCCCTTCACTCCGGTGGAGAATGTTTTGGTTCAAACGGTTGCTGTGGCGGTAGGGTCTATGCCTCTGAGCGCGGGGTTTGTCGGTAAGCCCATCATCCCACCATCGCTATAACACATGCATTTTCGATTTGGCTGATTATCAGATCCGTTAAAGGTGTGATTCCGGCCCTTGAACGTTTACTCAAGCCAAGTGAGGGAGGTCCAATTTACCTCTCGACATCAAAATTAATCTTTTGGGGTTTCGGGGTTGCCTTTTTTGGCGTTTTCTTTGCCGTTCCGCTCAGAAAGCAGGTCATTATCCGCGAGAAACTGAAGTTTCCATCCGGGACTGCAACCGCGCTGATGTATCCCATCCCGCGTTGATTTTATTTTTTTCGGGTCGATTTTTTGTTGGCGGAAGGCTCATGTCGTGGGAAAACACAGGATCTCGGTTCTTCACGGGAGCGAGGAGAGGACACGAAGCCCGCCGACAGAGAGCCGTAGACAGTCGGCGTCGACTATCTTGTTGGCGGGTACACGTGACGCGGAGAATACCAGCGTTCAGAATGGTTCGGGATGGCAGCAGAAGACGAGGATGCTGTTCTATTCCTTCGCTGTGAGCGGGGTTTATGTGAGTCGATTAACATCACCGTATTGTGGATGGAGTAGCAAGCTCTGATGTAAACCTTAGACTTGGATTTCATACTTCTTTCCCATCATCCGCGATCTGCCGATATTTGGATTTGCTGCAGCAAACCACTGGCTTTGGACGCTAAACCCCTCCCCTGCATATGTCGGCCAGGGTATCATAATGGGGTCGCAAACTACAGCCCACATGCTCTTCGGGGCGATTTTGGGCTGGGGATTTCTAAGTCCCCTTGCGAAAAAGAAAGGATGGGCACCGGGACCTGTGGGTGACTGGGCTGGGGGTAGTAGAGGCTGGCTCGTTTGGGTGAGTTTGGCGGTGATGCTGGCGGACAGTATAATTTCACTGGCCGGCATTATATTGGAACCATTCATTCGCATTGTCCTAAATAAGCGGAACGCTCAACAACGGGGGAGTTATCAGCGCCTGCCCGATGAGGAACCAGAAGTTAGATCTTCCAGTCGGTTTCCCGGGCTTCGAAGACGGAAGACACCGTCCAAATCCGAAGATGATCCCGAAGACGAACCCGAGCAAGATGCGCGCCCAGAAGATTTGGTGCCGATGCCTGTTGTAATTTGGGGACTAATAGCGTCCGGAGTACTCTGCATCGTCACCATCAGAATTGTATTCGGCCAGGTCCCCTTATATGCCACCATCACCGCCTTCTTTCTAGCTCTAATCTTAAGCGTTATGGGTGTACGAGCACTCGGTAACCCCCCCCTCCCCCCCTCACTCACCCTCCATCTGACCATTCCAGGCCAAACCGACCTCAACCCGGTCTCCGGCATCTCCAAACTCACCCAACTAATCTTTGCTCTCCTCGTCCCCGCTAGCAACCCAGCCGCAGTAGCAATCAACCTTGTTGTCGGTGCCGTCTCCGAAGCAGGCGCCCAACAAGCCGGGGACATAATGCAAGACCTCAAAACAGGCCACCTTATCGGAGCCGCACCGCGCGCACAATTCTTTGGCCAACTAATCGGCAGCGTCTTTGGCGCCATCATCTCCGCTTGGACATACAGAATCTACTCCTCCGTGTACCCTATCCCTGGTCCGCTTCTTCAGGTCCCAACCGCGTATGTATGGATCGACTGTTCGCGGCTGGTATACGGCAAGGGGCTGCCCCAAGGCGCGTGGGGGTTTGCGGTGGTGTTTGCGGCGGTGTTTGCGGGGAGTACGGTGCTTAGGGGGTGGGGGGTTTATAAAGGCAGTCCGTGGATTCCTGGAGGAATTGCGGTCGCGGTGGGGATGTATAATACCCCGTCGTTTACGCTTGCTAGGGCGGTGGGCGGGTTGGTGCAGTATTTGTGGATGAAGAAGAAGGGGGAGAGGGAACAGACTTTGTTGGTGGTTCTGGCGAGTGGGTTGATACTCGGGGAGGGGTTGGTTAGTGTGTTGAATTTGGTGATGGCTAGTGCTGGGGTGCCGTGTTTTGGGAAGGGGAGGTAATGGGGGGGGGTTGATTTGTATATATGTACATTCACTCGGTATGGGTTTGTGAAGGATCTCCGAACTTAGGATGCGGCACCAATCCGCAACCCTGTCATAGAAACTGAAGAACTGCCTCTCCTCACAGATATATGAAGCCGCTGGTATACGAGCGAAAGGAATTGGGATTTTGGTGAGTTGTGGTATAAATGTTCCCAGGTATTGATCTACAGTAATTGGGCATTTCTAACGGTGTGTATGGTGAGCATCTTCTTAACTGCAAATATTCCCACACGAAATCACAAATGAAAAAAATAAAAGTCCAAGAATTAAAAAAAATATAAAAAAAACGATATATGGATAGATAGGGTAGTTATAAAGTGTTGTTGGGTATGGTGGTGGGTTTCTTGGTCAACCATATCATACCCCAATCTAACGATTGCAAATGCGGACGGATTTCAGAGCTTGTATGGACGAATATTGTTGTCTATTCGGGCGTGGTAACCCGGTGGTAATATCCATAAAGCGATCATTCACTTGTGTACAGATTGATAAAATAGCGTGAAGCTTATGGGGTATCGATATCTCCAACCGCGACGATGGCAAGATGATTGCGGCGAATCTGTCACCCAATCCCAAATCGACTACACAAACGATTTTACATGTACACACCCTTGAAGGACATAAATGCTACAGAACCCCCGCCTGGAAGGAAGAGGCAGATTGGTGAAACCTGTCCACATTATTCGGTGGTAATATCGAGAGAGTAAGATGGGATCGATGCAGAATAGACACTAGGTTCATCAGTTGACTGTTGAAATGGTGGCGGCACCATGCTGGCGGCGTACTGCTCGAGTACATATGCATGCCGCGCCCGCAACCACAAAGACCGCGAGAAGTTTGAGAATTGATCGTAATCACAAAGGCAGAAAACGCTACACTTACAAGGCAAACTACAGAAGAGATATTGGGCTTCAGCTCTACACCTGTGCAACACAAAATAGTACGTGTTGCTAAAGTATTGGCGCTTAAAGTTTTGTGGTAGCCCCTCCGGCTATTCTTAACGCACGCAATCAGTCTTCTCCAAAGATATGCTGATGTTCCCTTACTTTTATCCCTAGCAATTGTAGTGTTCGACTAATCAAGGCTAGATTCTCCCAGCAGGTGAAGCAAATTCGTGAATGCACGATGCATGCAAGTCTTCTCTGCACAGCCCATTCATGACCTCACTTGCAGTTCAGTGTTACAATCATCACCCTGGCACCGCCCACCTGAAACATTGGTCAAAAAGCGGGGGAATCCCCACCGAAATATCCCCACTGAAACACCCTCTCAACAACATAGTCAACATGGCCTCCCCAACGAGGACATTATCACCCAGTTTGAATGGCGCCACTCCACCAGCAATCTACAAAGTTTCTTTAGGCCTTGTAGAGATCTCCGCTCTAGCAACGTTAGTAGGCGCTACATCTGCCGAATCGTTTGCGCTGGGGTCGAAAGGAGCAACTGGCCTTCCGTGGGCCGGAATGTCCTCATTCGGCCTCATATATGTCATCCGCGGGTTTATCGCCGCGGCCGTCAGTGATCGGGCTCGAGACACACTCGGTCTCCGAAATGCAGGGGTCGACAGTGCTATGGGAGTTAGCGTGCTGGCTGACAGGAGGAATCCGGAACCGCTTACAGTAGATTCGGGAGTGATAAAAGGACTCTGGATGCATCATGTCGACGACGAAAATGTTGCCACCAGGGAGAGAGAAGTTTACTCAATCCATGCCTTCGACCGCATATCATCCACCATAACTGGAGGTATTCCCACATCAAAACCAGGCGATGAACTTGTTATATATCGCTTCAGACCCCTTCCTGATCCGGAGATCACCAGAGAGGTCAGATGGTACTGGATATCGATGGCTTGCTCGCTTGTGAAACTCGCCGAGGTGTTTACCCTTTGGCATATGGGCGCATCATATATATACTGGGTATCAGCCTTGCCATGGCTTCACGGGTTTATTTCGGCGCTATTCCTGCGGTTGACAAATCTTTACCTGGACCGCGAGGACTTTAGACATAGAGATGTGATTACCGGCGAGCTTCCATGTATGTCCGACCACGTAAATATCTACCACTGACACTGACCAAGAACAGCTCCCTTACATGCGGGGGGACCCGGAAAGCTTCTCATAGGAATTCCTGGAAACATCAGACACCATTACTGGTGGAAGATCATCTGGGGCACAGGTGCCCTGGTCGCTTGTTCAGCATTGCTGGCAACTTTCGTCAACCTTAGTGCGCAACCAAGCCAAATCGTTTACACCTGGGCCGAATTTCAACTCTTTTGGTTGGTGCTACGGATCATTATACACCAGGTCGTCACACAGAAAGGTGCCCGGCGCCTAGGCATCACAACATCATATCCTTGGGCGGCTGCTCCGGTGCAATTGCGCCGGCGGGCAATTGAGATGATAATGGGATTGTCACGTCATCTGATCACGATACATCCGCGCGGTACCAAGGCTTACCAGGACGATACAGTCGATACCCTGAAAGTCAAGGAGCTCCTTCAACTAGCCGGCGATAAATTCTCGGAAGCATTGCCGGCGAAGCTTATGGATGACATGTCGCCGGAGAATGGTGCACAAATGTTAGGGGTTGTGGGCGATGTCGTATATCGAGGGTTGGGGTGGCTTCAGGGGACACTTAACAGTGAGGATCTCTACGACTGCGCGTTGGTGTTCTTGCAGATTGCTGGAAAGGTACACGCAGTCCCGTCTGTGCGAGTTTTGCGCAGAGGAATCGTGGCGGGAGACATCGAGTCATTACCGGAGAGGTTTGATCCAAGAGGTGCGCGTGAGGAGAGCTCTATTTCGGACTTTGAGAGATGGGTTCATTGGGTCCCTATGGTGGATGAAGGAGGGGCCAGATTTTGGGCTCAATTGAGAGATATGACATCTATTCGAGCTGCAACGAAATTCACATTCATGAAACCCAATGAACTGAACAATATGTTGCACAAAGGGATCTTGAACGTCAGTATTGTCGGAGAGGACGATGTGCTGAGGATTCTTCAACTTTCTCGCGACGCGGCGTTTATGTTACAAAGGATATTCTCTGATGCTGAGTTGCAATGAATTCACGAAGATGCGAGAGTGTACGGTTTGCCCGAAGTCTCTCCCTTATCTTGTGTTAGCTAAAAGACGTTTTTCTCACAGTTAAGTTCTGTCGTTGGTATACAAGATCGATTACCTAGGCGTTCCCATTTTCAGTTTTCTCTTTTTTTCTCGTGCCCAGCCTGACAAATTGAAATTTGTGCGAGCTTGCGAGCGGGAGGAGTCTGGGCACGTGAAAATTTTCTCTTTCTTTCACGAGATGTCATTGTTATTGGACGGATGATCAGTTTGTCTCGAGTGAATTGCTTGTACGGTGGCGGCGTTTATAACACAAGAAACACGAACACAATGATAAGGTCATAGGCTTGTCCTAATCCGAAGTGAAAACCGAGCTCATAGCAGTGCCCCAAAAAAACACACATAAAACTCACATTTACCCCGCTTTAGGTTCGCGAACTAACCTCGCCGTGTACACACTCTGAGACCTATAGCTATCATGCTCGGAATTGTTGGCTGTGCACTGCTGCTATCTAATTTGTTGGTGGCTGTAGGTGCTCCCACAAGTTTGTGTTGAACTTTGTACGCTTCGTCTGATTCTGAGCTTTCGGTGCAGTAGATGTTGGGCGAGGAGGTCGGGGTAAAACGGTCTTAGCCAATAAGAATCCCGGTCTATGCATACTACATTGCGGGAATTGTAGACTTACTCCGTATGCATATGCAGCATTGCCAAGCTCCACTCTTCGAAAGATGAATCATGAGATGGCTTATCAAACGAACCAAGAGCCGAGATCTAGAGTTACAGATCCAAGAAACAAACAATTGTTTGGGACAAGAATAACCTACCTAAGACTAGTACTTCCAACATCATGAGTGAGATTGTATGATCTGGGACGTGTCTACCGCACGGATATCGAAGCACGAACAAAAATTTGAGGTGAACATGACTGCCAAAGTCGCATCAGAAACCAGAGCTCATCCCAGCGCCCTCCCTGGAGGAACTGGCTGGATTCGAGCTTACCACCATATATCACTCGAATATCTACGCACCACGAAGCACTCGGAATGAGCCTATGAGGTGATAACATTAGCTAGCGAGCCAAATTGTACATGCAGTCTGGATGTCTAACATTGGCGCCATTTGAGAACCTATGCAATCTTGAATGCATGTTAGAGCGTGTGGTCAGATTGTTCACAATCTTTCATAACTACCGTACAATCAACCAAAGTCTATGGCAAAACCTCGAGCCACCGTAGCTTCTTTGGGGGGGGGGGGGGTATTTCCAGCCACCGGGTTCTTTCAACCAATCCGTAAGGCCTTTAAATAGGTGCCAAAACAGAAAGAAATTCACGCCGAATATTATGATAATTCGTCCAAACTCGGTACCTGTCATTTTGCTTCAGTTCATACACCAACATCGCCATCCACTGCGGTTCATTGGTAAAACACGTCATTTGAGGGATCGTTCCAGTCTCAAATCTGTTGGTACAGTCTATGTTGAAAACCAAGTTTTGAGATTTCGCGCACACGTGTTCATATGAACCAATATGGGCACATACACACATATGTAAGTTATCGCAATTCACAATATCCGGAGCTTGATATCGGTTCTATCTCTGAGTAAATTTGATCGTTTCGCAACGCAGAAGTAGCCGTACCCGTCATGAAAAGCGGTGATATCTTCCCTAACTCCATACCGTACCAAACGTTCCCCGCGGAGCTGCGATACAATCAGCCAATAATATAGAGATCCCTAGTCTCGTGCAGGTATACACTGAGCAAGAGAAGGTTTCCAGCAAAAAAGACCTCAGTTCGATTTTAGCCATTGAAAAACCCACGTTTTCAATTACCAACGATGCTTTGCCATCTTCATCACCTCATCGCAAGGATAAGGCAATATCGGCATCACAGCCCTAGCCCAGATAGAATAACATCTGATCGTCCGATCTTCCGGATCTACTCCTCACCGGCAGCGCTACGTCCAGACTCATCCGATTTCCAAGGCTTCGCGCATGCCCTGCGTCTGTCGCGGCCCAAATGCCTCATCGTCCCTGTATCAGGACCCTGCATAAGCTGCTGTTACCCCACAATTCGCGACTAGCCCAAATCCCTCAGCGATGAGCCCTGCATCCACAATTAATTGCCCTCCTCATCCCTTTCGCCCCCCTCGTCCCCATTACCAGTGTCTCGGGAGAAGAACCGGCAACCAGGACAACAACCAAAACCCGCGGAGCCCGGCAGGCCCTATTGGGTGAAGCACAAGAGTCAGCGACTATTATCTTCCCACCAATCAGATGTGGGGCGTGTCCCTTATGTACATGCTAAACATGGGCTACGGACCATAGTGTGTTGAGTTCATTGGACGGTTGAACCTCATGGCTGTTGATCGCCAAACCGCTAACAGTGACAGATATTCCGTCCGATCTGTGGTTCGTAATGCTCCAGCACATGCCTCTACCTTCTGCCAGCATCAATAGTGGGATATTCTGAGGCCTGAAGGGTAGGTTGGTTGGCTCGGTAGCGGTGAGTTACCAATTTTGAATTTGTGATTCTCAACAGAGAAAATGTAACCTCTGAATTCTCTAACTACTTATGCGATCTAACATGTAAAATTACGCCTAGGTAACCCACATCCAGCGGGAGGGAGTAAAGCCCTCGCCTTCAACCTGATAAAGAAACAGAGTACAAGCAAAATATCATACATATACATCGAAAAAAAAGTTCATTGCGCATTGAAAAAGCCGTCATTAATTTCCCCTATACTATACCAGTATCCAAATTGCTTGATTACTGATCGATCGGGAAGCGATCCAAGAATTTGAATGTCATGAGACCCTTCTCAAACTTGCTAGTAAACGAGGAATCCCAGCTGGAGGCGGTGTAGACACCCTTCATGCTTTCGTCGATATCCGTCTGCTTGAAGAAAGTCTTTCCCTCTCCGACAGCGCCTACTGGCTTGCCGTAATTGTAGGCATCCCTCACAATCTGCGCAGGGCGACCGATGGGGTAAAGAGTCGAGCTGACTTTGAGGAGCTTCTTGGTCTTGTCGGTGACTATAATGCCATCAAAGAGAACAGCATCGGCTCCACTGTAAGTGGCGTTGACTCCGTCAACGAGGGACTCGCCGATGATGGAAGGGTTTGCACCCTTGGCCTTAAAGGCGGCAGCAATCTCCTGTGCCTGGGTGAGGGACTCCGAAGAGGAAGTCGTGCAGAGGATCCCAACATTAAGAGTAGCAATGTTAGGGAGTGGGTTTCCAAATGTGGCGACATCCGAGGTCTTGTTGTTGTGGTAGTATCTGCTGTCAGGCTTTGGTGCCTCTAGTCCCAGGGCCTTCGCGACGCGGGTGGCAAGTTCGTTGGAAATCCTGTTGAATTGCACGAGTGTACGCTTTTGAACGTTCTTGCTCTTGACGTTGGACAGCTCGAAACGGGCAGCATTGACAACCATTTGTTTCTCGGCAGGTAGCAGAGAGTTCCAGAACAGTCTTGGCTGGGACCAGAAATCCAAGAATGTAGGTGATTTCTCCCGGATGTATTGAGCGTCAACAACCTTGCGAGCAGGCGCGGTAAAGAACCCCTTGCCGTGGGTCATGTTTGCAGCATAAGGCGAGCCGGAGTTGAGAGTGTTCTCGCTGTAGGGAGACAAGTTCGAGTGAATCATCTGCTGACCAGCTCCATCGCGGTTGTTGTTGTGGACGGCAACATGGGGACGGTTAATTGGGATCTGTTCGAAGTTGGGGGATCCCATGTTGCGGTTAAGCTGAGTGTCAACATAGCTGAAAAGGCGGCCTTGCAGCAAAGGGTCGTCCGAAAAATCGATACCACGCACCACATGACCAGGACAAAACTAAGCATGAATTGGCTACTGCAATATTATATCACTGGGAGAAAGGGCACTCACCATCGACTGTTCTGTTTCGGCAAAGTAGTTAAGGGTGTTCTTGTTTAACACAAGTTTTCCGATAGGAGTAATAGGTACAAGTTCAACTGGAACAATCTTGGTAGGGTCCAACAGATCGAATCCAAACTTCAAAACATCATCCTCCTCCATTATTTGAACACCCACCTCCCACTCGGGAAAGTGTCCACTGTCAATGGCATCAAACAGATCCTGTCGATGGTAGTCTGCGTTCTTGCCAGCTAGTGCTTGAGCCTCAGGCCAGGTGAACGAAGCTAGACCCTGCTGTGTCTTGAAATGCCACTTGATGAGCTTGGACTTGCCCTCGTCGGTAACGAAGCGGAAAGTGTGAACACCAAAACCATCGATATGCCTAAAGCTACGAGGTATTCCATGGCCAGAAAGGGCCCACATCAGGGTATGCATAGTCGAGGGATTGGTTGAGAAAAAGTCCCATGCACTGTCATGTGCTGTAGCTGCCTGAGGAATTTCGTTGTCGGGACGAGGCTTTACCGCGTGAATCAAGTCCGGGAATTGAATGGCGTCTTGGATGAAAAACACCGGGATGTTGTTCCCAACAATATCTATTACAGCGTCAACAAAGCGCCTCGAAATTAAGACAGTCTAGGATGTAGCCACCATAATTTCCCTCGTCAGTGTAGAAACGCAGCGAGAATCCATGAACATCTCTCGCTGTATCCGCACTACCTCGAGAGCCAGCAACCGTAGAAAATCTCAAGAAGATAGGTGTTTTCTTTCCGGCCTTGCCCAGGAAAGATGCAGCAGTGACGTTGGACCAATCTGCATACGATTCGAAATAACCGTGAGCTGCAGCTCCCCGAGCATGAACTAAATACGAAATCACCAAGTCAGCATTGCTACATATTTTTGCTCCCACCAGCCACAAAAGGTTGAACATACCAGCCCGCTCCGGAATCCGCTCGTGATCAAACCGTGTAATTTTGGTTCTCAGAACAAAGTCTTCCAGCAAGGTGCCACCTCTGATCCCAGCCTTCAGCGAGTTTCTATCGTCTACCGGTGTACCGAAATCGGTTGTAGTATAGACGTCAGAATCGTCAACAACGAATTGATCGAGAAATCCGTCATCACCCTCAGCCTTCTTTTCATCACGACGGCGGAGGCCTGCATCATCTGCTTCCATAAAAGGGCAAGCAGCTGATGCAAGTAGTGCATTAAGCACAATACCACAAAGTAGCGAGGCCTTCATGGTTGTGTTGATGATTCTGAGGAGAGGATGAATGTGATGAAGCAGCAATGATAGAGGGAATCAGGGAGGGAGGGGGGGCTTTAATAGTTGTTTGGCATGGAGGGGTCTGTAATTGAGAGATGGAATGGGGTGTGTTCAGGACAAGAGATGTAAAGTGGTTGGTGGAGTTGCTGTGTTTGCCGAGGACTAGTTGCGGTTAGGGTTTCATGCGTCTGTACGGCGATCCTCTGCACTTGCACTTCCTTTCATTCCCGATAGAACACTCGCTGTGCCTCTCTGTATATAACTCTACCGAGAGGCCGTCAACCTGCACTGCCACAGAATCCTGCTTCGGATTGGTCCACGTGAATGACGCAGCTATCCGCAGAGGCATGAGACCAATCAGGTGTATTAAAAATTAAAGCCGTGTTTTAGTGCTTGCCTAAGTGGTCCAGCTGCTTGGCTTGGATATCCTGCGAGAAGCTGACGTTCCGCCCTACTCAATGTGGATTCCACAGGAGTCTACGTTGCCCTGGTTGATAACTATTCACCCATTGTGCAATCCAGAATTCGAATAGAACGAGCATGACCATTTGCAGGCAGAGACACAAGTGCTCATATAGGCTGATTGGGATACAAACGCTCATGCATGCCGAGATTCAATTCGGCCTTCGTTATGGAATTATATAAACCCCACCATGGCGGGCAGATATTCGGCATAAGCTGTGGCAATAGCTTCAATCCTTTGCAGGTTTTATATGTCTGTTTGACGCCATTCCCATTGCTTTGCACTGTCATTGATCGTGACGATGATCTTGAAAGAATTAGGCTGGGCCGTTGCATGCACAGACTACTGCTACAAGCTAATCCATGCATCTCCACTCTAAAAAGGCTCAAATACCTAGGGAACCACTTGAACAAGTAGAGACTCGCACAAGCCAACGGTGCAAAGGAATAGGACATCGACCAGCCCCGAAAACGTCATTCAGATACCGATTCGACGCGCGACGCGTTGATTTCCAACTGTCACTGGGACCGCCCACGAAAATATGGAGACCGAACTTGCCACGACATATTAATTAAGATTATGACTAAATACAAAAACAGATGAGAAAGCAAATCGATTCTAGACCGATACGCGGTCCATAAGCGAACCACCGCAGGTAGATACAAGTAACCCTAGGCCATAGTGCGTACATATGATGCCGCTCCACAAAACGAGCGTCAGTGTCTACGTTTTTCCTCAGCCGTGACCAGGGAATTTAGGGTGGAAAATCTATCATGTGACGCCCTAACAATGAATTTATTGTGAAATTAGCTGCTGAGTAATATATGGTAGCCAATCAGAGGCAGGTAATTTGACATGCCAAGCAATATCAAAGCGAATACTTTTTTTCTAGCTCTCATACAAATTCTCGGGTTTAAAGCCTACTATATTACCTCCAACACAACAACCCCAAAATTAAAATGCAGATGCCACAATTGCTCTGCATCAAGGAAAATTTTGGTCTCCGCTTGATGAAACAATTCTTTTTGTGTGGTGGTTACGTTGATAAAGGTTGGGATTTGGGGTTGCGAGGGGCAAATTATTAGTTTATCTGCTTCGTGGTACGTACATGAACATGCATGCAAGATGCAACCTCCTACGACAAGATTGTGTCAGTAAGCCTGCAGATATCCTGCATATTTGTGCTGTCAGTCATCTGTTGCCTTTGCGGCAGGTTTGCTGCAATTCTCCTGTGTTGCTCCTGCGGTTACCTCACATATATCAGCTGGTTCACAGGGAATAAGAGCTGTTGTATGAAATTCACAAAAGAAATTTGGCACGTTGTTCTAATTTCCTCCATATCCAACGCGGGTCGCGTCAATCCGGGAGAAGTGCACGTCCTCCAAGAATAACCCGTCACCCGAGTACTTCAGCCACTCAATTCAGACCAATAACTCGTCTAGCAGAGCCATCCCTCAGAACCGCCGGAAATCGGAAGTGGTAACTGGAAGGAAGCAAAGCGGCGGCGCGAAATCAAGTATTCAAGATACTGCTCAAAGAGTGATTTTTATAAGCCTCTAAGTTCCAGATTCTTTTTAAGATGGAATTGTATGTAATCCGATCGGCCGCTAAGAAGTCTAGAAGGGGGTAAAAAATCACTGTTCTGTCGTCAGATGGGGAAATCAAAATACTCGATGCCTTGTTGATTTCGGTCAATGGGAACTTTCTGGTAGTCGGAGTTCTCTGCGGGTAGGATGAGTTTTCTTTTTACAAATGATCTGGGGCCCTGACTGGAAAAAAGAGTAGGCTATGCCGGCAAATCGCATGTTAAGTGACGTCTGTCTGTGGCACAGATCTTGACGTGAGACATTCCTCGTGGCCTACCTATGTCTTGCCCATGGTATGCAGCTGATCAGGTACTACATCAAAGTTTTTCCGCTGGTTCGATATGTACCAGATCTTGGATCACGGATACCAGCTCAATCAGGTCAGTTGCTGATGTTGCAGAATTCCGCTGTCGGAACAACACAGTGAGCAGAAGTCCGCTGGTTCTTTGCGTTAGTGCCATTCCGCAGCGCCTTGAAGGCTCTTTTCAGACCGCCTTTCAAGTTGGCCATGCGTGTTCAGCTTCACACCGACAGCCTGAAAGTAGAGCTTAAAAAAGATCGTTTGAACGTTGAGCTTTGGGTGTTGACTGGACGCCTCGATGGACAATGCACCATCTTGCAAAAACCTCCACTTGGATTGGAAGTTGCTGACTGGCTTCCAGGTCAAGGGATTGGAGCCAACAATTCGGGAATGTGCTTTCGTGATGGATTGGTTAAACGACGTTGTATGCACCAGAGTTGTAGAAACGGTCGCAGTTTTCTATCTCTTGAAATACGAAGTTACACACTCAGAGAGTATATCAGAATCCCGATTTTATAGCTTAATAGTGTCTCAGAAAACACCAATGGACAGCAACCAATTTCTGCACGTACCCCGCAATGATCAAAACTCAGCTGAGATATGTCACATGCCTCTTAATCGGCCGAATCAAAAGAGCAGTCTTGACCAAGCTTTCAAGACATCCCGGCTGATTGCGCTTATGGAACATTGAGACGACCGAAAGGAAAAGGTGGGGTGCTACTCATGATGGTAGCAAATAATTCGAATTCGTTTGTATAGGTAGGTGTTTTCGGTTCTGATGATGATATTTGTCAAGTTAACAGATTCAGCTGAGGTTGAGTTACACCCTGCATGCATGAACGCCCGCCTCTTCGTGGCCAATTAAGAAGCATTAGAAGCGAGCGAGCATTCATTAACCAAACATCAACTGGTCAGGCGAATTGGGCAATCCCACGCTCGATCATCCGAGCGCTCTCACCAACATCAAAACTCGCCATTCGTAATCGTAATGCCTGCCGTTGACAGCCACTGCACTGCAATGTCAACCGTGGCAAGTCCACGCAAGCAAAATGCAAACGCAATGAAGCCCTTACACTTCATTACCATCAGCCCCTAAATGGCATTATTTTGTCCCTCGCTGGATGCCTACATCGCGCTCCCTGGTAGATGTGCTCTCAGAGTGGAATAGTACATGCACCTGATATGCAATAAACCTTCCTCTCACCTCTATCCTATTACAACCACGAGTACCGCCCGTCACTCGTTGCATTGGATGGATCCGAGTAATAACGCGCGGCAAACATGCCGGAACATACCGGTTATGGCCCCGAAACGCCAGCAATGTTCTCCCAGTCAACCGGTACCGAACTCGGATGAGAATCGTTAGGCCGAGCACGACACATTCAATCTATGGCCTCGCAATCCTGACATTCCTCTAAAGCATTTTTGGGATTCTGTCGTCGCGAATATTGCCTAGTATGTCTTTTCCAAATCATCGACAGCTTCAACATCGATTCTGTAGTGACACCCATCACCACCAAGCCAAAGAGACCACCACGGATTCTTAATTTCCACCTATCCGTCTGCCACCGCTTTTTATCTGTCTACATTTGCAGGATTGTGATGGACGGTGGGGTCTGTCTAACCACTGCGATACTGACCGCACGCACTAGATTGTCGTTTATTTTCCGGTTGGGAAAACAATAAACTTTGCGCGCCGCGTAGGTACAACTCGGGAGATCCACACGGCATCCTACCGAACTGCAGGGGCGGGATGCATCATAGCGAGACAAATTCCAACAATTTTCCGTATCCACCTTAATTCCTTCCGTCTCAGCGAAGAAACAAACCCACAGGTCCTATCTAGAGTTATTTGCAGGTCTTGATACCTTAGAGAGAACCAGGCCAAAATGTAGGGACGTCGACCTGACCTGGCCGGACTGGGCTAAACGCCGAGGGCCTACATACTGGGAACACTGTAGCAGAGTTATCAGGGTCGGAAAGGCCGACTATCAGGCATCCCAATGAAGCGATCCGAAGAACTGGATCCTGCCAAAACCAAATCAGGAAATATTATCTCACTTCCATACCCGTTCAGTTTCCAAATAATATCCTTCTGCATCCTCGGTCCACGAACCATGCCCCGCATCGTCCAATCTCTACATCAGTACTACCTGCGTACTTGGTGTCAACCCAATTAAGTTGTCGGGATTGGTGGTCCGGGTCAATATTAATGCTATATACCACGTGGCCCGGGTTTCTAAGGAGTGAGTAGGGTCCTAAAGTGCCTGAGATACTCCATACTCGTGAAAGTTCGGGTCCATTCGTCTCTGCAAGGAATTGGGCGTTTTTGTGTGACATTCGTTATTGTTGCGCCGAGGAGGTGTACTGCTAATAATACCTACCCCCCAGTTGCAACTGCATATTTGAAGCGGGTCGAAATGGCAAAAATGATTAAAACAAAACAAACTGCATATTTGAAGCATTCCTGAAAGTCGATGTTCAATATATTCAAACCCATGTCTGATGGTGAATGTGATCAGTCAAAATGTATGTGCTTTACTTTGTACCAGCCTGCCTGCATCCCTCCCGGCGCATATTTGACGCTGCAGGTATAATTAAGCCATCATTACAGGTGCATAATGTTATAATGCTGAGCCGCCGAGCGGATTGTGGCGCCTACATAGATTGGATTGCAATTGACCAGATCAGCTGAGATACTTCTAGTTTGAATTCATGATCAGATGCCCAATATTTACGAATTCGCCGCTTTATCTGCCGAATCTAGATCTCAACAATTAAGCATGAGCTCCCTTGGCCAAGGACAAGGCGTGAGAGCCTAACGGCAGATTCATCAGTTTTCGTCCCGTTTATAATTCCTAAAAATGGGCATCGTATACGTACCCGTGTCGCGGCCCGTAGCGGCTCGGGATTGTGTAGCTCACCTCTTGCCGGTACGGCAGTGTAAATGTTTACTCTTAAAAAAATGGGCGCTGTACCGAGGCTATGGCCCACAACGGCTCGGGATTCTTTGGCTCACCCTTTAGATGATGGCATTGGCAGTACGAGACTTGGATCTATTGGACTTGTGCATTTACCATCTTTGAGAATTCACTCCATCGTCGGGTGTTAAGGATGGTAGATACTGAAAATCCCAAAGGAGTTACTACATCCAGTCTTAGACCATCTACTTGTTGACGGAAGCACCCATCGATTGTGTTGGGTGAATTTCACAATAGATATATGCAAGCGTACATGTCCCCGTCCGCTTCCGAAACAAGCAATGTTGGATCAAAAAACCACACATGAAATCCGTCCGTGCAAGTTGGTTTAGCTTCAATCTCGCCCCAAACATGCAGAACCAACATGCACAGACATATTTTGTATGTGGGGGCTTTAATCCAACGTTGCCTGTTAAGGCCTAGGAGGGCAGACGGCCCACGAGTGTCAAATCACCCATAATCACTCGCGCGCATGGCGGCGCGTCATCGAATTCCCCGAAATTACAATTGCAATGCATATGTTATTGACCTATGATGGGGAAATCAGATGCCAGAGCAATAGGTATTTTGATATACCCTGCGGAATTCTCTGAGCGGGTACCAATCCAATGAAGCCGTGAGTCCACCCGCTCGTAAAATAGCAGCATACATCATGCATGTGTTGCAGATGAACGCATCATACACTCGCTTTCATCTTCCTGGACACGTTGTACAAATTTCCAGATGACGTTGGTGTTCTCATTGTAAGCTGATGCATGCATATGCTGGAAACAACGAGCAGATATCCAAACATTGCGTCACCTTCGAATTCGTCTCTAGGGTGCGGCGGCAGCTCACACAACGACTTGTTGGGTTTGAATTTACTGTGATGTGGGTGCCGGTGAAGAATTCCAGCTGTGGTTGGAGACATCATGCATAATTGGGGAAGAAAGTAGGGGATCCTGTACTGAGAGATGAACAACGAACTTCATTGATCATCTGCTTCTCTGGCATACGTACGCAGTCTAAAAACACTACTTGAGGCTGGGGGTTCGAATTTGCGCTCATATGGGTGTCGATAAAGCATTCTAGCTTAGTTGGAGCTCAGATATCATGCATAATTTGGGTAGAAGGTATGTAGGTGATATTGTGCCGAGATACGAGCAACGAACGTCACCTGTCTTCAGCTTCACTGGTATACGTAGGCAGTCTAAAAGCGCCATTTGAGGCTGCAGCTGGTTTGTTAGCCAAGTGGTTCGGTCATCTGCAATTTGGACGCTGTACATAGCAAAAATCTAGGTCGGATCTCTCCGCCACTTCATCAAGTCTGGGTTTCCTTCACCTCGCCCTTCCCCACTCGATGTTGATCTGATTCTGCATGGCCAGTTCTATCACGCTAACTTTGCAATTGTAGTACTACTAATGTGTCCCCAGGCAACGTCATTTGGCCCTTGCAATTGTTCGTAAACAAAATGTGTAAGAGTAGCAAGTACGTTGTAGACAAAACTATCAGACTTGCTATATTTATCATTTGCCAGATTTTCCAACATCCTATCGCTATACGGTGTAAAGTACAGCATGGTACGACGAAGTACCTTACGTACTCATGTGTATCCCCTCGATTGGCGATAAGTACAGCATACGGCTACACTGCACTAAGGGTCTTAAAGTGTGTTTATTGGCTAGTTGAATATCCCCTCGAAGCATCTGCCAATCACAACTGTGGTTAATGGCGTGTAGCCGTATGTTGTACTTATTACCAGTCGAGGGGATATCTGAACTTCGGCATTTACACCGTTTATCACTCGATGACATTGTCAAATAGAAGGTGAAAATAGAACACAGCACCCAATCAAAAGGCATGCGAAGGCACCATCACGCATCTCCCCGCACACTTCATATTCCTTCAATAGTGCCGTGGAATTTCGAACCTCGGTGTTTATATATAGCACCTAGCCAGTCAGTGTTTATTGCACCGTTACCTGTTAGGTTAAGCTATCTGTTATTAATATTGTAATGGGATTCGTGATTCATACGTAATCTGTAATCAATAGGTGTTCGATATGAAAATTTCGGACTTGGTAATCGTAATCAAGGGGAGTATGAGAGCAGCTACCAGTAATCATGACTAAACTGGCCCGGGTACCGGTGCCAATGTTGATTAGAAGAAGTTATTCATGGCAACACTCTATCTCACAGAATTTGCAGTTATTCTCCGGTTCGGTCTAGCTCTCATTCACAATTATCTTATCTAGAATGATCAAGAACTTGTAATTCTAGATTCATCATAAATCTCGTGCTAAGGTTCTGCACTATTAATAGTGTTTCTATCATTCACAACTACTTACCATAATCACGACCAGCAGTATGAGCTTTGATAACTATAAGCCTACCCAGTATGAATTGTTTCGCCATGTAATCAAAGCCCGGTACAGTATTTGCATTGAATTCTATCATCTTGTACAAGACTAGAGGTGGATCTTGAAGGATAAAAAGTAGGGCAAAAGAATGAGCACTAGAGGTTTGAAACTCGTGGTCTACTGGAGAGGCGTTTGTAGCGCCATGAGGTTTTGAGCCTGGGCAGTGTTCTAACGCTTAGAACGTCTTTGATCTGGAGGTTTCGAACCTTGGTGTTTATAGCACCTAGCGTTTAGTGCACCATGCCAGCTAAGCTAAGCCAATAAATCTTACATATGCCACCACCTCTTTATACAAAGCCTAGCTAGATCTCGAAATGCAAAAGCAGGGCCAAAAACTAACAAGTTTGGAATCTGCGGTCTCGCGTTTGTAGCGCCTGAGGTTTTAAGCCTGACGTTTAGAACGTTATGAGGTTTTGAACCTGGTGTTTATTGCAACAGTTAAGCTAATCTTTCAGCTCTTGGAAGTGCAACTTCCTCTATCGTCTTGTATAGGGAAACTCCCAGTCGGCCAGATCTCGAAGGTCAAAAGCAGGATAAAAGAATAAGCATAGCAGGTCTATAGCTAGACGCGGCGTTTGAGGCACCGTGAGGTTTTAAACACTGGCCATTCACAACACCACGGAAGTTTTGAATTGAACCTCGGTGTTTACAGCACTTGATATCGCGATGTTTATAGCACTTGCACGACCTGGCGTTTATAATGCTGTGAGGTTTCGAACCATGGTGTTTACAGCACCTACAGCTGGTGTTTATAGCATTATGCCAGCTAATCTAAGTTATCTGTTATTGATATTTGCATAATTTCAATCATCTTGTACAAAGCCTAGCTGGATCTCGAAGGGTAAAAAGTGATCATGACCACTGCTGGTTTGAAACCCGCGGTCTGGCGTCTGTAGAGACATGCATGAGGTTTTGAGCCATGAGGTTTTGAGCCGTGTCCTGACGTTTAGAGCGCCCTGATGAGGAGGTTTCGAACCCCGGTGTTTAGGGAACCGGTGTTTATTGCACTGGTTAAGCTAAGCTCTCAGCTCTTATATATGCGATAATTACCACCATTATATACAGGGCCTAAACTAGGATCAAGGTGGTGTTTCTTCCAGCACCTGTTCCATTGGTATTCACGCTGTCGACTATCAGCACTGCTATTTAAGGTGTTGACAAATTTTTCAATTGATGCACTGTCTCGATCTCGTAAACCAAACTTTGCCTCGAGCTGACTCGCAGGGAGCTTACGATTGAGGAGAAAATCTGGTCAACGAGAGCGGTTCATACGGTGTAATTATAACTCTGGACGATCAACACCCAACTCCGTGGTGCATTACTGTCCGAGCAGTGGGGTTCGGACGGGCTCCCGGATGTGACACCTTTTATTTTAAATCGACGCCTCTGTGGCAACTTTTTGTCTCCACTTAGCATTGTTATGACATAAGCTTTTAGACTTTAATACCGCAGCCCCATGGGTCTCGAAGGAGGTCTTCGGGAGCAGAAGGGTTAACAACCAATTGGCAGAGGTGAAATTGGTTCATGATTACAATCTGTTGATTACTGATGGCTGCGATTTTCCAGCATTGATAACGCAAAAAGAACTGTCCGAGACTAGCTGAGTAACACTGTTGTACATACCAACCTGAGCATAGCGGGCGTGAAGGTCACGTTTTCATAACTGTATGATCATGACGGCCGAAGTTGATCATGATGGCTTTAATTACAACCCTACATAGGCCTCTTGTCTAAACAAATGCGCTTGCGGAAACAAAGTCAAGACCAGAGCAGAGTAAAGTGTACAAGAGCTGTTATGCATGAAATATCACTCAGGAGAGAACCGCAGAGAGATAGCGCAGCTGTAGTGACCACATAAACGGCTCAAGCTCATCGACGATGGAACAGCCAAAGTTGACTGGTGCGAAGTAAACTTTCAGAAAGGACACTGGGTTATGTGTGTTGCGATATGGAAGGGGAGAACCGCGTGCTTAGACTTAGATACAGAGAGAAGAGAAGGAGAAAGACTCGGAATAAATACAAGAGTCCTCGGGTACATCTTCGGGGGTGCCGGTGCCACCCTTTGCCACTTTTGCCACTCGCCACTCGCCACCAGATATCCATGCAACAATGTGGAAAATGGTGAGAACGAGTGATCAAGTGTGGATGAAAAGTTATACTCTATTTCTATGGTGGTTGGCTCATTCAGTTGCGTCTTTTCAATATTCAGTCTTGAATTTATACCGCCCCCCCTCATGCCAGCCCTTCCTCTGCTGTTCGCCTTGTGTAGCCCATGCACTGACAAAATGACATCCTACATCTCTCACTGCGAACTGACACAAACGCAGCTCGCCGGAGACATCAAAGCCTTGATCGACAGTGTCCCCGCTAACGTAGTGGCAGCCCAGCTTTCAAGCGACCTCGACGATGAGCTGTCCGACGCAATAGACCTGCAACTCTCCGCTGTCGACATGATGGAAGCTCAACTAGAGGAATGTGCGGAATGGGTAGAGGAGCAGATGGTAGAGCTTTCAGGGGTGATGGAAGTAAGGGGATTTGATTAATACCATACATCATAACATCCATTTCACTTCGCTTACAATTCATTACCCATTACTATTACCGCTATCCCGCTATTCCTTCACCTACAAATACCCCGCCGCCAATACCACCGCCACCGCAAGAGCCAGACACCTAATTAATGGCACCACACCCTCCGCCGTTGCAGACTCGGGCGTGTCTGAATATATTATCTTAACCTTTGGCTCCGTTGTAGGCTCGTAATTCTTCCCCTCACTCGTATTCGTCCATGACTCCGGATCTACCCATCATCATCAGCATCTGCTCTGCTCATTCCAAACCCCCAAACTTACTCCCAGTCTTGAAATACGTCCCCGCAAACGGCATCCCCAACCCATTACTCTTCCTCCACTCCTGTAGACTCCACTCCCCGCCGCTGGAGGTCGGTATATCAACGAGCCTCTTCCCCTGCTCGGGCTGCGCAAACGCCAGGAACACATATCGATACCATCCGACCTCTGTCGCATTCGGTGGCACAGGCGGGGAATACGGATGTTCAGCGGTGTGGTTACATTCCAGCCTTCCGGTGTGATTGCTGCTGTGCCAGCCGGATTGGATCCAATATGTGACTTCAGTGTTTGGTTGCGAGTCCGGGTCGATACAGATTATGATGATTCCGTGGGTGGTGAGGGTGGTGAGGGTGTTGGAGGATGGTGGGATGGAGACGCTGGGGGTGGGCGGGTGTTTACAGGTGGACGGAGGGAGCTCTTCACCGTCTTCGATTGTATGGTTTCCGTATGTGATGTGGAGGGTGGTGGAGGGGTCGAAGTTGGTGCGGTATTCGGGGGGGATTTGGGAGAGGGCTGGGGAGATGGTGATGGTAAGAATAAGGAGGAGCGTCGTCGTCGTCGTTATCGTGAATTTCATCGTTGGAGGATCCGGAGTGAAGGAAAGATGGTTGTTGGAGAAGTAAGGGCGCTGACCATAACATTCCATGATATCTTTTTTTTTGAGGAGGCAGGTCTTACTCTTACTGCATTGCAGACACGGGACGAAAGGGAAGCAGAATGTCTAAGACACGCAATACGCATAACTTTCTCTGAAATTTTGGCGATCGTCAGTGTTTGTTGCCCGACTCGATCGGCGCTTTGACGTTTTCGGGGGAAAACCCGAAGGTCGGGCCCGAGCCGTAACTCCTAAGAGTTTAACCGAGAATCGGCGAGGGGCCTAGGGGCGATTTGCGGGAACGGGTTCCGCTGTCAAACTACAAATGTTTACAGCGAATAGATCGATAGAGCAAACCGAATATATATCTCCACCTCACTTCAAGGACCATATGAAAAAACGGGGGCTTTTGACGACGGGCGCAAGTTGGTCTATTGGGATGAACGGTTTTTGAACTGTCGTCCTAGATCATAAGGACGGTTATGATCAAGGGATCGTTTTTCGACCATATTTCAATCCAACACTCGACTTGCGTCTATCTGCAATTTTTTCTTGCAGTAGTAGCCCATAATATTCTTAAAGCAAACTAAAACACGATATGGGAGCAACATGGACTCGTTCAACGTGTACTCAACACCAGCTACGTCCAGCTTGAACACCACTTTGCTATAACACCCCTTCATAACAAATCCCTTTGACCATCCCACCCCCTCTCCCCGCTTCAATCATCATGTCACCACCCCCCAACGCCTACCCCGCGCTAATCCACAACATCTCCTCCCTACTCGACCACACTGGTACCTCCCACCTCCCCGCCGTCCGCGAAACCCTCCACCACCTCAAACTCAAGCTCGACTCTGACTTCGAGGAGTTAGAAACTACCAAAAGGAAGTACGAAGAATTTAGAGATTACACTATTGCTTTAAAGAACTTGAAAAGTACAGAACCTAAGAGGTGTTGTAATGATATGTTTGATGTATTATTGGAAGTGAAGGTGGGGATTGAGCTAATATGTGAGGAGTTGGAGGGGTATAGAAGGCGCTATGAGGAGCTGGTGGAAAGGATGGAAGAGACTGAGGGTGGCACGGGTGAAGGGTAGATCGTCATGTGGAATCACTCGACTTGAGAAAATTAGAGAAAAAGTAAGTATTCAGGTCATAGACCCCTCTAACAAAGTGTTTGGTATTTAGATAGAGATTTTAAGGTTACTCGAACCCAGAAAACGCTGGAGCCACAATAAGCGTGAAATTCGAAATATTTTTTCAACCACGAGCTTGAGTGCTAGCTAGTGATCATATCATACGACCTCGAGCTCATGCTATAGATGGACAGATAAACATACGAATCGATGCGTTTATATACAGAGTGAGAAGTTATGAAAGCAGAATTTCCTTTGTGGAATGTTTATCAAGCTGAAGCTTCTCCTTTGAAGCCAGCTAACCGGTGTACATGTGTTCTTCAAGGGATGCTTAGTGATGGGCGTGAGCTGAGTCGGCCAGAGTCCCCGATGAAGGGATGGCCCACGAGAAATTGTGACTTTCCCACCCGCTCATATCTAATCGCCAGGTTGGTATGTACTTTAGTGTCGCTCAGCTCCAGGCAGTTATTCCAGGGCGTTGTGGAATTGTTTATCAAGACAAAGTCACGACGAGACAAGTAAAAGTACCCTCCCTCTTTGTATTTCACAAAGCCTCAGCGTAACCGTAACGTAACGTCAACTGTGCGTCTGTTCACCGGCAGGTCGGCGGAAAATCATATATATATACTCACCGGCCGGCAATATCGATATTGGTTCCTCTCGTCCATAGAGTACCCAAATACTTGCGGGCGAGACGTAGAAGAAATATCTAATCCCACTGGTACTTTCAGGCTTAAGACCTACCGGGACTTCGTCCATTACCCAGCCGCCTCCATACCAGTAAAGTAGTCCCAAATAAAACCCGTGAGGCTCTGCCGCAGCGATACAACCATTCAATGCCGATTCTCCCTCCCTCTACACCCAGTACCAACATTCAGTTCGCTAGGATAAACCGGCTATACTTAATCTATACCGAGTGAGAGTCGGTGCTTAGGGCTGCCCACATTATTGCATCCGGATGAACCTTCGTCTCATGATCAAGGAACATTCTAGCTTATCGATTAGAACCGCTTCTTATGAGTATTGCATCCGGTTGTTCCTTCGTATCTAGCTTACGTATACCGATAGAACTAGAATAAAACTAGAAACATTTCATTGCTTCTTTATTTCCTCGCTTCTTTATTTCTTCTCATCCTATAATTTCCACATTCCCCACGTGGCCAGCGGACCGGTCCATCGACAAGCGGTGCAACGAAACTGCACCCTTCGTTTGTTTTCACGAAGTTAGGAATATCCGGAAAGCCAGCCCGGATGCGGTGGATGGGTGGCTTATTCTTGGCGGGGTAGCTGCATGACGATATGGATGGATGGATATATCGCGCGTTAATGCGCATGCTGGTTACTACATTTTGGATATTACAGAAAGTGAGATGAGACATCGGCAGCTACTCCTCACTCCTCACCCCTCCACCTGCGCTAGTGCCCCGTCGTGGGTGAGCATGAGAAGAAGTATGGATACTTTGTACATATGTCCATTCGGAACATTAACCACCTGGGCACACAAACTAAACATATGATAGAAGCAACCAGGCATAAACGTGAACATATCATACAGGAAGATAAAAAACCCACAAAGATAAATGCCAAAAAAAGCAATCAAAACACCTCCAGCCATTACTGCATGCATAGACATCATGACATGAGCGGATATAAAAGAAAAAGGCATCAAAAGATTAAAGGATGATATTAAGCCATATTCTCCGCATGCATATGCTCGAACCCGGGTGCAGGACTCCTCTTGCCCAACTCCATGCTACTATTCCTTGATTCCGGCTGGGAATTATCCTGCCACAGCTTGTCGATAGACTCCAACGACATTCCCATTGGCTCCTTGATGTAAAACCAAACCGAAGGAAATGTTACCACCAACACTATGTGTCCCGTTAGCTCACAGCCCATTATCACCGGGTTTAGACGTACTAAATATGGCATAAAAGATGTAATACTTCCAATTGATTGCATCCATTGCTTGCGGCGAGATTTGAGAGACAATCACATTCATAGTCCAGTTTCCTACGGCTACCGCAACCGCGCCTCCCTTTCCCCTCACTCGTAATGGCTTTGGGGGAGTTAGCGGGATGTACAACATAGCGAGTGTGAGGGAAAAGCCGTACAATAACTTCAAGATATGTCCAACCCATTGGGCCCCACGATAAATTAAATATAACGTTGAACAGAAACATCATACCAACGCCGGCCGAAGAAGCAGATTTGTTTACCTCGCCGGCGGGGGATCTCATTTGTGAACTGATTATTGCAAAGATGATGAAAAGCGCGGCCAGCGCAGGAGTTCCCCAGAGTATGGGCTTTCTCCGTCCAGCACTGTCAATGATGAAGGTCATAGAGATGATAACTACGTGTGTTAGTTTTGCGAGTATGTCTGGTTAGAACGAATTTGGAACGAACCGGCAAGTGGTGCTACTGAGTGGTAGAAAGCACTGTACATTAGAGCCACAGCATCTGACCGGCCGAGATCGCTATAAATTTGGCCCTGGTAATACGTGATGATGTCCAGTTTGTGTCAGCCACATGGAGGAATTGCGCATGCGGGTACCTCACTTATTCCAGTGAACTGTGTAAACACTGAGGGTAAGGCAGCGTTAAAAACTCGGGCCCTCCATTGCGGTACCTTCCACATGACGACCCAGCTTTCATACGTCAGCAAATCTCCCCATATCGTAATTTCGCATGACTTGGTGGCTACGTACTCCGAAACCGCTGGCATGACTTGACACTCCCGCTTCCATTGTTGTGAGATCTCCTGTATGCTCCTCTGGATGATTTCGCGGTTGGCCCCGTCATAGTACAGCTTCACCATGGTCTTATATGCTTGCTCGGTCATCCCTTGTCGAATAAGATATCGCGGCGATTCGGGAAGCCATTGTAGGGCAAAGGCAATAAAGACGGCGGGAACTGCGGCAATAGCTATCGGGAATCTCCACGTGAAAGCATTAAGCTGTACGTTGGGGGGGGCGTTGTGTGCAGCATATCCAACCCTGATTGACACGAATCAGCTTACGAGTAGCGGAGTTTTGAGAGTCCAGGCGATAGACCATGACGACGCAACGAAACCCACAAGAATCATGAGCTGCACGAATCCCAGAAGGAAACCGCGAGATGTCTCTGTCGGCTTGATTTTAGCGCTTAGGATTTTAAACTGGGTGCGCAAGTATTAAGCTTGCGGACCGGAATCATACCATAAGCGCATTCCATAAGATACAGCGGCACGCCGACGCTCATCATCCCGATCGCAAGCCCCGAAATAATGCGCCCAACCAACATCATAGAAAGTCGAACGGCCGATGCTTGCAGTATGACTCCCAGAATCGATATTACCGCACCGGCTTGAATTGTACTGCGTGAATTGAAGTCAGATCCCAATGTTGCAATTGCATCTATATCCCCGCCACTAGAATATAAGGTGTAAAATGCGTACAATCTTCGCCCGTATGTGTCCAACAGCAGGCCACTTGCTAGCGACCCGACCACTGCTCCTCCAGCAAACACCGATACCACCGCACCGAGAACGTTGGCTTTATCTTCTGTCTTGAAGTAGGCATTGAAGTGCGGATTTGAAATAACATGCGAGATTACGCCCGAATTGTAGCCGTGGAGACATGTCCTGCGCAATTTCAAATGTTAGAATTGAAGAACAACGAACGGACAGACAGGCACATACCCCAAGCCAGCAGAGAAACCAAGGGAAAGTACTAATAGTTTCCCCATGGGATCGTTCGTCGACTGCTGAGGTCGTAAGGGAACTCGGAAGGAATTGTTTGTCGGTAAGGTTGGCAGCGTAGGTTTCATCAGCGTACATATGAGCTTTCATGTAAGTACTCCACACTCCCCTGCAAGTACGCACTTGGTAACCCACCCCGCGGCGAAATGTGGACATTCCGTATGATTGCATCTGGGTAAGCCTTGCAGTGTGGGCGCTATATAGAGTTTTTGGCGTGCTTTTACGCCTAAAATCTGATGAAGTAAAGATCGGAAAACTTTTGCCATACAAACAAATTTCCACGGGCCAGGGATCGAGCGTTCCAATTGAGAGCTCGAATAAGTAGAAGCCAGAAATGAACGAAGGGATCGAAAGGATATGAGTGGATTCAAATTGCACCAGGCTTTGTGTCGCTACTGTACGTAGTATCATACTGGTAACGGCTGAAGGAGAGAAGTGACAAAGAACCCTGAAGGTTCAAGATGGCTGGCGGGAGCACTTCAGCATCGCCAAGACTGATCTTTGTCGTTTATTCGCAAGCATACCCAAAAGCCAAGGCTTAGGATGCAAAATAAGTCTGCATCGTACAGCGCAGTACATGTACCGACCGGTACATAGATTACTGTACATGTATATTGAGCGCCATGACGGAACTCTGGATCAATCCCATAGCCTGTCAACGATTTGGTAACGACCCCTGTTCAGGAAGGAGATGGTCGTCTGCTAATACAGACCGTCTCTTCTCAACAAGTGCTTTCAACCGACTATCATAGGCAGCAGACAACGATAAAAGTCAAGGGGTTGCATAACATGTAGACTATGTCAGTAATGGTGATTACCGAATGCTGGACATATGGAAGTCGCCTCCCCACATCTGATAGAGTACGAGCATGGGTTCTATGTGCGGTTGACAGCTATTTGTCTCACTGGAGGAGTTTCTACCCAACAAGAAAAAGAAATGTAAACAAAAGCCTCTGTGCCCATCAACTAGAGCCATTAGGTATTGTCTTACCGTCTGTAAAAGTAAAAAGTGGAGCTATGGCCGATCACACAACGTCGACGTCAACGAACACTCACTCAACATCAGCAAGTTCTCAGCACATCTTCCTCGATCAGCAAGGCATATACCCTAATATATGTGACTTGTGCAGGTGAGCTAGCGAAAGGAGCAGATTTAGAGGAATCCTGCGCTGAAGCCAGCAAGAAGATGGCTAGCCGATCAATATCCGACGAAGATAGAGTTCCAGCCCAAGGCCACTCGAATGTCCGTTCCCCGGAAATCGAAAGGCACGGACTGGTGCTGGATGCTCCAGAATTCGCCGCTCAAATCCAAGTGTGGCTTGTCATTCTCATTGAACCGGGGAAACTGTCGGAGGTGTGAATTGCTATACAGAATTTCCAATGCTAAAATGTGCTCTAATGCCGCAGCAAGGAAATGCCGCAGCAAGGAAATGCCGCAGCAGGAACATGCCCCGCGGTCACATGATCCCAGATAGGGCGGCTTATCGTCGTTGAGTTTCTCAACGGCCAACCCAACGTTTAACTCTGGAATTGCTTTTGTATCGTAAGGTAAATACACCGAGCTTTTGAGGCATACCTAATGGCTGCTCCACCTTCCCCACTTCCCCCGCCTTTCTATCTCGAGGAGACTTCCCTACAGTCCGCCACCGGGGATCCTGAAAAAGGTTGACCGCAGAAGCCTGGGCTGTGCTAAATTTCTAGTTCGTTGTGTTCGCTTGCACAGAGACCTTAGTAGCGCCCTCCGACTCTCTTTTTCTTCGTAGGCCCCTTCTTCGTTCAAGCAAGTACTTAAGTACTTAGTACCCTTGTATCGTCAGTCGGTGTTGTGAGTCCCATCCATCCATCCATACTAAGTACCTATAATTTTAGCAGGCCTCGCTATGCACCAGAGCGGATACGAACGTTTATAGTACCCACACAGATGATCTCGCAATTGCAAGCAGGCCATCCGGAAGTGCTTAGCTGCATTACTTCATATTATTTAATTGTGTCCGGTTCCACTGTTGCGCGTTTTTAATCGCCTTTGACCCCGGATTGCTATTGCATTGGATTTCTCTCTCCTTCAAGGTCTTCAAAAGCTGAAGTCAGCGCCAAAAGAGGACGAATCAGAAGAGAGCCGCGCCGCCCGAGATGGTGCCGGCACCGCAACCTGCGCATGGGGACAGCCGTCGGGGCACAACAACGCCATCAAACTTCAATCAGCCCGGATACGTTAAGGAATACCGAGGACATGCGTTGTTAGTGACGGAGTTGGTTATGGTTTCGGTCACCCTGCTCATCGTTGGATTGCGCCTCTACACCAGACTGCATATTCTCGGAGCAATACACTCGGATGATTGGTGGATACTTTTGGCGACAGGAGTGTTGATCAGCCTTACGGCAGTTCATGGTGTTGGTTGGTTTTAACGTTCTGAGTTATAAACTGCACAATAACTGACATGGTGCTGGATAGGTGTCGGGTATGGGATAGGGAAGCATACTTACGACATAACAATAGATGAAAGCAATATAGCACTCACTGTAAGTCAGGGCCATCAAAGGCATAATTGAATGTCAATGATTTGATTGTGAATGGGATTGGCTTACAAAACATAACAGATGGGTTACATCGGACAAATTCTTTACGTCGCATCGCTTGCATGCGTAAAGATATCACTTTTGCTGTTCCTTCAGCGGATATTCCCGTCCGTTGTCATGAGACGTGTTTTGCGTGGACTCTTGATCTTCGTTCTTTGTTTCTCGGTCACCAACATATACCTCTTTGCGTTTCAATGCGATACCCCGGAGTATTATTTTTCCAAAATCAAAGACACAGAATCAAAACATGGAGGCGTATGTCTGGCGCCACAAGTCGTATATTACCCGATGGCGGCTATCAACATCCTAACGGACGTCGTCATTTGGTTATTACCTGTTCCCATGATTGTTAAGGCTCGGCTTTCGAGGAGAGAAAAGCTAGGACTTCTATGGGTTTTTTTGCTTGGAGGAGTGTAAGTCAAGATTGCGCCACAAATTTTCTCTGGTTCTTGAACTGATGGCAATTTAGTGCTGTGGGAGCAAGTATTGTCCGACCCGTATACTTGCACGACATTATGGAAGATGGAGACCCGACCTGGAATATGGTCAATGTCTCTGTGTGGGCAATGTAAGGCCGTTTCCCGATTCAACGCCAGTGGCCCCAGACTAACATCAATTCCAGGGTTGAAACTTCAGTCGGTATATTGTGCACATCCATCCCGGTCATCAAACCGCTACTCCTCCGGGTGGCACCACGACTTCTTCTCTCAACCGGGGAGCGTTCCGGCCATCGGGGAGGAGATACTTATCCACGCGACGCTTCTCACGCCCGCCGGAACAGTTTTGCGCTGCACGCGATCAAGGTTACACACGAACTTCATCAGACTGAAGATGACATTACCGATTCCAATTCGATCGGGGCATATGGTCTCCAGCAACCGAATGTCACGCTTGGATTTGAAAACTACGAGAAACGAAGTGAAAGCAATGGTCCAACCGGCAGCGATGAAAACCTGGTGGTTCCCTTAGTAGAAAGTAGGGGATCATCTATCAAGGAGGAACCATTACCGGACGACAAGAAGAAGCCAGCGTCATCGATATGACCAACCACCACCACCACCACCACCACTCTCTATCTTCGCTTTATTGTTATATATTGTATGTTGTGATGGGTTTTCATGATGACGTGAATGACTATACTCTTGTCTCAATCAGCTATTACTGATTTGGCGTTTTACTTTTTTGTGTGGTTTTTTGGCACCACATATGGGCAGGTGTTTTTTGGATGGATGCGAGGATAGCGGATTTGAATACATACAACTCTACTAAATATAATGTAATACCAATACTGAACCTATCTGGTTTCCCGTTTCCCGTATTCAGTTGAAGTATGGACAACATTTCCTCCACTAAGTACACGGCCGGTCACGCACTGTACTTTACAGAAGGCCTTTACTTATTCTTCGCCTTAAAGAAGGTCGGTAGCGGCCGAGAAACCCTTACTACTCACTACTGACTTACCCTTAATTTCCATATGGCCATAGAGTATATCACACCAATGGGCCCAGCTGCGTTTACAAACCGCTAGTTTAAGCATTGACTCCAAATCGGGCTATAATATTAAAGTCATATAGCAAAACATACCTACTATATCTAGTGCTGATTGGTTACTGTTTCACTTTATCCGAAACCTTCCTTATCGTTGGGTTAGGGTCAAATTGTGAGTGATATCGTATGCGAAGCCCAGACGAGACGCCGCAGGGAATGCCGAGGGGGGCTGGCTGGCTCTAGAGCACTCTATGTATGCGTGTGGATTATGGGCTGATATGCGCACGTGCGGGTATCTCGGTTGTGGATCCCAGTTTCTAGAAGGGCAGGGCAGGGTCAGGAAGTTGCAAATTCTATCAAGCTGGGGTCTGAGCGGGAATATGTAATGCATATGTACTCTAAATTCTTCAGCCCAGTTATCGTCATCGAACATGAGAAATATCTAAGCGAAGGATGTTAGGTGTATCATATGCAGGAACATCAATATCGTCACTCGGTATTTGAGCAGCCAACGTACACCAACTTTTACTTTGTTTGAAAGCCACTGTTGCGAGGTTCTTACGATGCATGGAGTTTCTTGGGTGAGGGGGCCGAACTACGTACGCGTATCCCAGAACTCTGGAAGACATCTCCCGTGCGGATCCACAATCCCATAGATGGTCTGATCCTCTGCACAGAAAATGGGCTTAATAGGCCTAGGATGTGGACCATGGTAAGGAATTGCTCTCGCCAACCATTGGCTTCTATCAATCCCGCTGAGTATACGTATCTATAGGTTAAATATGCTGAATTCGAGGCCAACTGAAATGAAGCTCGGTTGGATGTTTTTAATCCCCCGCATCCGTTATCTCGGAATTCCCACGTGGTGGGGCAAAATTCTAAGTAAGTATGGATATATATCTTCATCCCTATGATGTTACGGCGCAGGGAAATCAAATCAAATCATTAGAGGAATCTTCGAGAAGGAGTAGCTACTTCGATGGCTTGCAGGGACCATGCGGAAGATTTCACGTGCCCAGAGATCAGGGTTGCAACTATATGTGACCAAGTCTAGGGTGGAGTTGGGAACCAGCGATACACATGATATGGATATGGGTTAATTATAAAGGTCCGGTGCTAAAGCTCGTAGAACTTAGAAGGGACAACATACGATGGTGAAAAGTCACACAATTAGGTAGTCTAGGTAAATTGCTGGGCGATCTAGTACTTACTCGACATTGTTTTTGTTAAGACTCAAGAGCAAAGTCAAGAAACTGGTCAGCCCAAGCTCTTGTGACTGATCCTCTAACTCCACAATGTCAAGTAATCACGATTCAAAACTCGCGTAGAGTACTGTTCATTCATGAGACATCACCCATCTTGGCGCGATCACTGAAATTTCTTTGATTCATTTATCTTCGTATTTATCATCTCGGGATACAGCCCGAAGATTGTGTGGTCTGTAAGTAAGAGTAAATACTTACACCGGGCCTTACACCGGGCTTCCGTAAATACTGCCTCATCTCGCAATCAAGGAACATCGAAACACCATGCTATGTCGAATAGAAGTAATGTCCGTCCCTAGGATTGTGATGGATAACTAAGCTTGTGTTGCCTTAGAAGAAGAATGCCAGTAGTGGTTTCCTAGAGTACCTAGGTAGCATCACTACTGACGAACCGGTCGGTCAGATTGAACTCGGAGCCCTCCTTCAAAAGCCGCTAGACGGGATCTTGACTCCGAACCGAAGCTGCCTTTCTTGGACCAGATATGCAGTGACAGCGCGTGCACAACATACGTTACGACGACGAGATGACTGCTCACGAGTATATCGGCCTTGGATATTACAACGACCAACTGGAGATGATGATGACCGACTTGAGATGAATGGCTCCACAAAGTCGCGGGCCGCGTACTCTAGTTCGCCGAGACTTTGTGGGGTGCCCGGGTCTCGTGCAGTTTAGCCGTGGGGATAGAGTATTTCTGGATCTCCTCAGGCAATCCGTTCATACTATCCCGGATGTGGCGGCGGTGCAGCTAAGTATGACAACATGTGCGCATGTCGTCGATGTGTGGTTCTGTCTGATTGTGATTGAAGGTGACGGAATAATTAGAGAGAGCTGGCGCTTAGGGAGGATCAGAAAAACGGTACTTTCTAGAGGAAACGACCTTACCATTACTGCCCATTCCCTCCAATTCTGCTCTTTGCCCATAGCGACCTGTTCTACCATCTCAAGATAGCGCGGCGCTCCGAGCGCCCGTGGTGCTGACGGCCGAATCGAAATTTACCTGCAAGTATCTCTCGGTGTATTCTGATCAGGCGGCGCAACACCCTTTACGGGCGTGACGTATGTGTTGCACAATGATCTGTAGTTGAGTTGTTTTCATTTTTTCCTAGTTTTTCATTGTGTTCTTTCTCACAATTCTTCGATGAGAGGGACGAAGGGAGAAAGGAAGGGACGAAGAGGCCGAAGGGAGGAAGCAGGGTCTGGAGGGAAGGGAGGGAGAAGAAGATGGTTTGTGGATGTATGTGTCGTCTTCGGCGCTAGTCATAGCAGAGTGGTAGTGTCGAACGAATCGAGAGGATATATAGTAAAAGAGAATGGACCAGCGCAGATTCGAACTGCAACCTCTGAGAATAATCTTTGAGATAAATTTACTTTGTGAATTACATTTGGGATGGTATTCACATTCGACCGCTAATATGACGACTTGAACATGGACTTCACGAGTGAGGCCATGCAAGAGATTCAAGGAGACAGGATCTCGTTCTGGAATCCGAAGTTCGAGCCGATGGTGAAGGAACTGGTCGCTAACAAAATATATCCAAAGTTGGGGATCAAAGGTTACAGCGTGGAGCTCAGGCTGGAAAAGATGCTGGTATGCGGTGTTGGCGGCAAAATCTTCATGCAAAGGTACGGAATCTCGGTGAGTGGAAGGAAGGAACAAGATGTTTACTCTTTGATAGCAAACAGCAGTCACGGGTGATAGGAACGCTGGCAGTGATTTTGCCATCACTTTTTACGGGATGCGAAATGTCAATGCGGTATGAGACCGAGGAAATGAAGATGGCATTCAAGAAGGAGAGCGAGTTCTCTCTTGGTGTTGCTGCTTGGTAGAGTCACGGTTTTGAGTGTAGTTATATCTACTAATAGGTCGATAGGTATGCAGAAGTTTCGGTCGATATGACGCCAGCCAAGTCGGGAGTTTGGATCGCGTTGTTCTATGACATGGTATACACTGCTAAAGGCCCGCAGCCCAAGATCCCAAAATTGGTGGTCGATTCCAAAATCGTCAATGCGTTCCAAACTCTGCACCAACATGGGAAGAAAGCTAGATATATGCTCTCCAAAAACTCCGCCGCTTCGTACAACTTTTTGAGCGCTCGAGAGAAGGGAATCGTAGACATGCTGTCCCGTATCTCAGCTGACACTGGATACTCTATCTAGCTATCAAACATCGTGGTTGTATGGACCGGAACGGAATGGAAGGATACTATCGAGGAAGATCCAGACGCAGAAAGGGAAATCGACCCTCAGGAGAGTCTGGATTCTCGACCAGTTGGAAGCCAGAGGAATTTCTTTCTACCCCGGAGGATTTCATAGATACACTCGGCTACCCCGAAGAGGATAGAGAGGATTATATGTACGAAGTTGAAAGTATTACTAGAAGTACACATCCCTCGCCTCTCTTAGTCCTCCTGTGCTGATAAGTTGGTAGCTTACACCGCACCCTTCGTTCTCCTCTGTCCCTTATAGAAGAAGAAACACTCTATCAACAAAGAATCCAATACTGGACCTCCTAAGAAGAAGCAGAAGTAGGGTGCTGGGAAGATTTAGGTGATTTTTCTACTTTTCGTGTTGGTTGAAGGACTTACAATAGGATGATACTAGAGGTTACTTGTAGGAGGAATTCTTGTTAGGTGCATAAAAGGAGTTGAAGTAGACCACTTTATGCTTGTATCTTTAAACGGATAGAAGAAGTACGGAATGTTTCGGCAGACTAGACTTGTTGATCCTGAATTCATGAAACACGCCTTCATATTAATGATATCGTGTGCACCACTGTTACCTGGTTTAGAACATAATCGGGTAGATGAGGTGTGTTTCCAGCAGTGACCCGTATATAGGAGTTCTGTTTCTTCATATCAATGATGACACTACCACTGTGGCACCACTAACAACTCGGTCGACCCACTAGTCACCACTTATCACAGCATCTACCGCATCTTCTGTCCACCTCTACATCGTGGCAACCAAAAACTTGAGGGAGTGTAGAGATAAGAGGACGCTGGATCTGCAAGGGAAGAAACTCAGAATTTACAGCTTATCTCCAGATTTCTGGAGACCGCTTTTCCAAAGTCAAAGTCCCCGGATTTAGGCGATATCAGAGAAACATCCTACGCTCCACATCTCTTCAACTACCAATATGGATTGAAAAACTTTGAAGCTTTACAAACAACTTGGATGTTTGCCGCCAAAGCATTGGGCGGCAGACAAGCGGACAAAGACAAGCGGACAAAGACAAGCGGACAAAGGGACAAGCAACCGCTCGCGGGTGTCTGCATCGAACAAACATTCTGCGCGGAGAACGGTACGTTTCTACATTCAAAGCCATGGCAATCGTACACGCAGCAATGCACAAGTTTGCTCTCAATTTTGGACCCCGTTGCGGGTCCAATATCAGACCACGGGTCCGACCTCATATATAACAGGCCCAGATCCCAATATTCCCATCACTTCTGGCTCAAACCCATCCTTCTTCCCACATCACCTTCACACTTCCAATACCATCACCGACGACGAAAATGGCTCATATCCTCCACATTGCTAGGCTTTACCACCACGATATTGTCTAGCCGATTTTTGGCACTTCTGGTAATCTCGTCAACCCTCAACAGAGCTTGATGCGCACGCAACCGCGCCAGCCTCGGACACGCCTTACAGACATCATCTGTTCGTGTTTCCATATTCCAACGTAGAAAAAGAATCCACACTGACAAGAGTTTGTTGATGATAGACGTGCCTAATGGCCTCCATCCTCGTCAGGTCCCCCAAGTCGACGATATGCTCCGTATTGAGTACCGCATTGCCAGCAATGGCTAGCAAGGCCTTCAACTTCTCGTTGGACAGTTCAAGTTGGGTTGGGTTCGTGTTTACCACAATCAAGGCATCAACCGTGTTTTGAATTCTGGATCCAGAGTTGGTGAGGTTGTCAGCAGCCTCGATGGGTTCATGTGGAATAACGAACAATGCTTTCACGGTACCATTGAATGGTATATCAATGAGCGGGAGGAGGATAATGAAGGGGATGATATCGATGGATAAATAGTGTAGATCAACCGGTAATGAATGTTGGCAGTGGCAGGCCGGTAAAAGAGAATGAAACATCGCGATATCGCTGGAACTCAGATGATAAACGCTTATAATTTTGACCAAGTACACCGTGATATTTATTTATACTCTGTACTCTGTATCCGGAACACCGTTGCAACATTATCGAATAAAACTTCATTGCTCGAGGAAGTAAGTATATGAGAAAAAAAACTGTTCCCAGTACGCCGTGAAATCTTGAAAGACAGCCAAGAAAGCTACAAACCCTAACCCATAAACTGCTGCCAACCTTGACTCTTATCGAGATTCAGCACACCATCTCCAGCAACAGAATTCCTTCCATAACCTCTCATTGGACAAATATGATTCTCCGTACTGTAAGGGCTGTGCATCGACGCTGAGCGGTGAGACGGAGTATGTGGTGTCGAATACTTAGGCTCGGACATCACCACTTGATCTACTCTCTCCTCACAAACAATAGTACCTCCGTTCGGTTTCTCCATTAGTGATTTCATCGCGGTCGCCAATTTGACACGACAGATCGTTGACGGCCTGAACGATAGCAGAGGAGCAGTTACGGAATACAAAACCCTTTGCACAACCTTAACCTCCCTTCAAAAGTCTCTTCAGATTCTGTCGTCGGTTTTTCTAGATCTATCATTTAGGGAGAGTGGATCTAGTGATTCAAGACCGACGAGAAGTTCTGACCCTGCAGTAGTCAATGGAACCAAGCATGAGCTGAGATGTTGCACAAAGCTCATGAAGGACTTTTTGGAGGCGTCCAGAAAATACACAGTAGGCGTTAACAGGGATTGTGCAGGAATATCCGCTAATGGTTGTTGTAGGAAAGCCTTCTCACTACCAAACCTACGAGACGCTTCAAGGACGAATGCAGAAAGGTGACTTGGAGTTTGTATCGGCGGGATGATATTTTGAGGCTCGAAACTGGCCTACAGAGTCACATGCAAGCCCTTTCTATGTATACGGGTGCTATCAGTTGGTTGGTGATTCCAATCCGCGGAAATAATTGATACTGATATCATGATTTAGGCAATGCCTCGTGGGCACCGAAGAAAAGGTTACTGAAATCAATACAACAACAAGAGACATCAACCAGAAGCTCAGCGGTGACATTGCAAAATGATCATCCCAAAGCAATATGATATACCTGGGAGGGCACCGATGAGGCACTCATCCGTCTTGAAGATGCTCTTGGTCGGAATATTTCCATCCCGTTTCTGTTTTTCCGTACATCAGAGGTAAATCGTTTTACGTATCAATATCGATATGTACGACAATGCTAACGCCTGATCACAGATTTTTCAAGATACGATGGAAAGCGCATTTCGCGATCTTCCTAGATACACGGAAACTTCAAAAGCACAGTACGAGCTCGTTCAGGCAGCAGGGCGCTGACACTACCTGTAGCTCGTGCTATGCCTTGAGCTTTAAGCTTAGCTACCCCTCAAATAATATTGTTGTTCTGTTGGATTCGGAACAGCCGGCTATCAGCGATTCCGTTGGTCCTCTAAATTGCGAACGAAAAAGGAAAGTAGTTCATGTTCTTGACAATGATAATGCACTCATTCTACTCCAAAATAGTTTACGGCGTATAAAGTACAATCTGGTCAAGTTTGGTTCTGTCTATATAAGAATCTATAATAAGTTTATCCTCTCCCGCCGTATCCCTAGGGAGGCCTTGAACGCCTATGCCCGGAACAAACGGCTAGTATGGCAATACCTTTCGGAAACTGTGAGTATTTATATACCTAAGAATTTTTGTTTTGAGATGGGCTCTGACTAGAACTTACATAGCGTCTTTGCACTGACTCTGAACTACTGGAACCAGAGGACTTAATTCCAGAAATTCTAGCAATGTAGTTGGGGCGGGCGATGGACTGTGCTCAGTACACTCGATGTTTTCATTTTGCTTCAAATGATCAATGTTACTTTTCAGAGAATAGTTTCTCGTCACTGCTTCATCTGGCTTCCAATAATTGTATGTAAATACTTAAGCTGTATCGTTCTTAATTTTTCCCCTTCTCTCAAGCTCGTTACTATCTCTTGATAAACGCTACTGTAATACGTGCTCTGAATTGAAGGAAGTAATTCGGAACATACTCTACTCACACACCGTCTTGGAAAACATTCTCAGCTCCAGAGGTTCTTTAAAGTAGTTACATTCTAAAGACGAAGGTTGAAATTTAAAAGATGCTACAATTCGATTTATAATATGTATGGCAATGATGGTAAGTAAATGATACCACGAAATTTCCTACCACCGCGGCGAACTTGTTATCCTTGATAAGGATCTGGCCAGCCAGCGCCCCTTCAGCACTATGGACGACTACAGCCGCAAGGGAAGCTAGCTTAAGGTATTTCCCCCTGGGACATGAACTATACCGAGCACGATGGTTCAGACGAGGTTTTTGTTGCGATAAAAAGTAGATTCTTTCAACACTAAATACCGGTACCCAACCAAGCGTGTGCAGAACCCTCCATAAACCCACCCTCCCCTCTCCCCCCCTACCAAGCCCCCTTCTTCTTCAAAAACTCCTCCAACCCGACAGGCTTCTCCTCCAACATCCCAACCGCCATCTCAACCCCTTCCTCCGCCCCAGGTCCAAAATATTTATAATCCCTCACCAGCAAGAAATTCTCCAACATCTCCTGCGCCACCGCCTCCGGCAAAAAACTCTTCCACACATCCCCCGGAACTTCCTTATACACCGCCTTCTCCCCCGTCACTCTTTGAAAAGTCTCAACCACCTCCTCCCCCGACCACCATCCACTCGCACCAAACACTCTCCCCCCCAACATCTCCTCCCTTCGCAAAAGAATCGACGAAACAAACTTCCCCGTATCATCTCCCGGTGAGAACAGCGGGAATTTTGTAGACCCCGGAACGGGCCAGGAAAGGGTGTAGGTTCCGTCTTCGCCCTATCTCGTCCTCAGCCATCTTATCCTCAGCATGTAGTCGGGGAAGGAACCTTCGGCATCATCCCAGGAAGGTTACTCATATAAAACCCTGGCACAAACGACGTCATCGGTATCCCGAGGTTTCTTATATACTCGTCCACCTCGGCTTTTCCATCAAAATGTGGCACGTTCGGTAGCTTCCCTTCGGTAAGTTTTGTTACGTGTGGGAGGGTGGACCATATCAGGTGTTCCACCCCGGTTTCCGCCGAGACGTCGGCGATGTTGCGGCCTTGCTGGATTTCGGTGGATTTGGAGATGGTTTCCCAGACTATTCATTGGGGGGTTAGTAGAGAAAGGAGAAGAGGGGGGTGGGGAGGGGAGGGACAGTTTGTAACGGCGAAGACACTGTGGGAACCGGAGATGGCGGTTATGAGGGAGTGTTTATTGTTTAGGTCTGCTTTTACGACTTCGACGCCGCGGGTTTGGAGGGCGAGACTGGAGGGTTTGGAGGGGTCGCGGGTTATGGCGCGGAGGCGGAATTGTTGGGAGAGGACGGGATGGGAGAGGATGGTGCGGATTACGGAGCCGCCTTGTGTTCCGGTGGCGCCGAAGACGGTGAGGAGTTTACTCATTGTGATTGCTTTGGGGTGGGAGTATGTAGAGGTAGAGGCTTCGAAATGAGGTAATGTTGTGTTGTGTTGTGGTGTCGTAGACAACATCGAGGGTTTTATACACACCCGTTATGGAGCTCGCTGACGTCGTGTGCCTACTCTGCTCCTACCCCGCACTCACACGAGGCTTACTGATTGTTTGTAATACGGAGATGCTGTACACACACACTTACTATGGCTTTAAAGTACACGGTATCAAACCGCCTCCTCCATAACTCTACAATCCTCACACCCCCCTCTTTGCAAAAACCACCGGCTCTCCCAACCGTCCATCATAAAGCTCCTCCAAAAACCTATGATTCTCAACCGCATCCCTAAACGTCGCCACCCTCTCATCCCCATTATAAAACGCCTCATAAAGTCTCTCCACATTCGCCGCAGGCCCTTTCTTCCCCTCATCATCAACCTCTACTACCTCTGGCTCGCCGTCCCCAACTTTTACTCGCACTTTGACGTCCACAGACATTTGTAGAAATATGTTCGGACTGGTGATCTCGATCTCCCCTTTGCTCCCGTAGATCGTCCAGGTTATCGCTGGCGCTTTCGGATCGAATTGTTTCCCGCCCCTGACGAAAAGGGAGAGTACTGCGCCTGAAGAGAGAATTCCATGCAGGGAAATGTGGTCGGCTGTGTCTTTGGGTACAGAAGGTTCCACGACCTCGCCACTAGAAGAGGTGATATCTACCGTTTTCCGCTGGTTCGCAAGGAGTGATTGGAATGTAGTGATATTCCCCAGCGTTCTTTGTACCATATCAATCACTATTCTCCCCATTAGCCCCACTCCCCCCACCTCCCCAGTCGGAAAATACTCACAATGTCCAAAATGAATACTAACCAAACTCCCCCCCGATCCCTTTTCCAAAAAATACCTCAGCCCCTCCCCCTCTCTCTCCCCCATCTGTGTCGTCGCCGCAACAACATTACTACTCAACACATCCCCGATCCTCCCCGCCTCCACAATCCCACATATCGTATCAACAAGCGGATCAACCCTCCCCTGTAACCCCACCACCGTCTTAACCCCCTTCTCTTCCGCCAACCTCGCCAACTCCTCAGCTTCACCAAGGTTTGCCCCCAAAGGCCACTCCACAAACGCCATTTTCCCGGCTTCTAAAGCGGGCTTGATCAATGCGTAATGGGAAGCGACGTTGACGGAGACGACGACTAGGTCTACGTCCGGGTCGTAAGCGAGGTCGGTGGGGGAGGTGTAGAGTTTTGTTGTGGGGGGGAGGTTGTGGAAAGAGCGTGCGGAGGAGGCGGAGGTGAGCGTAGTGTTGCAGAGAGCGACGATGCGGTATTTAGAGAGCCCGGACGGGGAGAGGAGGTAGGGGAGGTGCGTGGTGGTTGACCATGCGGGCGGTTGGCGAGAGGAGAGGCCGAGGAAGCCGATGCGGATTGGGGGGGTCATGGTGATGGTGGGTTGGTGGTGGTGGTGGTGAATTGGGGAGTTGATGGTTTGAAGATGGAATAAATATGGAATCTAAACTGTTTTATGTAGGAGGAGGAGGAGGAGGAGGGGGGGGGGGGGGATATGTAAGAGGGCTTAGAAATACAAAGGAGTTCATCGGTTTACATTTGCTCGCGCAAATGACGTATGTTGGTTGGGTTGTATCGCGGGGTTCCGTGAGCAATGGAACTCCGTGTTCGGCAAATATCATAGTTGCGGATAGATCTCCCGCTAAATCCCTCACCAACCTATCGGGCCGGCTTTGCTGCGTGACGGCTTTACTGCGTCGGGTCGGCTTTAGGCAGAGTTGATGACTAGAGTACCGGTACAGTACAGTATGTCCTATCCGAACAGCACTTAGGGACAGCACGCCCGTTCTCTTCTTTATATTACCTAGCTGACATGGCGTGACAGAACCTTCTCGAAGGCGATATACCACCGTTTACTCGCTTCATTGGCAGTGTTCCTAACAGGTCAGTCCGGTGAGATATGATGGCGGCCGGGCCGGTCTATGCCAAGGACGGCTTTCAAATATCACGTCCGACCGATCTATGAATCTGCCACTTACTGATCTGACCGGGCTGTGGATATCTACAGACCGATTACTAGGACTTCGTTTTGAAAACGCTACTTCTCACGGACCCGCGTCTTCCACAATTCCCAGATAACCGCCGGTTATCTTTAGATGTCTACAGATATCCATCGCTAGGGCAGATATCTACAGTTATTGGTAGTTATCTTTGCCAAGGACGGCTTTCAAAAAGCTCGACCGCATCTGACCGGACTACTGATCTATAGATTGCCTGGCGGTCGATCTGGCCGGTTAGGAACACTAGGTCCATCACCAGATATGCTAGATATAAGGTAGACCTTCTTCTTCTTATGCGACCTCCTCTTCCATTTAAGGACGTTCAAGGCGATCCTGTACAGCCTTCGTGGTTTGGAGGTGTAAAAGCAGAGCTAGCTAGCCATTTTTCACGCCGGTATTAGAAAGATCGGCGCGTATTGGGCAGGCCTGCGGATTCTGCATCAGACTCTTTTTTTTTTGTGCATAATACGTCGCTGATTAACACATGGCACAAACTAGTCATCAATGTTATTCAGGATGTCTCATACCATTGTGAGCTTCGGATCATTTGATTGCCAACAATATTGGAGTTGGAGTGATAGGGGTATCAAAGATGTGCTGTGAAACGTGCTCTTTGGTCCTTGAAATGCGGAATGACTTAAGGAACAGCTGGAGTACTAGTGGAGGACACTTTCATTCTCCTTGAGGCTCCCGCCCAGTTCGTGGGATCTAAATTGCAGTCCACGCCTCTTTCGAGGTTGCTGCATGCATAAAAGGAACAAATCTACTCAAGAAGCTTTCGTCAAAGGTGGTCGCCAGACCACAACCCCTCCCGGACGAGGACGAAGCGCATGTGCTTAATTACCGAACTCTATCTGTGCATTAAAGGCGGTACTTGCCAATGTTAAAATCATCTATCTTCAGCTTTTCATGCTGTTTGATATCATTCATTGCCTATTGCCCCGCTACGACGCCACACATAGCTATCTCTCCGGAACGCACCTCTCTATTATAACCTTCCAACCTGAGCTCATTCTCTTACAATTCAGCCAGGAAGGTCCTTTCGTCATGCTGCTGTTGACGTTCCTTCTTCACTTCAAATCAGTGGACCCTCCTTGACCTCCCAATCACTCCGTCTTCTCTACGTATGCTCCAATGGTTCCCACGTGTCGTTCTCCACTTGCCGGCCCACCTACCCACTGCATTCTGTAGAACATCGTACACTGCTCGTGCTCAATAATGTGGTCTACGATGTATTAGGCGCCGTAGACCAAGTGTGCTCTACGTGGTTAGAGATGTTCAGCGTGTCATATGGGCGGCCTTACTTTATATATCTAGAGCTAGCAATAGATACCACGCTTCCAACAGCTGACATCTTTATTGATGGTTTTGTACTGGTAACGGACTTTACGAACAATTTAATATGGCATGTCTTTTGCAATGATCACATGACATCACTCGCACTCGGATCAACTGGATTTTCAACATTTCCGAAACAATTCGTGATATGAATTACAATATTCCGTGTCGTGTGCAGACATAAAAACCCCAATACATAATCATTAACAAAAAGATCCCAGATCCATCGACTAACTATCCATCTCAGAAACCTTCACACCACCCTTCTCCACATCCGCCTCCGCACTCCCAGTATCACTCCCAACATCCCCCACATGCGGCGGCAACACCGCCTCATCCACAAAACTATCAATCGGCGGACTAATATACGTACAAATCACATAATACGTCAAGCTTGCAAACGTAAAACCAAACAACCAAGCGAACGTATATATCTACCACACATTAGCATTCATTCATTCCCACTCTGGTTGGTTGGGAACATACCTTCCAAGCACCACCAACATGCACCTTCATCGGTCCACCAATAGCCCTCGCAAACCCGGGCAGCGTAGGCGTGAACCCCAATACAAACGAGAAAAATGCTCGGAAATTCATGCCGCCGGTGTACCAGTACCTCGCGCCTGGCTTCCCGTCGTATAGCGACGTAATGTCGAGCTTCCCCTTACGGATGATGTAGAAGTCGGTGACGAGGACGCCGGCGAGAGGTCCCATGAGACAGCTGTAGCCGCTCAGGAATGAAAGAAGGCCCGATGCGTTCCGGATTATGTTCCAGGGAGTGGAGACGACACAGAAGATGCTCATTATTATTGTGCCGCGGAAGATGTTGATGTATTGTGGGGCGAGACCGGAGATCTATTTGGTCAGTGTGTGATGGGGAAGGGAGGATGGGAGGGGTGGTTACATCATTAGAGAATGGGAAACTTCCAGCTGCGATCTGGTTTCCGATTGTAGCGAGGATGAAGGATGCGCCGGTGAAGAACTTTGCTGCGCGTGAATCGAACTTGGCGATGACTGCTGGCATGTACCATTCGAATTCACCCCAGATATGAGAGTGCGCCGAAGTCACGAAGATGGGTGTTAGTGCGCCCAGTGTGCCGATGATGGGGAGAGCGAAGTATTGGTGTCCGCCACTGAGTCGGTTGCGGGAGAAGCGCCCAAAATCCTGGGAGTGTTAGTGGAGCCGGAAGAGGTGGGGAGGCATGGAGGGAGAGGTACAGGCATGTTGACGGCCATACTCGAAAAGAGTCCAATGATGACGTTGAGACCGGTTAAGGCGGAGTACGCTGTGTTCATGGGCGTTTTAAGCTTCATCTTGCCGGTTACTAGTTCTCCACCGCCATGGGTCACACTTCCGTGGGTTAACTTGGAAAGGGTATAAGGAAGGGGAGAGGTACATCACCGCCCATAGGAACAGCGCAGCGAATGTTGGGGGGACAATAATGGCTTTGGCGAGGAAGAGCAGCCGGAGCTTCTTGATTGGCATGATCGAGAGTATGGTTTGCACAATCCAGTAGAGGAAGAAGCAAAGAAGACCGGCGGCTGCGAAAACACGTCAGAGTGAGATTTGGTGATACAAGGGATACGTACAGTCAATTCCTGCGTTGGGTGACAGGTGGTTGGGGAAGTTCTTGAAGCTAGGCCAGATAGCCGTGATGCAATTCTGGAGAAACCCGCCGGCTTGGACACAAAGAATTGCGGTCCACATCATAGCGACGAACGCTGTAGTCGACGTTATTGGCCTCCCTCATAGACGGCGAGAGGCGAGGTACTCACCTCGGATACAGATTGCAGGATACGATCCGTACATGCCGAACGAAGCACGAACGATAACGGGATAAGCAACGTGATATCGGGCACCCATCTGCGTCTTCTGTAAATAACCATATTTCTTCTTCTTCGGGCCGGGAGGACTTACCTTTCCGGTCAACGTAACAACAACACTACAAATCATAAACCCAAAGAACACAATTGGGATTGTCTCCCTTGCGGTAAAGCCCAACGACATCACGCTACATTACCGTCAGCCTCGTCGGACTCGTAGACGAATTTCGCGGAGCGCAACGTACGTGCTAACAGTTGCTGCGAGGGGAGGCGCCAACATATCGGAACACCAGTACGCCCAGTAATCTATGCCGCCCCAGGTCTGTAGTTCTATCGGGACAGGATCCAGATCTAATTGGCACCCGAATCAGTAACCATGACCCGAGGCAGGGAGGGGTGCCTAGCCTTTGTTGCTCCATCTGGGGTCGTCGCCATACTTGCCGACCTCGAAAGGCACCTTTCGATGCAGATGCGGGCGAATTCGTTGAGCTAGAGAGGAAGGCGTGGGGAACTTCATCTTTGGTTTCCAAATGAATTTGGGGGGGGAGGAGCGGCGGAGTTTTATGCCACTTCGTGCCCCCATTTCCTTCACCGCAACCAATGCATTATGGTGGTTCAGTTGATGTGATACCGACTCTTGATACGCTGAGAGGGTTGGGAAAAACGCCACAGGATACTGATGGCAAAGTGCAAAAAGTGCAAGATATATCAGTTGGTATCTCTGCATGAGGTCCTGCAGGACCAGAAGGGTTTAGATCGCCGCCGCCGGCCAGGCCCGCAGGCAGAAAGAAGCATGCATAGCAGATTTGCAATATTCGTGATACATTATAAACGAGTCTAGACGGGGGGGAGATCCCTCTCAGACCTCTCAGAATGCGGGGGTTGGTGCAGGCTTCAGACATTCTCGCTTCGTAGGGTTGGGGTTGGCTGGAAGCTTATCTCTCTTCCACTGCCCTGCACCACTGCCTGCACCCTCCCCCACACCTCCTCCACACCTCTCCACACCTCTCCACATCTCGGTGTCCGTCGCACTGCGTTTATATTTCTTTTTCAGCCACGCGGCGTACGCGATACGTCCGATTTCACTTCTGCATGGGCGGCGGCCCTCCTTTACAGAGCCCGACGGTCCGGATGGAACCCTATCAGCCCTAAATTGCAGTGGGATTTAGGATCCGAGTCGATGTCTGATCGAGAAACAAGAGGAATCACGCTACCCCTCTCCAATTCAAAAAGCAAATAAAGCGATCAGCATATCATTGTCACCAGAACCTGCAGCAGAGACACTTCCCCAACAAAGGACCCAAACCGAACCGTGGTTAGCCACCCAACACCATAACCGGAACGCAACCACCGAGTCGCCATCACCACCACCACCATCACCACCATTCACGATGTCCCAACAACAGCCCGTCAGAATCAGCGTCCAGGCCAAACCCTTCCCCTTTTCACTCCCACTCGACAAAACGGCCCTCCTGGCAATAGACCTTCAACGCGACTTCCTTCTCCCCGGTGGCTTTGGAGATATTCAATCCGGCACACAGCTCTCAGCGGTTCAGGCCATCTTTCCCGCCTGCCAACAGCTCCTTGCACTCTTTCGCTCTTACTCCCTCCCGATAATCCACACCCGCGAGGGCCACCTCCCAGACCTCAGTGACTGCCCAACGTCCAAGAATTCGCGTTCCCCTTATGGCAAGAAAATCGGCGAGAAAGGGCTTCCAGGAAGTAGGCTGCTGGTTCGCGGCGAGTTCGGCCATGACATTCATGAGGCGTTTGCGCCTCGTCCTGATGAATTGGTGATCGATAAACCCGGCAAGGGCGCATTTTGGAACACAAATCTTCTGGAGGAATTGCAAGCGTTGGGTGTGACGCATTTGGTGGTGATGGGGGTGACAACTGAGTGTTGCGTCACAACCACGGTTAGGGAGGCGAATGATCGTGGGTTTGAGTGTTGTAAGTTCATGTTCGACGATACAGTGACAGATTTTAATCAAGATAGGCGTGGTCGAGGAGTGCACGGCCGGGTACAACGATGCTGCGTTCAAGGACACGAGTTTGGGAATGCTGTACTGGAGCGATGGGTTGTTTGGTTATGTTTGCACACTCTCCTCTATAACATCCGCCTTCTCCTCTTTACCACCTATTCTTGCGCCAAAAACGTGGAACCTCAGCAGCCCAAATGCTCTTGACATTGCAACCTTGAATGCTGCTTATAAAGCATCCATCGTCACTCCCACCGCGGTAATAACAGCTCTCTACACTCGGCTCCTGGCCACGCCAAAGCTAGAAACAATCTTCATCTACCTCCTCCCGCTTTCTACACTCCTCAAACAAACCCGTGCATTGGAACAAAGATACCCAGACCCCCACTCTCGCCCACCATTGTACGGGATCCCATTCTCAATCAAGGACTCAATTGATCTAGCCGCTGTTCCCACCACTACAGCCTGCGACGCACTGACCTATACGCCTAGCATCTCTGCCGCGGTAGTAACAAAGCTCATATCCCTCGGTGCAATTGCAATTGGAAAGACGAACCTTGATCAACTAGCCACCGGCCTTACCGGCTGTCGAAGTCCATTTGGCACACCGCCGAACGTTTTCTCTCCCAAGCACGTCCCGGGAGGTTCCTCGTCGGGAGCCGCAGTAAGCGTAGGCGCTGGCCTAGTATCTTTCGCCGTTGCAACGGACACTGCGGGTTCGGGGCGCGTTCCCGCAGGTTTCAACGGCGTCGTCGGATTCAAGCCAACAAAAGGCACCATCTCCTTCACGGGCGTTGTAACAGCGTGCGAATCCTTCGACTGCATTGCGTTCCAAACATTCTCCGTTGCTTCCGTGCGGCAGTTATGGCGGCTCACATGCAGCTTTGACCCTACCGATCGTATGGCGAAACACCTTCCCGCAATCCCGCGTCACGTCAACGCCTTCCCTACAAAACCCAAATTCAAATTCGCAGTCCCGCCAAGGGACAGACTAGAAATCTGCTCTCCGCCGTATGTGCGACTCTTTTCGGCGGCGGTGAAGCGGACACAGCGCATGGGTGGGGAACTTGTCCCTTCGGAAGACTTCTGGCCGGTTTTTGAAGACGCAGGAAAGCTCTTGTATGACGGCACGTTTGTGACGGAGCGGCTAGCGGGGCTTCCAAAGGGTTGGGTAGACCAGCACTCGTCATCCCTCCACCCAGTGATCCGGAGTATCTTTGAGACCGTGAAGGCTCGCGCGTCATCGGCGGAGGATGTGTACCGCGATCTTCACAAGATGATGAGGTGTGTTACTCTTTCCATTCTATCCATCTATGCTAACTAACCCTTTCCAGCCTACGTCGTGCAGCACAACAGATTCTTACGAAAATCGACTTCCTCCTTGTACCCACGGCACCCACACACCCGACGATCGCGGAGGTAGCAAAGGACCCCATCGCACTGAACTCGTTCCTGGGAACCTTCACACACGTTGGTAACGTATTGGATTTGTGTGCGGTTGCGGTGCCCGCGGGTATGTATAGTGCCGCCAGTGGTGGTGGTAGTGGTAATGTGATGCTGCCGTTCTCGGTGACGATGTTGGCGGGTGAGAGGAGGGATGCGGATGTTCTTGGGTGGGCGGAGGAGTTTGAAGATGTGGTGGAGGGGAAGGGGGATAGGGCGAGGTTATAGATGATTGGGAGGACCGTTAGATTTGGCATTTATATAGTGCATATTCCCTGAAGTTGAAGTATATACCATTGGTGAGCGAGTGGGGTCTAAACGCGTGATGTGCGATGTTTGGATGGCATGTATCACCCGGAATGATTCATCGAACGAGCCTGATTCCACCATGGGAGCTCAAGTGTAAATGTCGAGCGACAGGAGTTAGATCTCCAATACTTAATCTTGCCTACGCTTCTACATATATTCTCACTCGATCAACGTGTGCAACCGTATCTTCTCAATCACCATCTCTTGACGTATGCGACAGTATGTGCACGTATCAGCTTTTACAATTGGTTTTTTCTTGATAGAAGAGGCGGAAGGAACAATTCAGGCTTATATGTTGGTGAATTGTTGACGCCAGTAGACTGATGTCACTTCTCGGGGCTTAGCCCGGAGAATCTCGACGTCATTCGGAGGCATGGCCGGAGCCTTCCCGGGCGTCGAGCCGAGAGTACTCTTTGCCAAGAAGGGCAAGAATAGAAAAGGCAAAGGCAAAGGCACCGGAGGCGGCAACGGTGGAAGCGGCAGTGGAGATAAATCTCAGGATAAGAAGAATTCCGAAAAGAAGTGCTTCCATTGCCAAGAGACGGACCATATCATGAGAGAATGCCTAAGCAAGAAACGTGGAGACCCACCGGCGAAGAAAGAGAAATCCGGAGATAAAGGATCCAAGTCGTCAAGTACGGCTGCGACAGCCACGATCGACAACTTTTGGATGGCCACATCTCCAACGACTCCTGTAACCGCCAAGGATTGGTATATTGACTGCGGATGCACCACCCACTTGTATAGTAATAGAGACCTTTTCCGTACATATAACGAATATCCAGCTGGTTCCAAGCATGAAGTGAAGGGTTTTAATGGACTGATATCAAGTGCTGTTGGATATGGAGAAGTAATGATCAAGAGCTGGTTGCCGAGCGGAGAAACGGAAAATATAGTCTTGCAGCACGTAGTACACCAGTCTGATTCTTACAATCTTATTTCTCAATCGACGATCATGGATAAGGGTGTTCGAGTGGAAAATATCAACTATTACGGGATGAATCTTTACAATCGCTACGGGAAGCTGATTGCAACGGCACCACAAATTGAAGGCCTGTTCCTTGTCGATCAGGTAATGGATTCGGAGGAGTCTGGTAGCTCGGATTATTCCGATTCGATTGATGAGAGCTGTTTATTGGCCTTGAAAGCAACTGGACACCTGATGAGAAGTGCATCGGCAAAATGTATATTGTGGCATCGACGGCTAGCCCACTTAGGCTTGAAGGGCTTGGAATTGGCGCCTAAGATTGTTTCAGGCATGCCTACCATATTGATCGGAAAATGTGATTGCGATAGTTACATTAAGGGCAAGAACGCTTGAAAGCCTTTCATGCCATTAGTCAATAAGAGAGCCGATAAGCTGTTGGAGCTTATACATGCAGATATATGCGGCCCAGTTGAGCGAGCAATGGGAGGAGATCACTACATGCATTTGTTCATCGACGACGCCACCAGATGGACGACGTGTTACATCCTCAAGCACAAATCAGAGGCATTAGAAAAGTTTCAAGAATGGATGACATTGGCTGAGAAAACTCACTCTGGAAACGATTATAAAGTCAAGAAATTCCGAACGGATGGCGGAGGAAAGTTTACTTCCAAGAAGTTTGTGACATACCTTAAACAATAAGGGATTTTCAAAGAGACCATTACACCTTATAGTCCACAATCGAATGGAGTAGTCGAGAGAGCCAATTGTACGATATTTGGCCATGTACAGAGTATACTCGAGGATGCTGGGCTTTCAAAACAGTACTGGGCTTTTGCAGTCGACACTGGTTTATTTAAAGAACCGTACACCAACCCGTTCGGTTATCGGAAAAACTCCATTTGAGGCCTGCCACGGAACCAAGCCAACAATACAGCATGTACATATATTTGGGTGCTTAGCCTTCGTTCACATTCTGAAAGAGAAGAGAAAGAAGTTAGACTACCGTGCAACTCCAGGTATCTTTGTGGGATACTGTATTTCAGCAAAGCAGTATATGGTGTATGATCCTTTCGCTAAGGCCTTACATCGATCGAGAGATGTTGTTTTTCGAGAAGACAGACGATATACGGCTCCGAATGCTGCAGATGAAGCTATACTGGAGGAGCACTTCTGGAGAGATATCATGGAGGAAGAAGTTGAGAAGCCCAAACCCTCGAATAAGCAAGTCCTGCCGTCTGAACCACAGTCAACGAGAAACCTGGGCAATCAGAGAGCGCCAAGTCATACATCTCAAACACGATTGACGATCAACTAGCCCAAGAAGGCAATTCCGCACGACAAGAGACTGGCCGTGTTGATGTTGTGCCTCCGTCTCCGACTCGACCTCCACCTCCTCCAAAGCCAAAGCCAAAGCCAAAGCCAAAGCAAAATTTGCCAAGAGAAATGGCCGGACTTGAGACGACGCTCGGAGAAGCATGGAAGCCACTGGCTGGAGGTCGAAGCACGAGATCAACAAGAAGCAATCGTTTGACATAATCGGTACAATTAGCAGCTGAAGACGGGGAATTTGACGATGAAATGGCACCGATATTCGCAGCGATCGCCATTAGGCCAGAAACAGATGGGATTGAAGACCCAAAGTCGTACAAAGCAGCCACTGAATCGGCCCAATCTGACAAATGGGACAAGGTGATGAAAGAGGAGTTACAAGCCATTGTTGATCATGAAGTTTTCGGAAATGGAGAATTCGTCGAACTACCGGAAGGGAGAAAAGCACTGCCCAGTCACTGGGTCTATAAAGTGAAACGCGATGGAAACAGCAATATTCAACGTTTCAAGGCCCGATTAGTTGTCAGAGGAAATCATCAAATTGATGGAATTGACTATAAGGAAACGTATGCACCCACAGCCAGACTAGGCCAGTGAGATTGCTACTCTCTATTGCAGCATCATACGATCTGGAAGTCCATCATATGGACGTTTGCACGGCATTTCTAGGTGTCGATCTTAAAGAGGAAATTTATATGCACCCGCCACAAGGGTATTTCCGTCTGACCGGAAGTCTCTCTAAACGATCGAATACGGCAATCTCGGTGAAAACGATTTCGGCCCGTACGGTAAAGCTGGTGTTACGCCTCCGAAAGTCATTATATGGCCTGAAACAGTCATCTAATGTGTGGTATGGAGAATTTAAGGCTTATGTTACCTCGATTGGATTTGTGGCTTCGAGAGTCGATGGAGGTTTCTTCATCTTGAGAAATGAATCTGATGTTGTCATCGCTGGGATTGCACTTTATGTCGATGATCTTTTGGTTGTTGGCGACGAAACCACAGTTGCAGACATCAAAGACAAGATGCAGCAGAGGTTCCGGATGAAGGACATGGGAGACGTTTCGTTTTACTTGGGAATGTCAATAGAGAGAAATCGTACTCTCCACACGATTGATATTCACCAGCATGCCTTCCTCGAAGCAGTGTTACACAAATATGGAATGCAAGATGCGAAACCAGTAGCTACACCAATAGGAGTCAAGCTCCACAAGCGGAAAGAAGGCGAGGATCCTTGCGATAAGCAATTGTATCAGTCGATGGTTGGAAGCCTCATGTATTTGATGACCGCAACTAGGCCGGATATGGCTTATGCCGTCGGAGTTCTGAGCCGTTACAACTCCGATCCGTCAAAAGAACATATGGTGGCTCTCAAACGTGTCTTCAGATATCTTAAGGGTACCAAGCCTTGGAAGCTAAGACTCGGAGGAACTACTGGGCGGCTTCGCATCTATGTGGATTCTGATTATGCTGGCGATAAGGACGATTTTAAGTCAACTTCAGGGATGGTTATTACCTTCGGAGGAGAAGGATCAGCAATTGATTGGAGATCAAGGAAGCAGAAATCGACGGCACAATCGACGACAGACGCCGAGTATTACGCGTTTGGCGCTGCTTGCATGAGAATCACACACATTATCCATTTGATGGGAGAGATCGGCGTCGAATGCAAGCCAATCGTGTATACGGATTCCCAATCCATGCTAGCCAGCATCAAAAACCGCATCTACCGCGGAACCGAAGTTGCCCACATCGCCACGAAGTTTCACCTAGGACCGATATGGTTCGAGAAGACCAATTGGAGATGGAGTACATTGAAACCGGAGAAATGATGGCGGATGCTCTCACAAAGCCATTGCCGAAACCGGCGTTTCTACAGCATTGCCGCTGCATGGGGTTGATTACTGATGGATAAGATGACGGAGGAAATGGAATTGAAGGCTGCAGAAGAACCTTTACTGGGTTGCTTTGAGATTTCAAGAAAGGTGTTATTTGATTGGATGGTCTTGTATTTGTTTTTGGTGCAGATCCAGCCCCAGGAGGAGTGTTAGAACGTGCGTACGGTGGTTCCGGATCTGTGGGCTTGGGGCTTAGAGCTTTGGGGTTTCTTTGTTCCTTTGTTCTTTATATGATGCTCTCGCCATTGTGCATCTGTATCTTAGACTTAGATACTGACTCACTCGTCACGATACACTTTCGATCTCTTTGCATCACTCGCCTTCTGCTCGCTCGCGTGTGTTGCCCTCCCACAGTTACTCGATGTCTAGTATTTACCATGTTAGAACGGGAACTATGGTGAAGAAGAAGGAGGAGGAAATACCTTTGTATAAACCGCATATTCTTGACCAGCTAAACCTTTGTGCTGGTACATGGTAGCCATGTCTGTGTATCGATGAGGTAAAAACCTTCTCATGATTTGTATGTGTGTTTAAACTTGAAGTTGCAACTCGAAGTCTAAGTCATATTAGAACCCGTGATCAATGAAGAAGAGTATGGACATACCTTTGTAAGGATTATTTATTCTTTTGACCGGCTAAGAACATGCCGGTGATATAAGAGACAACGAGGCATTTAATTGGTATTTGCGACGGGCGTGTGTAAGCCATTGTATTGGTAGTAGCACGGGCATGTAAAGCCATTCGATCGGTAGTAGTAGCGCAGGCATATGTAAGCCATTCAGTCTGTAATAGCGACGAGCGCGGGCTGTATAAGCCATTCGATCGGTAGTAGTAATGAGCGCTAGCGTGTAAAGCCATTGTATTGGTATTTGCGACGGGCGTGTATAAGCCTTTCAGTCGTTTGTAGTGCAGGCGTGTGTAAGCCATTCGATCGATAGTGGTGGTGGTAGCGCGGGCTTGTTTAAGCCATTGTATTTGGTATTTGCGACAGGCACGAGTAAGCCATTCAGTCGGTGGTAGCGCGGGCATGTGTAAGCCGTTGTAGTGGTATTTTCGATGGGCATGTACTCTAAGCCATTCAGTCGGTTGTAGCGCGGGCATGAAGAGCCATTCGATCGGTAGTAATAGTAGTGACGAGCGCGGGCGTATGTAGGCCATTGTATTGGTAGTAGCGCGGGCATGTAAAGCCATTCGATCGATAGTGGTGGTGGAAGTAGCGCAGGCATATATAAGCCATTATATTGGTATTTTCGACGGGCATATGCACTAAAAACCATTCAGTCGGGGGTAGTAGGCGCAGGCGTATATAAGCCATTCGATCGGTAGTTGTAGTAGTAGCGCGGGCGTGTATAAGCCATTGTATTGGTAGTAGCGCTGGCATGTAAAGCCATTCAGTCTGTAGTAGTGACGAGCGCGGGCGTGAATAAGCCATTCGATCGATCGATAGTGGTGGTAGAAGCGCAGGCGTGTATAAGCCATTATATTGGTATTTTCGACGGGCATGTTTACTCAAAGCCATTCAGTCGGGGGTAGTGGGCGCAGGCGTGTATAAGCCATTCGATCGGTAGTAGTGATGAGCGTGGGAAGTCTGTAGTAGTGACGAGCGCAGGCGTGTATAAGCCATTCGATCAGTTCCGGGGGTAGTAGCGCGGGCGTGTATAAGCCATTCAGTCGATAGTAGTGACGGGCGCGGGAAGCCATTCGATCGATAGTAGCAATGGGTGTTTCAGGGACCCGAAGTCTAGATAATATTAGCACCTCAGTAAAGCCAAAAGGAGTGATCGTAAGTGAGTAAATACCTTCTGAATGCCAGTAACAAACCAACAAATTACGTATAAATCTCTTTCAACGGCAGTAGCGACGGGCTGTGTGTAGAGAGCACCAAAGTCCCTCACGATACCAACTCAACATCGTACTCCGCAAGCTAAAGTCCAAAACCCATATTAGAATCCATACCACAAACCAAAAGATCGTGGGGAAATACCATTATAGTAATCTAACCTCTCTTCCCAACTAAGAATGTGCTGGGAATCCACCTAATCGTGACGCATAATCTTCTTAAGAAAGCGTAGAACACGATTCTGTTGCTTCTTCTTCTCTTTGTTCTTGTCGACAATGTAGTAACCATCGTAAACGCTGTCGAAGGGGTTGACAGGTACGCCACAGGCCTGGGAGTACAACCAGTCGTGGGGGTTAGTCGAGAACTGAAGGTCGTTATTGGACGTAGAAGGCATGGTGGTTGATATATTCGTAATCGAGATGTGAAATCTGGAAAATCGTTCGAAGTCGAGAATATAAAATTCGGGAGCAGTCGAGGAAAGGAATATATCGGGGTAATGGAGAGAAACTGGAAAATTGGGGGGAATGATGGGGTTATAAGGCTCTTAGAGAAAGTTCAGCCAACTCTCTTTCCACTGGAAAGTTTCCTGACTGACGGTCAGCTGGCAAGGAGAACGAAAGACTGATAATTGAGTTGGGGAATCCATAGTTTAGATCCAAACGCTTAAAGCACCGAACTTAACTTAATTCCAAATGTGCTGGCGGAGTTGTGAACGATATTCCTCGAGAAGTTGAACACCGAACCCCATACGAACATCTCTTGAGAAGATCACCACATTTCAAGAACATGAGGGCCTCATCCAGAAGAGAGAACAACAAACTGAACCCCCCCTCCCACAGGATAACCTTTAGCAGCAGGCCCCGGAGTCCATCTTCTCTTTAAGTTGAAAGTTTCCCAAACCTTCTACCTAGATCGACTCCCGCCTGAGTGGACCAATGTTCCAAACAAGTCAAATCGGTCAGATACGGTCTAGATCAAAGACGGCCTTGTAAACCATGATCTGGACGGGCAAATCTTTATCTAACTGGTCTAAGTATACCTAGATACCTAATTACAGATTGCATGATAGTTGACTGACATTTTCAGTCTCCATATCACCGTGTAGAGCCAGCTGGGCCTTACAGATATGCACCAGTTTCAATTCTAGAGATATCTAGACGTTCGATCAAATTGCTTGGGAATACTGAATTAGAAGTGAGAATAACAATAAACCCCACGTCTCCGATAGGATAACGTTTAGCGACCACATCTTTTAAGTTTCGCGGACCGTCTTCTAGATCTATCTACTCCCGCCTTCACCAGTTCCAACCGGGACAACGACGGGGTTCTGGGTGATGTGCGTTGAAAGAACAACAGAAGGGAATACCTAGTTAGTTTTTACCTCCAGAGGCTTAATTGAACGTTAGAAAGCCTGCTTTGCTCCAAGGCGTTGACACACCCAAAAGATTTTTGTTTATTCCTCGGTAGACATAACTCAATAATAATATCTCATGATCGGTTCCCCATGGGGGTCTATTGGTATTCCTTCCCAAATTCTTGTTTCTGACCGATAAGATAACGGGTTGGCGGGTTCCTGTCGAATATCATCATTAACTCGCACTTTTTCGGGGTTCCACATTTCATCATCACGGCATAGGCATACGACTTTAATTTTGACATGATCATTCTATTTTTCTTCCCTAAGGAAAAAGTCATCGATCACGTCTACAGAACACACGCTGCCTCTCCAAACCCATGAACCAAACGAATCAAACAACCCTATGCAAATTGTATAAAGTAATACCCAAACCCCTTTTTGCAACCCGAAAACATCATAAAAGAACAGTAAGAAAAGAAAATGTACAAGAACCCCCCGCTCAAAGAAACAGTATGAAAAATCAATCACCGCCATCAACTATTTCTTCGCCTTTAATCATAGAGTTCCTCCACATCCATATCACCCTCATCAGTCACGTTATCAAACTCCTCCAGATCCATCGCATCGTCATCTTCCACATACGCGACATGATGATTCGGCAACACAACAATCCTGCCGGATTGATCTAGGGTGATTCTGGCCGTCTCACCATCCTTAATACTTCCTCTCAACAAGAGCACCGCCAACTTATTCAACACCTCTCTCTCTAACACTCGTTGTAAGGGACGAGCACCATATTGAGGTGAGTACCCAGCCTCGCCCAGGTAATCCTTTGCCTTGTCATCCACCAGAAGTTGGATATTGCGGTTGTTGCTGGCAAGCCGTTGCTGGATTTCTTGCAGACGCAGATCGACAATGGTTCTGATTTCCCGCTTTGTCAACCGGTTGAAGATAACCACGTTGCTAACGCGGTTCAAAAACTCGGGAAGGAAGTGGCTGCGAACGGCATTCATGACGAGTTCCTTGGTGGTCGGATCGATCCTGCCGTCGGTGGCAGATGCGCGCTGGGTGATGTATTGAGAACCTAAGTTAGAGGTCATGATTATGACTGTGTTTTTGCCGTCGACGACACGACCAGTAGAGTCGGTAATGCGGCCCTCATCCATGAGCTGCAAAAGGACGGTGAGAACCTCCTTGGCGGCCTTCTCCACTTCGTCAAAGAGAAGGATGGAGAATGGACGACGACGAAGGGCCTCCGTAAGCTGTCCGCCTGCATCGTAGCCAACATATCCAGGAGGAGCACCAATGAGACGCGATATGGAGTGCTTCTCCATGTATTCGGACATGTCAAAGCGGATCATGGCTTTCGGATCGTCGAAAAGGAACTCGGCCAAAGTCTTAGTGAGCAATGTTTTACCTGTACCGGAGGGACCGCAGAAAAGGAATGAGGCGATCGGCTGGTTGGGATCGGAAAGGCCGCTGCGGGAGAGACGGATAGCGTTTGCAACCGCACGAACAGCTTCGCGCTGGCCGACAACCTTCTTGGTGAGGTATTTCTCCATGTTGAGGAGCTTTTCCTTTTCCGTAGTGCGGAGGCGAGTAACGGGGATACCGGTCCATCTAGCGACGATCTCGTTGATCTGATCGGGACCGACAAGATCAGTCACCATGGGAGTTTCGCCGGTTGCTGCAGCGTGGGCAGCGGCCCGAGCATCGCCGGAGGCCTTCTCGGATTCGAGGCGCGCAATGTGCTTCTTGAGGTCGGGGATGGCGTAGTACTTGAGATCGGAAGCTGTGGAATAGTCGCCGGTACGTTCGGCCTGCTCAAGTTTGGCGTTAAGGTTGTCGAGTTTCTTCTTTGCCTCTTGGATTTCTTGCGATCGGCGCTTTTCAGCTTCGTATCGTTCGCGCAATGGCTGGAGCTCTTCCATGACATTGGCGGCTTCCTTCTTTGCTTCTGCAAGACGAACTTTGGATGCATCGTCCTTCTCGCGCTCCAGGGCATGAATTTCGATCATGAGCTGCCGGTGTTTGCGTTCGAGAGTGTCGACAGCCTCAGGAGCCGATTCGCGAGTGACGCGGACAGCCGAAGCTGCTTCGTCGATAAGGTCGATTGCCGAGTCGGGAAGCTTTCGAGCGGTGAGGTAGCGCGATGCGAGGTTCGCTGCAGCAACAATGGCACTATCCGAAATGGTGACTCCATGATGGACCTCGTAACGTTCCTTCAGACCACGAAGGATGGAGATAGTCTCGGAAACCGAAGGCTCCTTAACCAAGACTTGCTGGAATCGACGCTCGAAAGCAGCGTCCTTCTCAATGTATTTCCTGTACTCCGCCAGAGTCGTAGCACCAATACAGTGAAGCTTTCCTCTTGCAAGCGCAGGCTTGAGCATGTTAGCCGAATCCATGCCTCCCTCACCGGTACTACCGGCACCCATAAGGAGATGCATCTCATCGACAAACAGAATAATCATATCCTTGCTATCTTCAATCTCCTTCAATACAGCCTTCATTCTCTCTTCAAACTCTCCACGGTACTTGCTACCCGCAACCAACGCTCCAACGTCCAAACTGAGTAGCTTGCACTGAGCCAGATTTGCAGGTACATCCGCATTGACGATTCGTTGGGCAAGACACTCAACAATCGCCGTCTTACCCACACCAGGCTCTCCAATCAATACGGGATTGTTCTTAGTCCTTCGGGAAAGGATTCTGATCACTCTCAAAACCTCCTGTTCCCTGCCAATAACAGGGTCCAGCTCGCCCGCGCGAGCCTTCTCCGTCAAATCGATACAGTACTTGTCCAAAGCCTCGCTCACAGAGCTCTCCTCGTTCGCAGAATCGATCCTCTTTGTTCCCCGCAAGCTCTGAACCGCATTGTCGAGCAACTCAACCTTGGGAATTCCAGCCTCAACGAGTAATTTATTGATGGACGAATCCTGAGCAAGAGCACTGATTAGGTGATCCTGGGCGACGAAGGAATCGCGCTGCGTTTTCTGTAGCTTCTGTGCCTCGCGTATGATCTTGCTGAGGCTGGGTGCAAATGAGATCTGATCTGGCGGAGGCTCTTGCGACGGTAGACGAACGAGGGCTTTCTTGAGGGCACGGTCGAGGGTTTGGAAGTCGCCGTTCGCTTTTTCGATGACTTGGCGGAAAATTGAGGGGCCAGATGATGAAGGTGCTGCGCCGGCAGTGGCGTCTTCTGTTAATGGTCCATTGAGAAGAGCGTATGCGAGATGGATTGGTAGTAGTTGTGGGTGGGCGTAGTTTTGTGCCGTTTCGTGGGCATCAGTAATCGCTTTCTGTGCCTTGTCGGTGAACTGAACGCTGGCCATTGTGATGATTAATTATTTTTATGCAGAATCGGTGATGGTTGTGATAAAGTCGTCTGTGTAGGATGGTTGGTATGTCGCGATAAGAGAACTTCGTTTCGTAGCGTCGTAAGGTGCAGTGTGTGATGAATGTCAAACAGGAGGGTGGAATCGGATAGGAAACGAATATATAGGCGGGCGACGGATGGGAGAGAATCAGCTCAATGGGTTCGCGAACTTGCCTGTCGTTTGGAGAAGGCACAAGAAGATTCTGGGAAGCTCACCCCGCACTAACCTGGTTTGGCTAGCAACCCGCGGATCTCCCCGTTACGTCACAGTTGGAGAGCTCAGGTGAGGAATCGTGATAATGACGTGCCAAGTAATGAATGAACAGACGATCTGTGTAACATAGAGTGGTCTGATGAGACACCGCAGTTGGGTTGAATACTCGAGCACTTTCCGGGTCGTTCGCTGGTGAAATACAATGATTACCACAATCACTCACAATCATCAAGTTTAAACGGCACAGAGAAGCATAGGAGTAAAATCCATAAACCAATCAAGAACTGAGAAATACCCCATTCAAACAAGCCCCCATCAACTTCACAGAAAGACAAACTCCATCAGAAACTTCAACCCGAACCCAAAACTCCACTTCATCCTCCCATGGACCTAAAGATGAATCTGAGTTTTGCATCACCCTCCTATCCCCGTCGAATGGGTGGTGGTCTAGTTCCCCTGCAATTCTCTCTCTTTCTCTCTGTACTGCAACGGCAGGCCAGGACCCTCAAACCAGTAGATGTGCATAGGTATACCAAGTTATAGTAGAATCGCCTCTCGTCATCAGTGGTATCATAGTTGTGGCTGCAATCAAACGGACCGATGGGCCACCCTACCAGCTTACCAGAAGAATCAGAATCAATCATGAGGGTTAAGTAAGGACGTGAGGTCATTCACCTTAATCATGATGCATAATCCTCTCCAGGAAACGCATAAGATCCGGCACGGTTCGACGTTCTCGTAAATGCACTCACATCTTCGATGTTCGTTGTGAGGGTTCTGGAATCCTCTTCCTCCTATTCTCCATCCTCCCATAAGTCCCTCGCCGCAATTAGTTCTGTCCCGAACACGTTCTATTGCTTCTTTTTTCCTCTTATTCTTGTCGATGATATAGTAACCGCCGACACACTTTCGAGGGGGTTGACAAACATCACATAGGCATGGGAGTACAACCAGTCGTGGGGATTAGACGAAAACTGAATGTCGTTATTGGGCGTTGTGAAGCGTAATTGTACCATATCTCGCAGCTACCATCTTTTCTTCGACACTGACATCAAATATATGTTCGAGCCATGTTGTGACTTCAGTGGGAAGAGAGAGAAAGGTTATGGTTGATGAGGTATAGGTTGATGAGACTGGAGATGTGAAAGGAGATGGTATGGGGTTGATATATTCGTAATCGAGATATGAAATCTGGAAACCTTACAGGCCTGGGAGTACAGCCAGTCGTGTGGAATTGAAGGGCGTTTTTCGAAGCAGAATAATGATAGTTCCGTTTCGTTTGAAGGTCGAGAATGTAAATTTGGGAGCAATCGAAGGAAAGGAATTGATGTGCTGACGTGTGAGATAGTGGGAGATTCCAAAGTACTTATATGTGGGTAGGATCCTAAATGCTTGGAAGCACTACAGCCATGGTACTAGCAAGACTGAGAGTCTCTGAGTGTTGTACACCGTACACCAGGTCGAGGACGGAGCAAACAAACGTTATAGAAGTCACACGTACCCCTTCATCGTTGGCAAGGATAAAAAGATTATTCGGGCGAGGAAACCCACCACGAACACTCTAGAAACCCCACCCAGAGGACGACCAACGAGCGCAAAAACCCGAAACAACACCGAAAAGCTACCAGCAACAAGACGAAGAACATGTAAGTCACAGTTTCTCAAGCAGAATCTCTGCCTCACGAGCCGGTGGTTGATTTAAGCTACCACAACTATATTAACGATACCCTACCTCTAGAATGCACTTGCTGCCAGTGTTCCGAAGCCACCAGTCCATTCACACACTGGCCAGATACAGACCGCTACATATGAGAAGCCGCCCTTCGCCTGCGTCGTTTCAGGAGTTCAGGACACGCGAAAACCTTGAACAAATAGGCGGAGGCATCCCAAAGATTTGCGGCAAAGCTTAGACCCTTTTAAAGCCATCTACGGATCGATTGAAAACGCTCAATACGTACAAACCTCAATTGCTAAATGGATGGACGCATCCCACAGAATCTGTAGGAAGTCGATGACGAAGACGAGGAAGAGGATGAGGTAGGGAAACAGGAGAAGCACGAGGAGATAAAGAAGGCGGCGGAAGCAAGTGGTTCAGAATATGAACCAAGCAACACTGAGGATGAAGATGATTAAAGACATGTTTTGCGGCTATTGTTTTTTTTCTTTTCTTTTTTTTACAACTGTATTTTTTAATAATGATTTGTTGGGTTCTATTCTGTTCGTACCATGGAGACACATCGACCACTACCGTATCATGACACTATCATCTTCGAAACAGAAGATTCCCAGTCGTCGACTCAATGCCCACTCCCGTGATATGGAATTGGAATAGTGACGAGACGCCCGTGAAAGGGTTGGGGGTTGGAAACGGCGTTGGGTTGACCTGAACGGATGGCGTGAAGACTGGTTGTTGGTTCGATTAAATGAAGAATACCATGGGGAAAATGGTATTTGGTGGGAGAGAGATGAGTTGTGGCCGCTCCGGTCGTTCGAGGCAAGGTCTGGTATGAAGTGGGAATGTTTTATGAGCTCTTTTCTGAGCAAAAATAAACCCTCATTTATTGATACCGTGATACTCTAGTTCGCACCAGTCTCGGATCAGATCAAGATGAGAAGAGAGATAACTACGTTGGAAGATTGGATTTGGGGGTGAGCTCCTGAATTCGAAGTGAACTTGTGGGTGATGAACAGTGACTAGACTGCCGATGGTGATGCAAGTAGTTCCAACACTTTCTTCAATTCTCTACCGCTCCAAACCCTTTCAAGTTCAACACTGCTATCTGGCGCCGAAAGCTCGCGATCACTGGTAATTTTAGTAAGCTCACCATAGTGTGATCCGAGCTCCTCTATATCTAGTACACCTAGATATACGCGGGTGACTCACACGTATCGACGTTGATGAGAAATAATTCCTTTACCCCCAGGGCGCATGATCATCCGTGAGCGCTGACTTTCCTTCTTTCGAGCTTACCCCCTCTGCTTGAGACCGCGAGGAACGATGAAAGTGTGGGGAAAGCCGTTTTATCTCCACAGTGCAGAAACCAGGAGAGAGTTATTTCGTAAAGGGGAGATTTATATCTTTAGCCTGCTAATGGAAAGGTGATTGTTGGAATATAACGGCTTACTTTTCAATGACGGGTCAGGTCGTTTTGCCTTTGGCTTTCTTGATGAGACTGAATTTCTTGAGCTCGGTAAGTGTTTTGATAGATCAATAAAGCTGAATAAATGTGTATATGGAACTTGGGGAATCCGAGTGGACTTGACTAATCGATATATTGATTTCCTTTTGGTGGTCTTTTTGTGAGTTCGAGACAATATGTAGACGGCTCATAGGCTACGTCCCGCCGTATCCAAAGTAGTCTCAGACTAAGCTAAGAAGACAACAGTATGTCCAAATTCGAAAGTCTTATAGATCCCTTGGCTGTGGGCTGTGAAGTTGCAGGTCCTTCTGTATTGCTCGTGGCTTTCGATCGAACGCGATACTCCATGAAGAGCTTTATGCCAGTCACTTCAACACTGGACAGTCTTTGCTAACCTTGCCCACTATTTGCGGGTATATTAAGAGACAGATGTTCCTCGGAGACATGTAATCATTGGCAATCTCCAACCCAACAATCTCTGTCATTGATATATCGATAGTCTTGCAACAGAGAGGCCGGTTGGCGGAGATTTGGAATAAGAGGAGAGTAGCAGAATGACCCACTGGCTCAAGATCGAGGAGATTTGATCCATAAAAATTTGTATAGGAGTAGGGATTAAACATTCTTCGAGTACCAAAACTTCTGAGTGGTTTGAGGATTGCTTAATATGGAGATTATCTATCCATTCCAGAATCTGTACTACATTCCAAGACTACTCCAGAATTACTGGTTCAACGACTTGATCCCATGGTACTCCGACGATTTCAAGTACCAGACAGGGTTAGGGGAGGCTCTATATAGTTATTCCAGTAAGACCTAAGCTCTATCCAGTGACTCAAATCATCTCAAACAAAAATACCCGAGACTAACTAGGTGAGGGGCAATGTCTACCCAATAGGGGTACTCTCTCGCTCACATTTCATGACCACGATCAGGGACCCGAAAACGAGGGACATGGGAGCCATCTTTCGGACGTGATACCAAATATGGTAACACGTCAGATTGTTACTTCCAAGACGTCCGTTCAAGCAACGCGCACTTTAAGGTGGCTACTATACCCGTTTTACTACAGAGTGCGGCTCAACTAGGTTTCGCACAACTTCGACTTTTTTGAAGATTTTCAAAATCAGCTTCACAACTCCAACTAATTTTTTATTTTCTTGCAGCACTCGCACTAGAATCACCTGGAGAGCGATTCTTGTCGAATGGAAATTAATCCGTTGTGGTTGAGAAAACCTGCAATTCGTGCTTGCACATGGACAAGCCCGTTCACTCCCCGCATGCGCATCTTCTTCACCCATCAACTTCACCGCAACATAATATTTTTTTTAATTGAAGAACACAAAGCTATCTAGCCATCAGGATCCATCCAAAGAACCTAAATTTCCTATATTTGTGTGGTGGTCAGATGTAAATTAACGTGATGGCATTTTTGGAGTCGAAGCTGTTTTAACGGTCGTCTTTTTCCCATTATAGGATAGCATTTCGCTGCTTGAACGCATAGTAAGTTACTAAGTAAGGTAACAGCAACGTTCTGTCGATCAGAAATCTTCACAACTGCTAAAATAGTCAAAGTCAACCCTCCCTCCTCCCCCAATTGCAAGCCTCAAGTGCATTTAGATACACCCACATGATCTCCACACTTGTCAGCTCGGTATTCTTAGAACACACCTCTCTTCTAACCAACCAACCAAAACCAACTCCTTATGTGCTGTCCAGTATACAACGCCGTCAAGTCGGATATCACGGACACTCCGATGGTCATTTTTCCTCGGAGAACTCACGGCATGAATCATGGATGAAAGAGATATATAGAAACCGAAGATATAGGTAAGAACTAAAGAACTGGATCGGGCTTGGGGGCGACGGCCGCGGCGTTTGTGCCCCCCCGTTTGCTGTCATGTCAGCCAGGTTCGCCCTTGCAAAGTCCCAATCCCAGGTTTTCGCACCGGATCCCCCAATCAACCCACGAACGTTTTTTTGTCTCAGCAGTCGAGAGCGTATGAAGTATGTACATGCAATGCAATCGACGGCTCCGACTAGAGTAAGCAGTTTCAATTCAACGAACGTCGACACGGCTCGGCAGATATCTACCTAGGTACCTAGGCCCCTCCTACCCCCCTCCGCATCCCCCACAATCCAACAAAGTTCCAAACAGAAATATGGAATATTCTTCGGAGAACCCGGTAAAAAAATAAAATATATGCGCCACTTCTTGCTTTGTTTTCTGCCTTGCTGGATTGCCCGCTCCGCCAGCTTTTGGGCTCGATATCTCAAACAGGTTTTTCGAGGGGTCTTCGTCCCATCACAACACCGTCTCAAGTGTCCCGACCCGAATGTGCAGGTCCACTGCGTCTACCTAAAGTGCATAACCTCCCCCTCACCCCGCTTGCAGCTAACATTGATAAGGGTTTATTCCTGGAATTAGCCTTTTTCCCCATGGGCGTCGCTGCAAGTGGATAATCAGGATATGTATATGGTGCAAAGCCGGTGGCTGAATATACATAGACACCACCACCATTTGTGTTGCAGAAGACTACCAGAATAAAAGCCTATCCAAGTAGTTCCTACGCAATATATCCAAGACCCGCACTAGTCTAGTGAAGCGTGCATTCCCCTACGCGAGTGACTACTCATGAAACGCCGCCAGAAAGAGAGACCAGAACCTTCCTTCCTTCCAGAAATTGATAAGCGCCTTTCATCCTCTCGGTATTCCAAACATTCCATCGTGCACTACTTACCTCCACACCCATGCTCGCACAAAATCTCTTGTTGTACCACCACCCCCATCCATCGCTTCCCCTCCCACTACTGCATCGCGTATACTAAATTAAGCGGAAAGAAACCTTGGAAGGTAAGAAGGAAAAAACGGGAACCCCATGCCATGGACGCCGGGCGGAAAGCCCAACCTCATCTATAAAGCTTATTTTTAATCTCGCTTGTTGTTGGTCTATGGGGAATCGATATCGAGGGGAAGGTCTTAACGTTCGGCGCGACGTGCGAAAACATGCACCTCACCGTTCGCGACTGCTGTTACTACTACTGCTGCTGCTAGCCATTCGCAAAATTCCTGTTTTCAAGATCGTAGTTATTAATTTGTCTGCACAAACCCGTCGCCTTCATCGTGGAAGGAGACGGGCGAGTGCTTTTTCAAAACGTGCAAAGCAATAAAACCCCATGCAAGATAAACAAAAGCCCATAGCCATAAAACCAAGGACATCGATCGATCTAAACACGTGGAATAGATGGACATGACGGGTAGGCGCATTTCATATATTGCGGAGAACATTCGACTTTCTAACACATAATGCTTAAAACTTAAGGAAAGCACCCCCTAGTAGCAAGTAGATGGGTGGGAAGTAGAGGCCCGCTATACTCCTACCCACCTCCATACTCATCCGATCCACCTGGACCGCGAGAAAGATAAGCAAACTGACAAGGAAAGCATCTAGAAACCACAAGCATCTCTATAATGTAAAAAAACAAGGAAAAAACCATGTCTGCTTCACGAAATCAGTAACAAACCTTAGGAGAGACAGCCGTGATCATGACCTCGTAATCTTCTTTCCCAACTATCCACCGCTATGGTCCAACTCTCCACATTGCACTCGCAATAAAGTCACTCGCCGCAATGCTCCCATGAACATCCTGTACTGTAGTCGTAGGTACCGTTTGTGCGTGTCCCCCAACCATCGCATACTCAGGGAAAGCATCAAAGTTCCACCCGGTAAGATGCGATGAATGCGATGCCCGCACCCCACCAGGACTAACCGTCTGAGCCCTCCGCCAATCCATCCTCTCCCTAAAATGCCTCACCATCTCGAGCGGAAATCCCATCAATGCCACTGCACTCTGCGTTCGTTTCACCAGGGTCTTGTGGATCTGCTCAATCGGCCCCACACTCATGGTTCCAAAGTATGCCGCGCCGACCGCCGGAAACAGTGGTTCCACAGCTAGTGCAACACCATAGAAGTGTGCCAGGAGGACCATTACACTTGCATCCTGTTGCCCTCTACGCAAAAAGTCGATGGGAAGAAAAAACAACCAGGTTCGGAGCGGGTGAAGGAGTGCAAACTGCTCCTCGGCCGAATGCACAGGGATGTATTCGTAAAGTCCTTCCACAAAGTTGATCAACTCCTCGAGTCCCTTTAGCTCCTCGTCTTTGCCATGGAAGTAATCGACGAGCGGCAGGAGACAGTTGTATACGTGGCTCACGACATGACGATCCCGCTGAGGATCCGCAATCTGTGGCCTAAAGGCTCCCCTCGTGAAAATTTCCTTCTCTTCCATGAATTCTGCAAACTCGGATTCGTGCTTCCAGGCGTGCATTGCATCGATAACCGTCGAGGTTCCCTGCAATAGACTCGCCCACGACCGCCTGAAACACCGATCCAAGGTCAGCTGTTCATCTCAAATCTCTCGCCACTCCGAACAGTAGGGGTCGACAGTTACTAACCAGTCGGTTACTTGCCACGAGAGCAGGATAGATGCAGCGAGCACAGCATCAGAACTCTCTTTAGAGAAGTTCCCGATAGATTCCTGTAAACCCTGGAAAGCGAACCCACGATGTTGGTAGGCTAGTTGCAGCGTTGCTGGGGACGCCGTCAACCACGATAGATGAGAAGCGGAAAGTCCCAGCAATGAGTGCATAACAAAGTCGTTACTCGACGCAATTCTCAGAAACCTGTTTCAAGATAAGCCTTTCTGCAGCACCATGCGGGGGGAAGGACGTGGTCTAGGTGGCTACCAACATTGGCACTCTCTTCGTCCAAGTCGCAGAACTACCTGCCTCCGCAGCTTGCATTTGGGCTGCAACCGATGAGATATGATGGATAAGTCGGAGATCAGTTGGGGAATATCGTGACGGTGAGGGTTGGTTGTCAACACCTAACGATGGAAAAGGATAGACACCCGTTTCCCTCCAAGTATCGAGTTCCCGCTGGATCTGCGGGGTCATATTGAGGTCTGGATTGCCCTCAACCATACCACCATCCATATAATCACACCTCACATTATGCTTCGTACAGTTGCAACTACATAGTAACAATTACAGCCCATTAGCAGCCGTTGAGACAACCCGAGGAAAAAGTGCCATATGAGCACGCTCTCCTCCATTTGTACAAGTCTAACTCACCACTGTGGGATAGTCTCGTCACAGCGAATGTGCCTTTTTTTGCAGGTTCTGCAGCCATTTCTGGACTTGGTGTGGCTTCTGCGAGATTGAACGGGAGGATTACTGCTCCCAGAGGAAGTAGACATCCTGGAACGAGTTGAGCCAGGAGAACGTGGAGAACGTGGTGATCGCGGTGAGCGCGGGGATTGTGCTTTATTTGGTTTATCGAAAGGTAATGAAAGAGTTTCTGAAGTCGAAAGCTTTGAGACTCGATACTGGGGAGATCTATTTGGAGAACGAGGACTCCGGCTGTTTTGCGTGTGGGGAGACATCGATCTGAGGCGGATAATGTCCTGGTATTTGAACTAGGTTTTTTCTCCAAGAGATGTCGTACTGTGCTAGATCGTGCAAGCTTTGTCGAGCTTCTAAGCTGTACAGCCCAGTTTCCGATGCAGACGGGAGGCCGTGCCAACTGTCCTGGTTATGGCGGGGTTTCCGGATCTACCCAGCCCGAAGATGCGATCTATGGGTGGAAGCAGCCGAGTTTTGAAACCTGAAACCGCCAGGGAAGCTGGGCAACGAGATCCGCTGTAGGCGATGTGACTCAGAAGGCAAGACCAACCGGTCGTAGTTTCCAGCACCAGCGAGTTATCAGCTTGAAAACGGCCGTCGAGGAGGCCACGGTTTTCACAAACAAATGATGAGTGAGCGTTGGAGCGAGAAGGTGGAGATGGAGTGGTGTTGAAGGATGCAAGACTTGATTTCTTCGCGCTTGTGTATGTCTCGTGTGAGGAAATAAAATAAAATGCAAGAAATGTCAGACAAGACAAATGTCAATTTGGCAAAGAGAATCTCTCTGCAGGTGTCACAAGAGCGAGTCCACTCGTAGTACATAAAACTACACAGCCTCTCGTGTAACTTGGTCCTGTCAGAGAGTGCAGCTCTGAGAGATATGAAACCTACTTTATTTGAATGGAAGTGACTGAGGGGTTCAGCAGCGTGGCCAGTTTCGAGTAGGTACTCTAGTATTCCTTTTTGTTGGCTGCTGCAGGGAGTGGTCTTGGCTAGTTGAAGGACTTCGATGTGTAACGGGTTTTCTGCCAATTGAATTCCCGCACAGGCGATCGGAATCAGCCTCATGAAAGTCCCGCGGCACAATTTAAGTAACATCTCCAATCGTTTTTACGAAAGCGAAGTCGTGACCCTCCCCGACGATCTTGTGTTACTTCCTCTTGTACCTGGGAGACTTAGTTTTGAGATACAGATTCTGTCTGTGATGTAAGTAGTGATGGAGTGACACAAAATGCGTTCCAGATGCACGGAAGAGCCGCACCACATTATGCGGAATGGCTCCCGTGTTTTTGCCACGTGAATTCCGGCCGGTACTGGCCTCAGGAACCCGTTGACGGGATATGCGTAGCCATTTGGACTCGTGGGACAGACAGTGCTTGCGCGGCATTGATAGTGGGTTTATCACGTCAATGACGTGACAGGATTAAACGCCTGCATATCGGCCAGATTGATCCTGGATTAATCCGGGATAGAGCGCGGCTCATTCACCGATTTCGGCCCGCTTAACTTCAAATAGCCTTGCTGTCAGCCCGTGATTATTTAGGCTTGACTTCATTTCAACCGGAGTTCGTATTCTGCGCATGAAGGTCTCGGTGTGCCCGCGCCTAGATAGGGCTTTTCAAGCGGTTAGAATTCAAAAGCAATCAATGTCTACGAAGATAATATTTAGGACTGTAGTTGCGACCAGCTCTCATTCCTTGAGTTTCCGTCGCTCGCAAGTTTCTGCCGATTTTAGGCGAAAACAGACGTCCAGTTAACGAGAACAGATGGAACCGTTTTGTGTGGTGGTAATGGTGTCCGGAGTTGTGATAGTTGATGACGCTTCATCGATTGGCCAGCCAATCGCGTAGATGCACAAGGATCCAAATTCGTCATACCGTCCATTTCAGTAGTAGAACGTGTGACAGTTCTGGAAAAAAAGCCAAATATCTGTCTTCCCCACGCCTTCGGGTCATCCGTCAAACCCGCATTTGAACCATTTATTTCGAGGCATCTATTCATATTCCATGCATGGCTTCTCCAGTTAACTGCCGTTTAAGGCTCATGATCCAATAGCACTCATCAAGCTGGGATGATTGCCGAGAATACGGCTGGTATATATATGTGCTCTCATAGTGACCCAGAGCAGTATAGCCTTGGTACTGGAGAATCCGGGAGAATTGTAGCCGCTTCTTGCCGCCGAATAACGTTACAGATAGTCGATATATCAGTAAAGATTCCACGGAGATGCTTCGACAGCAATTGTAACGTTACATTCTGACAATAGGCGCTGTCAAAATTGCATCGTCTGCCCTGCGTTCGTCTGATCCCACAGGGATATTGGTTTCAATGGGGGTACCAGCGCCGAACGTTGATGGATCTTCGGTGACGCAAAGCCCAGTGATCACGGCACAAGCCCTGGATATCCTCAGCAACAGTATGTGATTCTGCCTTATGCAAAGATTATTCTGCGAGAAATGCCTTATCCAGGATGGGGCGAACGGCGTTTTCTGATACAGCAGTACGTCATGAAAACAGAGCCTCGGTTCAGAGACAACCCCAAAGGCTTAGAGACAAATCCAGAACGTAGATGCATTCTGTCAGCAATGAGACTAGCCTACAGGACTAGTTCAAAGTCTGAGATGTATGTTCGATGGGATGCTGCCAAGAATCCCACGTTGTCTCAACTATTTCTGTAAATGAGGTGTTTATAGTGCTGTCATGATGGCAGAGTCATCCAAATAATAGGGCTTGATTCGACTCGCTATACTGAAGCCCGGAACACCAATGCAGTTGTAATGCAACCGGTGTGAAAACCCTCCGAGTTACCTATCCAAGACACAAGCTGAGTGGCAACCCCTTCGTATCGATGAAAAAAACAATTACTGCGGGAACTATAGTTGATTAAAAATCCTACAGTGGACAGAGGAAGAGTATTCGTGAGTCATCTACCTTATACCGCACTTGCTCCGCGATATGCAACGCTTGCGCTGTGGAACGTAAACGTAAAACCTTCAATGCAGTTGGTTGTGGAATTACTCTATCGAATCGAGTCCTTATCTGCTCTGTCATAAGCAGCAGAAGGGTTGTGTTTAAAAAGGCTCCAGATCCGACTCCTGTACAGACAGCGGAAGCATACTGGTTCCGACATTCGCCCAACCGGCTCCGCTCGTCCGTGGCCCCAGTGTCTCGGTTCCAACAAACGGCAGGTATCGGCACGTTGGTCACTGGCAAATAAACTCGCGTTATTGCGTGACTACCCCAAACAATATGTGGAGCACGTTCAAGCAGCAACTGCTGTAGTGTAATTAAGGCCCAACAGGCATAGACCCGGGCTGAATGCTTCCGACAACCTTTAACTAGGGCCGAGAAAGGCCGATGGTGATATTAAAAAGATGTCAGAATTTAGCTGCCGAGTTGTAGAAACTGCAAGACTGAGATGACCATCGCCGAATCATCGGTAACAAACTGCCCGGTCTATCGGGCGAGGGCCAGGTCCATGTTCCTGGGTTGACTGCTGATAATGTTGATCCTTGAGCTGCTGCCGAATATTCGGGATTAGGATAATCCCAGCGGATAGATAGATCCAATCCTAGCAATATCAAAGTCAGCCAATCTTCATATGTTTCGGAGTTCAAGGTCAGTCACCAAGGAGCAATCGGTCGATGGTTCGATCCGCAACCTAAATCGAGTGTAGAGACGAGAAAGCAATCCTTAGAGTCTTCGGTCCCAACTCGAGCTTGACCCCAGGTTGGGGACACCAATCAGATCTCGCGTAGCAACACGGCACCAACAAGATCAGTAACTTTTTCCTTGAGAATCTCGACTTGGACACAATCTGGAGTTGAGACCAAAGATTCCAAAGCGTCAATAACCTGCAACCGAAAGAATTGCTTACTGTTGCTTCGAGGTATCACCCCTCAAATGCGGCGGGGGGCTTGCTTCAATTTATCAATGCTCCTCCAGGCCGCCAGTCTGTGTGACTCAAGTAAGAACACCACGAACTCACCAACACAACCCTCATTCCGATCCAATCAGTGCGCATGGTACTGCTTGCGGCTGAGAGTTGTTCTCGCTTGCACTTTCGTCAATCGGGATTGTGTTGCGCAGAAAGCCACGTTGTTAGACGACGGTTTCCTTCAAATGGCGGAACATGCATGCGCAGCAGCTTCATATTTCCACCCAAACAAACAAACAGAAATGTTATCGAATAAAGCATCACTCAAAGGTCAAGAAGAACAAGAAGAAGCAGAAGAAGAAAAAGAAGAAGAAGCATACTGTGCAACATCGGAACGCAATGAATGCTACGGCGTGTAGGCACCTTTAATACTTTCTCAGCTGCACACAGATGCCGTAATGATTACCGTCCCAGATTCCGTAGTCCTCGCTTAATTTACTGAGAAAGTGCGTCTGCATATCATGATCTTCAAGATCGCGCCAAGCGTCCATCTGGTTCTATCAGCCAGTGGGTTTGTTACCCGCGTAGAATATTTGGTGCTGGTATGAAGGCTGGAAAGGGCGATTCCACTCCTGTTTATCAGGCCCATGGGACTCGTATTTGACTTGCCTCAACAAAAGTCATATGCATGCGTATACGAGATTTGTACGGCCTCCTGCTATGAAGGAAGAGGTAGGTCGCTGACCCTCCATGAATCCCTCCCCATTCATTTTTCGCTCAATTTGTGGCAAAATTCGATGGCGAATCTCCCAAAACGGCGGTACATAAAATCTTACCCTTCGGTGATGGGAGATTTCAGCGCCCTACCGTAGGTACCGAAGGGTTGTGGAAGATAGAGCACAGCGGGTCCATCGTAAACTCAACGATTTATAGACAGACGCTAGCACAGAAATGGCCCGAATAATCGCCATGCAACGTGCTAACCAATAAGGAGATCCGGATGTCGCCCTCATTGCATGAAGCGAAACATATTCCGACCGATACACGACCCGGGCCCGTGTCCGGGCGGGCCAGTTCGCGTAGGTAACTTTGGCCGGCTGGCTAAAACAATAAAGCCGGTGAATACGATATACAGTTGATGATGTGAATACGGACTCTTGATTATTCTGCCACAAGTCCTGCCATAGACTATCTAATCGCGGATGGTTTTATCACCAAAATTCCCTGATTTTTGTCACAACGTAGCCAGAAGCTGTTAGTTTGTGAAATCCCCGACATGATATCTGTCTGTAACGAATCATCCGTGATGACATCCGGCATCCGTTATATTAGATGTGAATGAGACAAGCTCACTGGCCAGGATCGTGATGCAGAAAAGGTATTGACAAGTAACAAGACGAGTTAAAACTGACTCGACATCGTATGTTCTTTCAGAATTCGGGCTGTTAGTCAAAATTTCAGGGCATATATATCCCAACATTAAAGAGAGACCATGGGCTCTGGGCAAACAAGTGAGTATTCCCTCTCTTTATCACACATCTGCTGGTAGTTCCAGCCGATTACGCTGTTAATTGGCTAAATTGCAGAGAATTCTCGGACGTGAATTTTGGATTTGATGAGACCCATGGTCTGTTATTTCACATTAAAAACTGGGCACGAGATACGAGCCGAAAAAAGAACGTCTGGTATACAAGAGCACCTGAATTGGGTGAATCCAAACTAAGCCCAAAAAAAAGAACTGAATTCAATTGCGATATCTACAACTGGAGCTCCATCTTCACCAAAAACTCCAAGGAAAGAGGTAAAACCCAAGCAACCAAACAGTTCAAACTCTGTCCTTCCTCTAGCCTTTGGACCGCTCAGAATGCCTCAGCCAACGCAGCCTGCCGGAAATGCCAGCACAGTAGCTGATCGACTGTTCGACGTGGAATACTTGATCGAGACACTTGTCGGCAATACCCATTCTATCGCGTATCGATAATCTTGTAATTATCCTGAAATTATCAGCCCGTTGAGACTTCAAAAACCAAGCTGGCTTATACAAACCTTAGGGAATGATTTCAATTATGTGAGGCGTAGGATGATTACCGATGATCCAGTGTTCTCCGTATGCACGCCTCACCTTCATAGCCCGGGATCAACCTCCCCCGCGACACGGGTGCCAAATTGTACGAGCCAGCCAAGGCTTATTGTAATTATCGCTGGTGATGGAACATGCTCAGACTCAGCTGCATGTATGTAGGCGTATAACCCACTAGTTGTGAGAGCCATGCTGAAGTGTTCTGAATCGTCGTGCCGCCTTCGTCTAGTCGCGTTCGAATGATGTCCACCATTGAGTAGAAGCCGGTATTGTCACACCATTGGTCACCGAGCGCGTTAAGATTGTAGATGTGTATGTCGCGTCTGGTGGAGGCATGGAAGACTGTGGGACTTTGCTGAATGGTGTCGAGAATGGGTGTAAGTGACAATAAGTGAACGCGGTCTCAGGGAGACCTTGCAACACCACTCTAATTGGCCAGTCTCAACACCAACAGTTTCTCGCTTAATTTTTGCACTTTCAATCGCACGCGCAGCATGGGGTGGTACAGTTGTGTTCAATATCAAAATCACATGTGAACTCAACACCTTGTTTTTTTTTTTCGTAGCATTCAAATCATCCAATTCCTCAACACTTCAGTTTCCTCTCCAAATGCTTCAAAAAACTCCCGCCAACTCGCGTTTTGTCCGAATTCAATCAATGCTCCTCTTTCGCCTCAGTCATGTAAAAACACAAAAAAAAATACTTAAGTACCCACCTCTTTCTCTATGCTGAAGATAAAAATACCAGGAACTCATAACAAACATTAGGCCTATGAAAGAAAAACGACATCGCCGGCCAAAAACAACAGGCTTGCCTTTCAGAACCCTAGTAAATACCAACTCTTTTATTTTTTTGCTCGCTCACAATTTCCCCGCCCAAATCTGCACTCTTTTACCGCCCATACAGGACCGAAACCCCAAATAGTAAAGGAAAACAAAAAGAAAAATTCACATGAATACTGAGAAGCTCTCATTTACTCATCCCTGTGCTTTTTCATAACATCATCCATCATCATCATGGACTCCTGTATCTCCCGGCGTTTTGATCATTGCCCATAAACTGTTTGAATGACTGTCCGATCAGCAGGTGGGATATTAACCAAGAAGCCATCAAAGTCTGCAATAAAGCTGCGATAGCCGGCCACAGTCTATTTCAATCGTCAGTGCCTCTCCATCTCCCTCAGGCTTCACCGGTATACGTACCTGTCTAAACAAGCTTTCGAGCTCGACGCTTGGTTCCTTATACCTTGCAATGGCTCTGAAGAACGGAATAAGACAACTCTCCATTGCTTCAGGATTCCTTCCAACAACCATACAGAACCCTTTCAATGCTGTATCCTTTTCATCGGTCTCTGCTACCTTCGCAAGCGCATCTAGGAACGGATACGCGAACGACTCGAGGTGTGGCGCTAGCTCGTCGCAAGAACCAAGTCCTAATCGCCCAAGAGCCACGGCAGCGTTCTCGGTAACAGAGGCGGGGACTTTGCTGGATTGGATGATGTTAAGAAGGCTAATATATAGTCTTTCAACATAAGGCAACATGCCGGATGCTAAACAATTAGTCAGTTAGAGACCAAGTGTGAAAGGAGAAACCACATACCCTGCTGAAGTGCAATCTCTCCGCAACTCCAGCATGCATTGTTGATGACACTGAAAGAGTTGTCTTCATCTACCTCAGACAGATGTTCAATGTCCAGCTGCTGTATCAAGAGCTCCATGACATTCGGTAGGAACGGCCGCAACTGCGGGAAAACATAAATTGCGCAGTCGCCAAGAAGAGCATACGAAGATTGGCGAACGTCATTGTTGGTGTCCTGCGGTTGCACCTTAGTTCCGTGGATAAGTATGAATGGACATAAAACAAACCGCCATGCAATGAGTCAGAAGCTGGAAGAAGCCGGGTCTTGCCGTGGCCACCAACTGGCTGCTCTGGCTATCAAGAGCTTGGATAAGTGCACTCAAAAGATCCAAACTGGTAACAAGGAAGTCTTTCTCGGGCTCGTCAAGCTGCGGGTTATTATTAAAGGCCAGTTGCTTCTCCAAATTCTGATGAATAATACTGATACACCGGTGGAAAATTGGTGCCGCAAAAGGTTGGAACTTTTGTCCCAACGCAGTGGATACATAAGACAGACACTCCAGGAGCGGAAATAATTCTCTCGAGTCATCCTTGACCTTCTTCCATCTTTCAATAAGAGCAGGCATTAAAATAGCCACCAGTTCATCTTGGGCAAGAGCTTCGCTGACATGCTCGGCAAGAGTTTGTACACAGTCGTAAAGGATAAACATGTTCCGATCCTTGTACTGGCGCATAGCAGTGACAAATTGCTGGATGATGACTTTGATATATGGCTCCAAGACTCCTTTACTTTGCTCTTCCAGGTTGGCGAAGGCACTGGCCGCTGCCTCCTGAACTCTTTTATTTCCATCCAACATCTTGAGCAAGATACCCTCCATGGTAGGTTCAAAATACTTCTGCAGGTGCTGAGGATCTGGGTTACTGGGGTCTGGATCCGTCGCAGCCCATCGAGAGTAGCGACCCAGAGTCCAACACGTAATTTGGCGCACTAGAGGTTCCTCATCGTTCAACAGAGAAATCAAGTATGGGACCAACTCGGGAAGGTGAAGCGCCACACCATCTAGGCATCCATCAGCTACAGCACCAAGGGCTAGAACTGCAGCTTCTCGGTATGGCCATTCTGGGTGTCGAAGATTCTCTTTCAGGTAAGGAAGGATGACCTCCAATACGGGTTGATGAAAAACAGTTGCTAGTACATCCAGAGCAGCGGCCGAGCATTTTCTCAAGTTCCATCGGTCTTCTGGGTCCTCCATTCCATACAAATCCTCCAACTCCGAGTCGTACTCGTCAATTTCTCCGTCGCTCAGTTCACCGTCGCCGTTCCGGGCTTTTTCGGTGCCCACGACTTCCACACTCTCTCCGTTCGGTAGTCTTTGCCGCGACTTAGCAAATGTAGGCTTGATATCCTCCTCCTTATCTTCCTCGTCGGCATCGTCTCCTTCGCCGCCGAGTCTAAATATCTCCTCCTCCGAATATATCATTGACTTCAAGAGAACAGGCACAATTTTGGGTAGAAACGGCCCTAAATGAATCCTCAACTGGTCGTGCTCTCCGACCGTCAGCCAGAACTCAGCGGCATCCAGAGCCAGATCGGCATCCGGATCGTTTTGCTGTGCTACCAGATAATCGACAACGCTGCTCATGATTGGTGCGATTTTATCTGGGCGAATGTCGACCAAATGCACCAATGCGCGGCACACCTCCCTCCTCAATGGCGCATGTGGGTTGTTTCCAAGCCTGAAAAGACTTTCAACGAGGATATCGATGTGTGCAAGGACAGCCTGTGATCGCAGTGGCAAGAAGATGTTGATAATCTCCAAAGAATCCGCCTGAACTGCAGCCGATGGATGGTGGGTAAACTGCAAGAACTTCGGAATCATAAAGGTGAGAGGCTGCTGTGCATCTCGCTCTAACGCTTTTTTGCTGTCCTGGCAGACCTTCTTGAGAGCACTCATTGCGCCTTCCTGCATTGGTAGCGGAATATCATTTCCACTGGCATCTTTGCCTTCAACCATAGTCATAAGTTGCGCTAGCACATCCGACCAAGCCATAATTCCTCCTTTCCGTAACAATTCGGTGATGACATTCCCGGTAAAGCTCCGGATACCCTGGTTTGAATCCTTCAGGCCAGCCAGTAATTCCGACTTTATGTATGTTAGGGTCTGCGGCGACAGAGAATTAGGTATTAAACTGATGTTGTTCTTCATCAACATGGCGGCCGAGCAGCGCACGAGGTGGTACTGGGTAGTGTCCATATCTGGGGGAGGTTCGGCGTGTACTAGGATATAGCAGAGGTAATTGTTGATGTCCGGAGACTGCTGACTTGCCTGCTGTAGCATCTGTATTCCGAATGCATTAGCGAAAAATCTTCCCCGCAGTTTCGAGTGGCGCCGTCGGGTGGTGGCCTTTGGTGGTGCAAACGTCGCCTGAAGAACGGAAGGCAAGATACCTGAGTAGCACGTAGTTGGGCCGCCCTATCGGATCCCAAACTGTCCTTCAGATACCCCGCCAGCTCCCGAATGGGAGCTTCCTGCGGTTGCCACGCCATTGTTGGTGATGCGATGAGTTGCTGCTACTGCTGGGGTGATGGTCCCGGGGTTAAACGTTATCGACGGCCAAAGACGACGCGTGTATTGACTGAGAGCGAAGTGGCGGCTCGTAGCGAGGATTTTCTTACGAGGAGGGGTGATGGCGGTGGTGGTGGTGGTGGTGGTGTCAAGGAGGGGATCACTGGGCGTAGCACAATTAGAGTTAGACATATCCATTTTCACGCTTAATTAGGATGCCTTTGACAGTGCAGTGCAGTGTGATTTCGCAGTAAGCGGTAAAGACACAAACTGAGCTGTGGGACGCGCAACGAGGGGGGGGGGGAAAGAGAGTGGTCGGGACGGCAAAGGAACATGACATGAGATGGCGGTTGAAAAGGAGAAAACCTGTAGCAAACCTTTCAAACTTCAACTCAACAGCCTGGAATGCGGTGCACCGTCCAACCCGCGAAACGTGAGAGTACACCAGGCAGAGTGATGATACCACCAAGGAAATAACTTAACTCCGAGGAAAACGTCAGTTGTGACGATGGAGCCAAAGAAACAACATTGCAAAGAAAAGTAGCGACGGGCGCAAAAAATGAAAAAAGTTGTAGGCGCTAGAGAAGTGGGATGCACTCGTCTTTGTCGCTGCCTGCTTGACAGCTTGGACGACCAGTGGGGAACAGTGCTTTCGCGGGGGTCTGGTATGTGGGTTGTGGGCCTGGTCTGTGGTCTGTGGTCTGTGGAAGGCAACCGCAGAAGTTAACAGAGAAAGGCTTACCGTGTGTGTGTTTGTTCTCACCACCTCGGGCGAGGACCAAACCGCTTCCTATGGGGAAATGCACACAGGCAGGACGAAGTCAGGGCTCAAGGGAGAAAATTAACAGTTGAGCATGAAAGAGCGTCGAAAACAGCTGGGAAGGTGAGAGAGAGCCAATCAGCGGCGGCTCTGGTCGCAGGCAAATCCGGAAGCGTGGGAGCGTTGAGGGAAGAGCAAGAGCGAGCACGGTACTTACAAAGGGCTCTGGCTAAGGAGAAGAAAGCAGCAGCACAACAAAATGGCAGGATGGAGGACGCTGTGAGTGCGAGGACGACAGCAGCATCCGGATGGCAGAGTACCCACCACCCTACCTAACCACATTGGATGGCGGGGTTGCAGAGAGTGAGCGAGAGGCCAAGTGTGGCGCTTACTGTGGCGCGCGTTGCCTTCAGGTTCCACAACCGTTGTTTTCCCAACTCCCATCCACCATTAATCTATCCAGTTGAGCCAATTGCCGGACTGATTCCAACCACACGCCTGTATCCCCTCCCCTTTCCAACGCCGCATAGAGCATTCCGCAACGTATTTGGGTAACGAATACCTATCAAACTCCACTGCTTGGAGCACAGTAAGCCAGTTGTTACTCCCACCGGAAGTACTCTGCAGCACACTCTGCTAACGATATGTACAATGATAATAAGTCCAATGTGTTTCATGTTTCAACTCACTTCCCTATCTACACACTCCTGCATACATAGTGGTATAATGACAGACATTTCGACATTCGCCATCCTGTTCCGGGAGCTGGGATGAATTCACCCAGTCTCTTGTATTGCTTCGTCCGGGTACATGCATCAAGTATATATTAGACGTCCGACTGTTCCGGCGCACCTCCGAAGGTGCTCTTGCTATCGATTTCTATATACAGTATTTGGTATTCACAACTCACTGGAGCTTCCGAAGAGATCACGTATTCAGTCAAAACCGCAGATCAAAGTGCAATCGAAACATCATCTCGGCCGGTGGACGGTCCACCATACAACAAAGACCACCAACCACGTTGTGAGCTACCCGGACCCACAGCAGCAACAACCCGTCCAATAAACCGTTTATTTGTGGTGGCTGTTTGTTATACGATATCTGCCTCAACTCCTCATTCGCTCATCGGCAAGCTACAGCTTCCTGCATGGTTTGTTTTTCTGGCCAAGTACACATATTCTGGAAGCACGATTGCAAACAAAAGAAAAGCTGAGGTAGAGACCACCGGACTACATATGTTGCCTGCAGCAGGATGGGATGAATGCATCAAACACGAAACGCATGGGACCTGTCACTCGCATGGCTCTGGGGTCTGTCTATGCTTTTGCCCGCCGCCCGCCGCCACGCGAACAGACGCATGGATTGCTCACGTGTGTTGGATGGGTGCATCGCAGCATACGTAGGCAGGCATTGGAATCACTTGTATTACAGTATTAGGCCACTAATTCTCGCATCTCCCAGCCACCCTCTCATGCAGGATTGTGTCCGGTACACCCCGCAACCGAGAAGTCTGAGGAGCACAACTCCCGGGTCATGGAATGGCCTCCATATTCTCCAACCCTGAACTTTATTGAACTTTCGTGCAGGCAGGTTAAGGAAAGATTATAACAGGCCATCAGATAGCAGTTGATAGAGGTGTTCTCTATCATCTGGGAGAAGGAGATCAACCTGGAGTCCATACTGGCTGGAAGAAAAAGGCCTCTAGACATGCCGATTGAATTCACGGTATCATCAAGCAGTTGAATTACCATTCGACTCCGGGGTCATCTCCATAAAATAACCATGGACGATATGTACGGATTACTTTTGTAAATTATTGTTGTTCTTCTGGAGACTTTGTTTTCAGTGAGTACTTATGGAAGTCCTACACACAATCGGCAGATAGGTGTGTGTAGATGGTGGCTGTATCGATCATGATCGATTCCCGTCCGATCGGATGGGCGAGTCTACTGCGGCCCAAATCATAACCGTCAATATCAGAGAACTGATCGTTCATTGGCATGCAGTGTGGGATCATATGTTACCGTGTCCTGCTCGCTCTTTGGTGCTACTGTTCGGCACGGGACATCCCGGGACCTTTCGAAAGTCTACCAAACTTCCCGTTAAAATTAGTCGGTTTTTTGATTCCGGAATATCTCGTCGCAGCTACCCTCAGCAACGAAGGATGGGGTTAGGGTTTTATCTGCTTTTCTAACTCGGGTTTCATCGGTAAATATAACGTGTAATATTTATTAAGCCCTGGAGATATATGGCAGTAATATCTGAATTGGGAGATAAAATTTCCAAACGACAGGTATAGTCTTTCTTTTCATTAACAGTTGCATTGGATCATATCACCTATCGATTCGAGCAAAGTTCACATGTATTCATTGGTTGAAATCACAGACTTTCTTATCGGTCTGCAGAGTATACTACAACTACCTATATTGTACATATTATGTATTGGTAATCTATCATTACATTCTCTGTACCATCACTGGTATAGTGCAAAGTACAGATGTTAAACTTAATAGTTCTCTAGTTGTCTTATTTTCTATATATCTAAAGAATGACTTCTTTTATATACTAATATACGGTACCATAAGATCGTATCGAGACCCATAACACTGAGGTATAGATATCATGATGCCTTATATTTATATGATCTTATAAGTACTATCATCAAAAGTGGCCACATGGCTGTACTATTATGACTAGATAATATTAGCCCAATATGATAAAGTAATACTCTCTTCTCTTATTGAACTCCATACAGTAAAAACAAAAACAAACATATAAGTGAATTAGAGAGTATATATGTGCTGTAAGTAAATTCTATAGAAGCTTCAATGATATCCTAAAAAAATATTCAGGGAAAGAGTACCACCATAGTATGAGAATTGTTATCCATATGAATAAAGAAATCTGTATTCCCAAAAGAAACATGAAACAACCTTAAAACAATCCTTAAACAGATCTCTATTACCATAAATCTATTGTCTTCATGAACTTCATATTATTTCAAATTTCCTTAACCAGTACTTTTGTGAATATACCTGTCATATTTTCATAGGTGTATATGTTGCAGTAGTTAACTATTTGATTCTTGTGCAGATCTCAACTATTGTGATAGTGAATGTTGATATACTTAGTACGAGTATTTATAATTCCTATAGTGATGAGGGTGAGAGCTTTCTAATTGTTACAGTTGATTGGTAGCAGTAAGTATTTCTTAACACTGTGAATATCCTACTGCAACTAGAGTAACCATTTTACTTTTCTGAAGGCCTTCAAACAGGTGTTAAATTCAGCCTTGAGAGTTGACATGGAAATGGGACTTCACTTTTGAGACTGTGACAAGATAGCTTAATTGCTGGTAACAATTTCATGACCTCCCTAAAATATTGCTGTCTGCAATATTATTGCCTCAATTGAAATTCAGGTACCCAACAAGACTATTGCCAATACTCATATCGATGTCATTGCTATTGAAATGTCGTAGAATATTGGCTGTAGATTTGAGATACTGAAGATCTCTCTTTGTAGCGGTCATATGGCTTGTGAATGGTAGTGAATTGTAATAAGAAATACCAGTGACTGCAAACAAGATATCTGGCCTAGTTGCAAGTACTACATATATTAGTGATCCTTCCACTGCTTAATAGTCTCTGATATCTTCCAATTTCTTCTTCCTCCAATTTTCAGCCAAGTCCAACATCACATTGAGATCTATAGATGTTGATATACTGTAAGTATACTCAATATTGAATTGTCTGAGAATTGTAGTGATATAGACTTTCTGACTGAGATAAATCTCACTATCATTTCTATGACAGTGGATTCTAATATCTAGGAATTGACATTGTGATCTGAAGTTAGTAATCTTATATTTCTCTGAGAGTATCATCTTGACTGCAGCTGTAACTTTAGTAGGAGCCTTCAGATATGATATGGAGATATTGTCAATATATAGAAGTATCAGAATGCTATCACTGTGGAGTGGAAGGTTAAAATCAACAAAAGCTTGAGTAAATTCAGAAGAGAGTCTAAAGGTATTGATATAGTCATGCTATAACTGTAGAGCTTATATAAGACCATAGAATGATTTTCTGAGTCTGACAATAATCTTTGATACTTTGAGGTCTTTTGGCTATCCTTCTGGCAAAGTTATATTAATATTGTCATTGTTGATTTTGGAATTTAGGATAGCAGTAACTACATCCAAGTGATTCATATTCAACCTATATCTCTCAATGTAAGAAATAAAATAAGAAAAGATAGTTAAATTTCCAACAGAAGTATAAACCTTACTACAATCCTAGTATTCCTTATGACTAGCTATACTTCATATCATGTAGACCTATCAGAGTTGAGTTTAGTCTTGTAAATATATTTAGAGCCAATCAGCTTAACATCTAGTTTTCATGCTTTCTGGGAGTTGACAGTGGAAATGGTATTATTGAGCAGCATCAATGTACTTTCTTGCTCCATGGCCATCAGCAAAAACAGATTTTTGTTGACTAAGCTTATTCAACATGCTGCGCAAATGAAGGCCAAAACACAATGTGGACATTGACGAGAATAGGCCTTCAAGTTGCATCGTAGTGACGACATTCTGAAGCTTTTGGTATTCTTTAATGAACGAGCTCTGGTTGTGCTTATATTTCCGCAAACTCTCCATGCTACTTTCGTCAACACTTTGGTGAAGTCAAATACCATGGGCTCAAATGGGGTCGTGATGCCATTTGAGGCGAAAAACTATCGTCTTGTCTTCATCGTCGAGATGTTTGAAATACGCCTTTATTGGCTTTATTCAAATCCCTTTTACTTTGTATAGCCATCCCTTACGCTCTCTTGATTTTCCAAACTCATGATAGTAGTTTTCCTCAACTTACTCAAATTGATAAGGCTGTTCATTTGATTTAAGTTAGTATCTATTCTCATGATAATAATTGTTGTTAATTCTCACGAGTTGACATCACAAATGGTTATCGCAAGTATGTTTTCAGTAAACCCTTAATTTTATATAGTGCTTACTGACTGATGACAATTACGATACTAAAGATTACAAGTATCCTTATAATGATTGTGAAAAAGAAATACAACGATCTTAAGAACCAAAAAACTATATCACGAAGACTAAAATAAGTGTCGCCTCTCCGTTATGTATATTCCCTCCGTCAGATACCCACACTCGCTCTCTCAACAGTTATTGAGGACAGATATATTGAAGTCAAAGCTCCTATAATCCTCTGAACTAACTTTTTCGGTGTCTGCAATATTGAAATCGTCATTGCAATTGTCGTTGATGTTGTAGGTATTGGTGTTGCTGGTGCTGCTGACATCAACAGTACTGGAGATGATATCATGTCGCACGCGACTTCGTAGAGGTGCAGATTGTGCAGCTTCAACTTCGGCAGTCATATGATGAAATGTGTTGTCGGAAACATCAGCAAGCTCTTCAGGGACATACGACAGGTACTCCTCCTAGTGTACTCCCTGGTCATTGTACGGCATTGATGTATTCACCTCGACAACTCCTGTCCATCTCTGTCTTCGACGAATCATCATTTTGACGTCTTCGATCATTTCGATTTGAACCTCGGATGAGGTAGAAAGTAACCCGGCTTCGACACAACGAAATACAACTATGCAGCGACAGTTAGTATTCATAAGCAAATATGATTGAATGTGATCTCACGATGTGCACCTCCACTGGAGCCAAACTCAGCTGGTATCTTGTATTCCCCAGTTTTCCATGCTCTAAGACAATGGTGAATTGCAGTCATAGTAAGTACAATGAACGTCGAATTGATCATATCGATCATTCTACAGTCTTTCATTCCCAATTGTCTTACTCCTGCAAAGTATATCTCGTAAAGTAGGTCCACGATTTTGGTCGCTGCGAAACAATACTTGCAATCCTAAAAAGATATATTAGACGACATATTTCGACATTGTTTAAAGACATACCATTATCATCCGCTGAGAGCATGTGAATCAGTCTCGATTGAGAAGGTGTGCGATGTATTGTTTGACTCCATCCTGGTCCATTGTTCTGAAGCCATACAAGGAATCCACCTTCTGCTTGCACTTATAGACTATTGCCGAGCGTGAAGAGGTAATCTTGCTGAGGGCCTTAATATCTTATCAGACTAAAATCGTTGTAGAGAGGATGAAATAAATACCACCGAAATATATGCATGAGGAGAGTCGGTGTTTCTCATTGGCAGATCGACTTTTGTGACATAATGATACCACCACGAGTGGATCTGGGTGGTCTTGACAGTATTAGTGGCGAAAGAGTTATTGAACATTGCATATCTGCTGGCGATGGACTTCACTTCGGCAAGAACCAATGATTCGACACTGGAAAGCATCTGTTGGATACCGTATTCTGCTCCAACTATTTGTTTTATCACCTCGTTAATAGGTTCCACTCCTCCCAAAGCTCTTTCAAGACCACACAGTGTTCAGCCCTTTCCTTATGTGTTATGCGCTGTAATAATGATTAGAATACGAAAATCGTCGTCTCATTATCAGAGTCTATACCTTCTTGCGAGAAATCTCGGGAATTCTTTGCTCCTCCTCATAATCATCATCGATTTCAATATGGACCTCTCGTCGACTTGGGGCGTGAGGTTGGGCGCAAGGAGGAGTTAGTTAGCGAAGAGCAGAGTGCTTGCTAGTACGTCTTTGAGAGGAGAATTGTGCATTTTCGTCGTTAAGGTGACGATAATCGTACGTATCAGGAATTTCTGAGAGCTCGTTATCAGCATCATCGTCTTGTCTGGACGGTCGATGATTTAAATTGTATGGAGGTGGAGAATGCTTACGCCTACAAGTCATTTGATTGGAAAGGAGTGTGTAATAACGAAAGAATAAATGAAATATAAAGAGCATAAATTAAATCAGATACAGAGTGTATGAAAACTGTAAAAGATAAGACGATAATAGTCGTCAGATAGATGTTCTTTATTGTAGATCAATCAATATGGTGGACAGAGCTATCTGTCCAACTAACCCCCTGATATTGGCTGCTCCCGTCAGAACAGGTACCATCGCTTGAAAAGAGGTTAGTCTACTGAATTTTCATTCATCTAAAAAGTGAAAATTGTCATCAGGAACATTGGACTGCACACCGCTGACCAGATTAGGGTTGAAATACTGAGAGCACTGGAGTGTGGTATATATTTACAGTATAGGCAATGGAGCGTAGTGTACATTTATGGTATAGATCATGGAATTTGTCATATCAACATTCAAAATTAGATTTGAAAAGTGCATTAGTGTTTGAGCAGATCGGCAAGATAGCTTGAAATGGCAATCATTGTATGAACCTCAATGAGCATCTGAAATCCCATTGGGTATAGTGTAGACACTAAATCGTGTACACCAAAAATTGATATATCTTGGAGCATTTAAGCTTACAATTGAAAACGTCGAGGCGACAACGAATATCGTAATTCAAACTATACAATCACCGCATAAGAAAACCTATTCCATTGCTACCCAATTACCCCAAAATAAACCCAAGCAAAAACCAAACCAAACAAAAAGTAAACAAATCCCAAGCAAAAACCAAGCAAATTATAATCCGAGCGAAAACCCATTTTCAGTCAAATCCCAAAGCAAATTGCCAATGACAATTTCCATTGTCTCAGATTTTCTTTCGCTATTTATTAGGCTTCAGATGGGCTTCCGAACCTGGAGATGGAGGGTTGACCAAATACTTATGGTTGCACAGCCAATTGACGCTTTCCTCCTCTAGATCCGGGGGTAAATAGTCGTCACTCCAAATGGTGCGGCTCCTGTTCTAAATAATCGTCAAATATCATTTTTGATGAATAAGGCTCCTCTGGATAAGTTTATCCCTCGCTACGAGATTTGCTAGGGACGATGGAAGGCTGCGAGGTCTGGGTCTGGAAGATGCCAATTCGTCATCGGATTCTTCGCCTATGTCATCGATCATCTCTTCCTCCTGAAGAAGGATTTCGTCGACTGATAGGAATGACCTTCCCGCAAGTATTGAAGTATTAGAAACCTCATTGTTTCGCAGTAGAACGCAATAAAGCGTTCGGACATCCAAATTGGTTGTCGATGGAAACCATGCAAGTGTTTCATTGTTGTTAAATATGGGAATCACATCTCCAACCCGCGGTCCTTCATCGTTGTCCGGCTCACATCTGACACCCCACAATTCCCAGATTCTCCGTGAGGGATCAGGTATCCCTTCATTTACCGTCTTTACAATGGCCAATATTGTAGCCTTGATGACGCTCGTAAGCACTGTGAACAACGAAAGGTCATCCTTATTGGGCCATTGCCATTGGAAGTTCTTTTCTTCATTGCGTTTCTGTGCCGTGACGGGATTGACGTATACAATAGTCTAATTGAACACTTTTTCATCAGGAGGGGTCACTGGATGTCGACGCTTGACTGGTATTATGTCCTCATCACTATCTAATTTTGTTAGCTTTGAAAAAGTGATCACGACGATGCAGAATATACCTCATTCGATGTTTTGCTTTCTCTTTGGTGTAATCTCCACTGGTGATCTGCCCTTCCTCCTCCTAATGGCCATTTCCGCAAGGTTGTCAATGGCAATTTTGCATTTTCTTCCATCGACATTATTGGCACTAGGATCTGCTTCCCATCGACGAAATCACACTCTCTGACCAGCTAAATCGGAGATTGAATTGATGTATTGTTTGATCATCCCATCCCATTCCACTTTGCTTGCTTCCTTTTTGCCGCGCATACCAAGACTCGAAGCGATGCTAAAAATCGACTCTCTGACGTGATTGGCCTTCTTGCCTGTTGTTCTCTTCTCTTCGTAGAGTCCCACTTCTTCCAATATCCAATTAGAGTCTCCGATACCCTTTTCAGCGGCCCATACTTTGAGTTATTAAATCGGCATCTAGACAAAGTTAGTATGTCCAACAACGAAGTTCATTGTTTGTGTTAGGGGTTTTCTCTTAGCAGGTATACGAGGTATGGAGGATGACCATGGCAATCTGCGTTCGGCCACCTGTCACTATGGTTGGTCGATATCACACCTGCAGTTATCCCATCCTCTGAGCGATGAAGTCCTACACGACATACGAGCCTATCCAATACCAAGCCCTGGCAAAGCGTAATGATTAACCCGCGTGTGGGCAGTACACCTTCTCGATCGAACAGTGATAGTCACGACACTTAGCTGGCAGAGACATCAGTCTCGAACACTTAGGGTGGTATGCTACTATACGCCTAGACCCCCGATAGTTAGAGACATCATGAGTTGTCAACGCATTATCATGCCATTGCGGGGACTTTCAGATCAGCCGTGCATGATAGTTTCGACCAGAACTACTTTACTTTATCAGCAATATGGGACAGCCGGCTAGAGCGGGGTACACCTCTACACTCTCTGGCAGGCACACGTCAGAGTTCGAGAAGCGGGACTTTACTATGGGGATAACTATATAGTCTAGAGACTTCATATGTTAACTGTGCCCCGGTAGTTAGATCTACCTGTTGAGAACTTGTGTGTAGGTCGACTTCCCGAGTAACGGCAGATCGCAGGTGGTCTGGTCCGACATAAGCTGCAGCCCTGCAATGGAAGTAAAAGCCAGCGAGATGGGAGGTACGATATGTGGTATAGCAGCGGCTGGTCGCCGACATAAGTCTATGAGGATAAAACATACCCCTGCAACCCACTATCCGATTTAACATTGAGTCGAGAGATCTAAGAGGAAGTGATGATTAGATGAACACGTCAGTGGTCGTTGCCGAAACCTATTTTCTGCGTAAAGCATACAGACCAGAAGAAAAGCAAACGGGCTTAGTAGCTACATGTAATGGCGGCCGGCCTATGGCAGGGTAACCGTCCATCCACCCAGTATATAGTCAGCTCGTGCGAGTGCTCTTGCACGCCATCGATAACCTTACCAATTAAACCCACCTATCTTATTCTCGAATCCACGTGTGCA